>JAPKLY010000182.1:199630-250927 GCA_026898435.1 Prunella vulgaris
ATTCACGAGTTATGAGTTAGGCTTATTGCTTTGGGTGGAATACACCCAAAGCAGGCACATTTAGTTTAGATTCTTAGTTTGCTTTATTTTATTTCTGCTTCATTCGGTAGTAGTAGATAGAAACCAAATTTGTCATTTTATTCTTGATTATTTTATTCCATAACTCACACACACACCTTAGGATTAGGTTGTCTCATTGCTTCCCGTGGATTCGATATTTTATAACTTGGTCAGCTTACCACTACACGATCCTATACATTTGTAGGAAAGTGCATTTGTGTGCGAACACAAATCGCTAGTCATCGACCTCAATCCTGGTAGCTATATAAAGCTCTCAATGATATGATACACCCAGAAAGATATAAAAAATCAAGAATGTAAGGGTTATGACTAATTATTGGGTAACTTTCATTTGCCACAATAGAAAAACATAACATAAACCATATTGATTGTTGCTCTTCCATAGTCTACTACAAGGAGTCCAAAACTAATAAAAGATGTAACATACTGGGAGATCAAACTGGGAATTTTTAGTTTCTCACTTTGGAGCAAGCACTCCAAATAGTCCAAAATGCAGTATCTACCAACTCATCAATAGACATGAGGATGCAAACTCGGCAAGTCTACCTTTTGAAGGTAGTGGTACACTATTATAAATTATACAAATATCATCTTAGTTATCATCACTACAACTACACACACACACACACACACACACACATATATATATATATATATATATATATATATATATACCAGCATAATAAATTATATACTAGAGAAGAAACATTTCTATGGGACATTTCATCAAACACATTACGTTCAATAGAATAAAAAGTCTTCCCCACATTAATAAGACCTTTTATTAGAAATTTCAAAACAATAAACAAATAAAAATGTTACCTTGCTTCGTTTCCAGCTACGAGTGCAGTGGCACCTGATTTGAATAAACCAAAACCAAATCAAGTTGCAGCAGAAAGAAGTCCAAACCCACCACGAAGAAGCCGTCACGCCCTCCTCTGCCACCACCGTGCAGCTCACCTCCCCTCGACCCGAACAAAGAAAAACCTTCACCTCGGCTGTCCACCTCATCATCGTGGCCTCTGTTCTGTAGCATCGCATGAGCCCATTCAAGACCCCCTAAATTCGGTACTTAATTTAAACCTCTGAACGAGGAAAATAAAATCCCTCGATTTATTTATTTATCGAACTTAGGTGAAGACCTTAAATTTTGCCCGGAATAAATCAAGTTGAGAGAGAAAGAGAGAGAGAGAGAGAGAGAGAGAGAGAGAGAGAGAACGAGTTTGAGAGAAAACGGGATCAATTATCGTGGAATTGAAAGTGAATAACGAGAGAAAGAAAAGGAAGTCAACAGAAATTTGAAAATTTGAAAACAAGCCTTTAATGAAAAGCAAATTTTCATGTATTGTCCGCCGGATTAATTGCCATTGCTAGCTTTGGGAGATGAATACCCTACATATTAGCTAGGTTTTATGTATATAGGCATGTACTATATTTATGCTAATTAATGATGGTCAGCAAGTTAAATATGTTATAAACATGCGAGAGTAGTCTAATTTGTACCAGATTTAAATAGACTTTTTTTAGATGACTAGGATTTGATATTTGTATAAAAAGTAGACTAGAATGTGGTTTTTCCTATTTTTTATTAATTAACTTTACATGCACGAACTCTATTTTTTTATTGTTCGTGTCATCATGAAGTAAATTATTGCACAATTTCTAGGTCGTACTTTGCAGTCGGTATTGAGAATGTCGACTGAAATTTCAGTCAGTGTTTCAGATATTAACTGATTTTATTTTCATAAATAATTCACTTATCCCGCTATTTTGTTAAATGCTTTTGAATTTTTTTTTATATAGAAATAAATTTGCCTTTTATATGTGGAGAAATAAAAGTGGTATTCCCTCCGTCCCAACATTTTCTTCATAGGTGGGGTTTCACGCATATTAAGAAAAAGTAAAATATGTGAGTGTGAAGTTAAATAATAAAATATAAAAAAATGTATTTTATTGACTTTTGTGAGTGTAAGTTGTTTCCTTTATTGGGGTATGAAGAAAGAGTTGATACGTCCATAAAAAGAAAGTGTGAAGTTTATCTTGGGACGGAGGGACTAGTATTTTTTAATTAATGGTGTTTAAATGGCCTCCATGTAATGCATTGCATTCCCTTATTTTATTTTATTTTTTAAACAGCGAGAATTAAAGTTATCCAGACGAGTTTGACTAAATCCGGCTAACGCATACCATAAGCCAGCGGGTTTTCTTTCAATTGATCGCAGCGCAAGGCAAAATCTGAAATTCAAATACCCACACCCAAAATCGCCAACTCCTCGCCGCCGGTCGCCGTCCGTTTGGCAGAAGCACAGAGATCTGAAGCAGAGTAGCAGCTGTCGCCGGTTGCAATAGAGGTCACTCATCACTTGATAACCTTTTTCTGCTGCTTTAACAATTTGTTGCGTTTCTTATCTGCGATATAATTGATTGTTGCTAATTATTTGGTAGAATGGAAAGATCGATTTACTGAAAAGGCATTGGTTCTTCTTGTAAGAACGAACCATACACAGCTTAATTTTATAAAGGTGGATGGCTCAATTATCACAATTAGATCGGGTGAGAAAATATTTGGTCCGTTCATTTTAGGTTACTAAAATCCCCAAATATTTTGAGCATCATCTTGAGAATTGAGAACTAATCCCGAAAATCACTCCAGAGAAGGTTGCTGCTGGTCTTCTCTCTTTTTTTTTTTCTTTTTGGTATCATGTCTGGAAAGCAGCCTTGCAAGATAGAAGTCCTCAAATTTACTCGTAGACTTATCTGATTGTATTTTCTTGGCATTGATTGGATAATTATGTGAGAGTCGTATATTAGAATTATATAAAAAAAAAACAGTTTTATATCGTAAT
This sequence comes from Prunella vulgaris, assembly GCA_026898435.1. Classification (NCBI taxonomy): domain Eukaryota; kingdom Viridiplantae; phylum Streptophyta; class Magnoliopsida; order Lamiales; family Lamiaceae; genus Prunella; species Prunella vulgaris. The sequence goes on from JAPKLY010000182.1 coordinate 202,558, forward strand.
CCTGATCTAACCTAATAAGTTTGTCATGATCAGCTTATGTGTTTCGTATCCCAGATTGATGCATGTTGTGCCTTCATATGTAGGGTGCAGGGAATGCTACTGATAATAATGCTAAATCTCTATCCATTAGCATTATACAATATCAATTTTTATAGTAATCTTGTTCCAACCTAAATAGTTTGGCATTGTTGTCATGATATTCAAATGTGTTTTCATATCCCAGTTTGATGCATATTATGCCTCATATGGAGGGTGTAAGGAGTTTTAGTAATAAGAAAGCTAAATTTCTATTAGAATTATATAATATCAGTTTTTCGTGTAATCTTGATTTAACCTACTTAGTTTAATATCGTTGTCATGATTTTCTAATGTGTTTCGTATCCCAGGTTGATGTGTGTTACGCATTCATATGGAGGGTGTAGGGAACGATAGTGATAAGAATGCTAAACCTCTATCTTCATCAGATTCTCTTCAGAGATGGAGTCAGTGGCAACTATTAGATTCTATCCTACCTACAGGTGGCTTTGCTCATTCGTATGGTCTCGAGGCAGCAACGCAAGCTAGCCTAGTAATCTCACCACAAGATCTGAAAACATATGTAATCCACGTACTGGAGAATACAGGAAGCTTACTTCTTCCTTTTGTGTACGCTGCTGCAACATCTCCAGATTCACAAACATGGCATAAGCTCGATGTGTTATTGAATGCTATTCTCACGAATGAAGTTGGTCGTAAGGCGTCCATGAGTCAAGGATCAGCACTCATGAGAGTAGCTGCTTCAGTGTTCTTGGAAAATCCTGCTCTTAAAACAATGAGAAGTGAAGCGTTGGCAAGGACAGACGTGTCTTTTCACCATGCCCCCGTGTTTGGGCTCGTTTGTGGAGTACTTGGATTTGATGCGGAGATTACTCAGAGAGCATATATGTTTGTAACCATGAGGGACGTCATATCAGCTGCAACGAGGCTGAATCTGGTGGGGCCTTTAGGTGCAGCCATGTTGCAACATGACATTGCTTCGACTGCTGAGGATTTGTCGACTAAGTGGATGAATAGAGGCATCGATGAAGCGTGCCAGACGTGCCCGTTGCTTGACATCGTGCAGGGCTGTCATGGCTACTTGTTTTCCAGACTATTTTGCTCCTAAATAGAAGACACTTATCATCGTTAGAAAGTATTTAGTCCCTAATGAATAAATGTGAAAAATACTGAATTACAGGGAGGGAGATTAAGGCAATGATTCAATTAGGAGCGTGAAATTTCTTATTGATTCAAAATCTGAAAAATAGAAAATTGTTAATTCGAGATTTTGAACTGTGAAAAACATGTTTTCATAACTTTGAAGTTGTTATTTTTTATTCTTGACGCCCCAAATTAATATGAAAAATCTTCTAAATCTCTAGTCTAATAGTTTTGCTCTTTAATAAGGAATATACTAGTACTATCTCCTTTCAAAAAATAAATGTATGATTATTTTTTTAATTTATACCACAAAATTTTTATAATTTTAAAGTTAGTAAAATTTTGGCATGTTGCTTTTAGATTGTGCCTCGTTCCAGCACGTCGTCAACATCTCATATTTTAACTTGTCGATCAGATATTTTTCGTAGAACATCACATGTGGAGATCTGTACGGCAAAAAGATTGTGATTGCATTATATACATGCTCATAGGTTAAAAAAAAAAAAAAAATCTATGTTTTTGAACACGTTCTCCCTCTAGTAGCTTTCACATTCTACCCATAATTTCTCAATGTTTATTTTTTTCGTATAATTTCACTTAACATATAAGTTTTCTAAATCATGTTATCTCCATTCCATTATATGATCCATAATTTTTGTTGTTTCTTTTTATTTAAAAAGGAATATATATTTATTAATATATAATAAATCATATGCTAAATTTAAACGACAGCTATTTAAATATATATCTATTTATTAATACACAAAGTGTTACATTTATTTTTGTAGATTAAAAAATTTTACTATAGAGCGTTCAGTATTAAAAAAGGAAAATTTTATAATGGGACGGAAATATAGTACTACCTCCGTCCACAAAAAATACGCTCAAATATTGGGAAAAATGTTTTTTTAGGACCGTAATTATAGGGTAGTTGGAATTTAAGGACAATATGTTTTCTAGGTTGGAAAAGTAGGACAATATGTTTTCAAGCTTGGAAAATTAGGACTATGTTTTCAGGCTTGGAAAAGTAGGACAATAACTTTGGAAAAGTAGGAAAAGTAGGACAATAACTTTGAAAAGTTGTAAATCTAGGCCAATTTTTCAAAGTTATTGTCCTACTTTACCAAAAGTTATTGTCCTACTTTTCCTAATTTTCTAAAGTTATTGTTCTACTTTTCCTATTTTTTCAAAGTTATTATCCTACTTTTTCAAGCCTGAAAACATATTGTCCTACTTTTCCAAGCTTGAAAACATATTGTCCTACTTTTCCAACCCCGAAAATATATTGTCCTACTTTTTCAACTATCCTATAATTACGGTCCTAAAAAAACATTTTTCCCCTCAAATATTTGCACGTGATTTAATACAATATGTCAGAAAGTATTACGGGATATTGTGAGGTTAGATATTAATGAAAAGAATATCTTTAGACATGTACTTTCCAAATATATTCTCTTTATTCATATTGAATCTCGCAATTTCTCGTAATATCTTTCAACATATTGCATTAAACCACGTGTAAATATCTAAATATATTTTTCATGAAAATGGAGTATAAAGCTAGGCCCACATGTTAATGGTGGTGAATTTCAGGGAATCAACATCCCTTGAACTCTGTGTCTGAGCTCAATTTCATTGAGTGGAGATCAAAAGATCAAGTTACACTAGAACTCGAATTAACTTCGAAAATCACTTTATTAGATAAGTTGCAAGGGATTTTGTTAGACCCAGCTTTTCGAAAAAATAAATAATAATAATATGATTTTGGGTTTCACAGTAAGTTTGAAAGCACCACCTCAGTATAGTGAGGGAAGCATATGGAGAAAAACAGCTCTTTCAAAGGCCTCGTGCAAGGGAGTGAATCGACATGGATGGGAATAACAAATGGATTATTACCAGCAAGTACTCTATTTTTCCCCTGATTTCTCATCCAAACAAGTAAACATCATAGTATCATCTTTCGTTTACTAGATTCGATGAACTTTTTTTTTGGCTCGAGTATCTCACTTTTCTTTCCGATGGTTCAGAAATTTACCAACAAATCTAAACATGTTACTTGTTTTCCCTTTTTGGAAGCTAAAAACCAAGCATGTGTTAAGAGAATATAGAATATTGTCTTCCAAAAGACCAAGATTTGAAATATAATTATTTTACAACAAGATCACATGTGGGTGTTACCTGAAAAGTCATATTCTAGCACAAACAATGGCTAGAAATCTCATAAATCAACACGACCAGTGATATTTGGGAGGTACAACAAAAGGGGATTTCCAAAATTTGAACATAATAATGCAACAAGAGCTTCCCTTCCTTCACCAGTGACGGAGCGGAAGCTTAACACAAAGAAAATGAACACTTTGATACGATACTATGTATACTAGGTGACGTCTCAAGTTCATTCAATATTCAAAATCAACAACCCAAACAATGTCTTCCGACGTGAAATAAATATTAACTTCAGCCCATGCAAGAATCCAATAAGAATGATAAGTTTAAATAAATAACTTAAGTAATCTTGAACTTATGCCTTGGGCTTGAACACTCGATCGTGGGCCTCCTATTATCGAGTGAGATTGTTGCCACATCAACTAGCTAATTGTGTTTTATCTTAAAAGATAAAAGAGAACGAGAGTGCCACATCCCAGTCCAAGGGAAAGAGAGATAACAGTAAGAACAGAAAGGTCCAAAGAAATGGGATGAGATCAACCATAAAAACCCTAAAAAATTTGGACCAGTCCAAGTGATAAGATAAAAAGGGAACAGAATGGACCAAGAGACGGCAAGACCGTACATCTTCCTCAACTAACGGAACACACTATGTTCTTTGAAGAAATATTAACATTCATAGTTCTAGCTAAAAAAATTAGTATCTTACGTACTAGTTCTATATCGTATCCCTGATAAAAATGCGTATAAAGATAGAAACAGATTAAGAGGGTTCAAAGATGCACAAAAGTTCAATACTCTGTTTGGCACAACCATATAAGTTTCTCAAAGCACCTTACCTAGTCTATCATTCATCATTGTATGATTACTCCGATAACACTTGACTGATTTAATTAATAACTATAAGTTCATTGCAGCTTCGGCATTCGGATTAGAAGATCGAATACCCTTGGTCCTGTTCAAATTGTTTCTGGAGAACAAGTATAAGGCAAACAATTATACTGGCACTCCATAGGTAACAAGCACCGCATCATCAACAGAAATCATCAAATACCAAAGCACTTGAAACTTAGATCAAATTATCCATCATCACAAAACATGAATTAGTCACTTCTCATCAAGACCAACAAAACATAAAGAGAAATTCCAAAAACAAAAACAAACTAGCATTCGACCAAAAATAACCCTGATTTAACATTCTCACCACAATTCTGAGAATGCAAAACAGAGCATACATCGCCGAGCACATCAATCTCCCTTTCTCCGGAAGGAGCAGCCCTCCGTGAGCCTGGCCCGCCCACCAGTGGGTTGGCAGAGCACTGTCTGGCAGTTGCCGCACACAACCACCGTCTGAGAATGGCTGAACACGGTGGTTCTGGGCGCACACAAAACAACCATAGCACAGATTAACAAAAACATGAATTTCTTTCTCATGATCAATTCACTTACTATCAGAAATCAAATTAATTCAGATATATCTTCTTCTTTTTTTCGACTAAATTGGAACTTACATGTTGAAGCAACCCTGACATTTGACATCCTGAAATCACAGCCATAGATAGTTAATTGAAAAAGGAGACCAGAGGAGAGCGAAATGAGAACATCAAAAACAACAAAAGGGAAGGGAAAATAGAGTACCATGAAGAACGAGTTCGGAGATTGCACAAGGCGTTTAAGCTTGTGCTTCCTCTTCTCAAGCTCCGCCGGCGGGTTGAGCAAATCGTAATCATTTGACAGAACCTATTAGCAAGTATTAAACATCAGTTTTACTGTAAATATCAATTGCATCAATCCACATGATTTAAGACAATTGGGGATGCATTGACAAATCTTACCATCTTCGATTTGATCCGGCGGATACTGGAGGCGTGAGCCGCGATGTGAAAACCCTAGAAGGAGAGAAGACGGAACGGATTTTCTTAAGCGGATTTTATAGTTCTTTTTAGTATAATGTGTATAATATATATAGAGAGATTTTTTAATTCGATATTTTTCTAGGGTCACACACATGTTTGATAAAATATGCACATAATAATATCCTTGTATTTTATTCATAGAAATTATTAATGGTTCAATTGATGGGTTAATATCACATTGCATTCTATATTATGAGTTATTTATCATTGCATTTTATACTATTTTTTCTATCAAATTGCAATTTATATTGTATATTTTTTTACTGATTACAACCTAAAATAAATTTTTTTTATTTTTCCAACATGTGCAAGACACATTTATCTATCAAGAATATAATTATTCATTTAAATATTTTATTTATCTACCGAGGACATAATTTTAAACCATTTGTTTAGATTTAGCAATTATAATGCTCAACAAAGTAAGAAATCTCCCCTTGTTTTGTTTTTTATTTTTTGATTTTTTTTGTGATTTTATTAGATTTAAATTATGCTTGATGTATTTTAGTGTATTATTATGAAATAAAATATTTAAATGGTTAATTATGTCCTTAGATAAATGTTTCTTGCACATATTGCCGGAAAAATAAAAAAAAAAATTTGTTTAGGTTGTAATAGGTAAAATATGTATAATATGGATTGCAATTTGTTAAAAAAAATAGTATAGGATGCAAATTGATAAACAACTCACAGTACATGATACAATTTGATATTAACCCATTCTTTTAAGGGTCACTTGTAAAAAAAATCAAAATTAATAATTTTTATCAATTACAATTTTTTTACTTTTTGCAATTTAGTGCACCTTGTTTTTATATTTTGCAATATGAAACATTTGATGGTTTTTTTTACTAGCATAGAGTGTATGTAGATACAATAAAAATTAAATTAAAATTTTTTATAATGAGAATAACATCACTAAGCTATATTTTTAACTTTATAAACAAAATTTCAAATATACTTTAAAAGGCGTTGTTTTGTTAATTTTTTAATATATTTATATTTATTGATATTTACATAGATATTGATGTGGTTATCGTCATTTATTGTTACCAAAAAATTGTCAGATGTTTGAAATTTCCAAGTTTAAAAAGATGGTTTACTAAATTGCTCAGAATAAAGTAAATAATGTAATTGATAAAAACTATAAAGTTCATAATTTATTTTGCAGTTAGCTCTTTTTTAATATTATTTGTTGTGCCCTGTTACGACTAGCCCACATGCAAACAACGTTTAGGGGCAAGTCAAGGTCAAGAAGACGGAAAGTAGCCAGAGAACGGGGTAAGTTCGGGGATGGCGAGTAAGCAGCTGGAGAGTTCCTAAACTAATTGGATAGGTAGCGGGAAGATATCAATGCATGACTCGAGGTTGGGAAGTAAGAAAGAGTCAGTGCATACCCCGAGGGCAGGTATCGAGGATGACACGTTGTGATACCTACGGTGGGACCGAGAAGTGGGGAGGAACAAATCTTCACTGTCAGAGGTGAGATTTAATGCGGCAGGAGATCAGCATGAAAAGAGGGGGAAATCCTTTCAACAAGAGTGCGACAGGGGCAGTTAGCCGTTTAATGAATGTAGTGTACTATGATACCACATGACACCACCTAATTGGCTATAGAGACCTTAGACTAGGTCAACTAACCTAGATGGCATTTAATGTTCATTTGTAAGGAATGCACTCCCATTATAAATAGAACCTTATAAATGAGGTGGAGGGGGTTGATTTTTAAGTATTTAAGAGTGATATTAGTGCATTCATTTTAGAGGGAGAAATACAAGAAAGGAGAGGGTTTGAGCATTTATTTTCTTGTACATTTTATATGTCATTAGTATTCCCTTTGATTGTTGAGGGTCACACAACTTCTACCCACTCATGTTCCACCACGAAAACAATTGTCAACAATTTGACGCTAGAAGGAGGGCCTCTCTACTTACATTGTATGTGATATGAAGGGTCCTTGCCAGTTTCAGTTTTCTGTTAGAATCCATGAAACCTTCCCGACATTGACTTTTTTCTTTTTGTTGACAATTTGAAAAATGGCAACTAGCTAGGGATGAGCACTATTCTGAGAAAGTCAAAAGCTAGACGTCAGCTTCGATGACGAATGGGACCAGACCCATTTTCTGACCCAAATGAAGATCCTGGAGGACATCTAGGCGCCTCTAGTCGTCATCTAGAGGCGTCAGGCTAAATTGTTGGCCGAACAAACCCCAACAAAGCCACCCAATATCGCCCAGGCTCCCACCCAACCGCGAGGTCGGCACGCAATGGACCATATCCCCTCAACCTTAAGAGGATTTAGATGAGGCCGCTAGATCCATCGGCGCCCCTATGGGGGCAAGATCAGTCTTTTCTAGACTAAGGACACAAAGCAAGCTTCGTATCCAGGGTGCCCGCCAACCAACAGTTGGGGAGTCAAGGATTGAGGAAGTCAGTTCAGGACCGCCTAGGCCCACAGGTCCCCCTCCAGCCCGAATACCCGGTCGTAGAGACTGAACCAATCCTCGCCGCCGATCCAGAAGTTGCCACCATAGCTATGGCCGGAGTTATGAAGGCTTTGAAAGCCTTAGAAGAGAAAGCTAATAAGCGGGAAAACATGAGCACCAACGTCTTGATGCCCAACTCACCTCTTTCTACCCGACTGGTACAGACTCCCGCCTAACCAAAGATCAACATCACACTGGTTAGGCAATACAATAGCGATTCTAATCTCATCATCCATATGAGCAAGTTCCCCTTAACATTGGGCGACCAAGCACATTTTTGATTCACTTCACTCCCCCACTGGGTTCGTCCAATCATTTCATCAATTAGAGGAGAAATCTTGGAGCATTTCTCCACGCTGGCACCGAGGTGGGTATACCAGAATCGCATGAACAACATCAAACGGGGCAAAAATGAGTCAAACAAAGCCTACTTGGACATGGTGGACAACCACATCTTAGATGGGGAACTGGTAGACGATGAGGTTAAAATTCTGAGCACCATGACTGGGCTCCGAGAAACACGAAATTGTGAAAGTTGATTAGCCAAGACTATTCATGCTTATATGACAAGTTCAAGCAACGAGCAAACAAAATTGTCATGAACACGCATATCCTGGCTTAACTATTTGAATCTGAAGAAGAAAGTTATGTCACCAAAGGCACCAATAGCCAACCCGACCCTGGTCAAAAGAAGCTTCACCTATCGGAACCCTATCATCATTAGACCACAGAAGCCTTTGGAGGTCAACTTGGCACAGAAGCTCGCATGCTCCCCATCCCACGTCTTCTAGGTGATCGGGATAAGCAGCTGATCGACCCCAACCCCCATCGGATCCACGATCCAAAGGGCATGGTGAATAGCAGTCGATTCTGCCAGTACTACTAGCATTACCGTCACAGCATGAACACTTGCATGGATATGCTCAAGTGGGAACAGTTCGTGAGAAAGCTGCACAATGCCCCTCCACCACCACCGTCTGCCGCAATGAACCAAGAGTGCGGGCTCATCTACTCATCAATGCCCGATAGGCCGGGCGCCGCGAGGTCAACGTGATCACTCAGATTGGGGGACTTTCCCCCGCATCAACGCTCTCAAACCAGAGGATGAAGAACAAGCTGGGGGTATTAGACAATGTCTACCGTGTGTCTCTTTATGCCAACATGATTGAGAAAAAGTCAGACCAACTCGCCTTCCGAGTGAGGACAGGATCGGGGTGGTGTCACCGTCCACCATATGTTGGTCGACAATGAGGCATTCTGCAACATCCTATTTAAGTCAATATTTGACCAGCTGGACCCCTTGTTCGAGAAGTGCGTTGAGCCTTGCGAGCAGATGATCAAAGGCTTTGGGAATGCCACAATGAAGCCCTATGACATGGCTACGCTAGTGGTCGAGTTAGCGTCTAGCATAAACGAGGAAGCCAAGACCTCAAAACAACTTGACTTTGTAATAATCCACTTGCTCTCGGCCTTCAATAGGTTCTTGAGCAGACCATTTGAGCATGAATTCGAGGCTGCGACCTTAACTTATTTATATGATATCAAGTTCCCGACTACCTCCAGAAAAGTGGGGACATTAAAGGGTAATCAAAATGCCGCTATATTTATGTTGCAGTACAATTATTCTCATTTAAATATTGCAATGTTAGCTCTATGGAAAGATGTGTTGGACAGGGATATAGACGAGTCCGAAAGTAGTGGCGGGCTCAAAATCTTGCATGCCTCAAATCATGGAGGTCGATGAGAAAGGCTTTGATGAGAGCATTGAGAAATTGGAGCCCAAGATTGGGTTTGATCCAATGGAGATTGATTGAAACCTCCTAACTCCCATGGAGGATACCTGTATTCACAGGCAGAGGCGTGAAGTATCACCAATTGAGGAGTTAATCAGAGAACCACTAGAGCCAGCGCGACCAGGACCGCCAGACTTTAAAATTCTCATAAGGTCCAACCTGCCACCCGACATGGCCGACGACATGATCAAATAACGTTTGCATGGTCACACGAAGATATGGTGGGGATAGACCCTGAGGTCTATAGTCACAAGTTACATATTGACCAGTCTAGACGGCCAGTATCGCAAAAGCGAAAGAAGTTCGGGTCAAATAAGTATGCAGCACTGGAAGTCGAGATAAAGAAGCTCATTGACAATAAAATGATAGAAATGGTCGATCCTGATGACAAGCCCTAATGGATCTCCGACTCGATGCTCGTCCAAAAGACAAATGAGGCGTGGAGGCTATGCATTGACTTCACAGATTTGAACTCCGTGTTCCAAAAGAACTATTTTCTCATGCCACACATCGACCATCTGGTAGACAACATGGCCGAGCACGAGACACTGACGTTCATGGACGCATTCACGGATACCATCAAATCTCCCTGCATAAGGAAGACCAAAAGCATACCGCCTTCATGATAGAGAAGAACATGTACTACTAGAAGAGGATGTCGTTCGGGTTGATAGATGCTGGGGCGACTTACCAAAGGCTAGTCAATCACACGTTCCACGATCAAATTGGGAGGACTATGAAAGTATACATTGACGACATAGTGATGAAGAGCGAAAAGAAAAAAGATCATCTCATACATCTGGTCAAGACTTATCAGGGGGAGGTTGTTTCAAATTCTTCAATGGTAATGAGAATGAAATTTCATTTTCCTTTTTTGCCCTACATATGTTGAATATGTGTTTGTATTTATGGTGGTTATATCAATAGTGTTGTGCTCCAATTTTGGAAAAAGTGGACAAAAAAGAAAGATGTTGGTTGTGATATTGGGGATTGATTGAGGAGGATGATTACAAGGTGAAGATGGGGTAATCAAATGGGGGTGTTGATTATCTTATTTAGGAGGAAAAATAATGTTATGTATTTCATTTGTTCTAATTTGCTACTATAATTACTACAATTATATCTCAATTCTCATTACCATTGAAGGATTTCCATACCAAGCGTCCCCTCAAATATTTTATTTTATCATACATTTTAATAGAGAGTATAAGAACTTATAAGTCCAACCAAACACCCTAAAGCAAAACAAATATATGCTTAATTATTAATAAATTTAATAAAATTTGAAAGAATTGTTATTACATAAAAAAAAGGGAGCGATTTACACGCCTGACCCTTTATTCCGACCACAGATCTACGGTTAAGATCACCCCAAGTCTCAAACGGATCCCATTGGCCAGCACGTCCATGCCTTAATTCTGATTGGGCCACGTCATCGTAAGTGACACAACGATCCTCTGTTGTTGGTCCATGTAAGCACCAGTGACTGGAATTTTCAAGTTCGAACTAGAAAGGGAGTTTAGTGTATTTGCGCTGACCCATACCCGCGTGCTGATTGGGCCACGTCATCATTGGTGACGGGTGCACCCTGAATTGCCAATGCTATATATATATCTCAGTGTCACCCGTGTTCCCTTCAGATTCATAACTACAAACATCGCAGGGAGGAACACGAATTGTATCGATTGTTGATCTTCGCGGCAATGGCTGGTGCGTGGAAGGGGCGCGCATCTTCGAGCGTCTTCGCGATCGTTCTGATCGGTGAGCATTTATTTCTGATTCTTTTAGCCTAGAGTTTGTGTTCCACCTAAAATGTTGGTAGCCTAGATTTCTTAAGATTCGGTGCGAAATTGATTGCAGTTTAAGATTTATGTGAAGTAATCGCATCTTATGGATTTGCTGACAATGACTAGCTTGTAAGAAAGCTTTAGCTGCAAATTTAGCGTTTATCGTCGTCATACGATGCTTGATTTTTATTTTATTCGTATATGGAATGCATTACTTGTTACAGTTTACTCTTTCTGTGAAGTAGTCGCATCTCACGTTTGTCGCGGAGATGAAATATCCGTGTAGGAATGATTTTTGCTGAACTGTTAGTGTTTATGGCGTCGTGATCCCTAGTTTTCTTTTTTATTCTTTGTTTCAAATTTTTAGATTAAGAGTTCTCGAAAAAGAGGATCAGAGTTTCTTTGTGCTAGTTAGTTTCAGATCTGCTAATTTCATAATAACATTTTGGAAAATTTTGTGCTTATGGCGTGTCAATTTCCATATTATTGGAATAAATGTGTTAATGTGGTTATTGATTATCTGAAACAGGAAGTTTGTTTGCATTTTCAATCGCTAAAGAGGAGACTCCCAAAATTGGAACTGTTATTGGGATAGATCTTGGTACAACTTATTCGTGTGTTGGTGTTTATAAAAATGGTCATGTTGAAATCATAGCAAATGACCAAGGTAACCGTATCACCCCATCATGGGTATCTTTCACCGACAACGAGAGGTTGATTGGTGAGGCTGCAAAGAATCTGGCAGCTGTTAACCCCGAGAGAACTGTCTTTGATGTCAAGAGGCTCATCGGGAGAAAGTAATTTATCGTACTTTTGACTTAATCCCTTCTGTAACTATTATGGAGAGCGATATGTTTACTCATTAACTCTTGCTACATATCAGGTTTCAGGATAAAGAAGTTCAAAGGGACATGAAACTTGCCCCATATAAGATTGTCAACAAGGATGGAAAACCTTACATCGAAGTCAAGATTAAGGACGGTGAGACGAAGGTGTTCAGTCCTGAGGAGATCAGTGCAATGATTTTGACCAAGATGAAGGAGACAGCTGAGGCATACCTTGGAAAGACAATTAAGGATGCCGTTGTCACTGTTCCGGGTAAATATTTATTCTAAAGGAATTGTTAGGCGAGGAATATTGTTTCCTCATTTTTTAACATTTTTCCATCTTAATTTGCAGCTTACTTTAACGACGCCCAGAGGCAGGCTACCAAGGATGCTGGCACGATTGCTGGCCTGAATGTTGTGAGAATTATCAATGAACCAACTGCGGCAGCAATTGCGTACGGGTTGGACAAGAAAGGTGGTGAAAAGAACATCCTTGTCTTTGACCTTGGTGGTGGAACATTTGATGTCAGTGTCTTGACTATTGACAATGGTGTTTTTGAGGTTCTTGCTACAAATGGAGACACTCACTTGGGAGGTAATGATTGTTCTCTCTCTAGTTTTCAATCAGTTACCGTTGAAGCAAAAACCTTTGGGTGCAAATACTTTGTATTTGAGTTACTGGATGTGACGTAGCTCTTAAGTGATATCTTGACTTCTGACAGCTTCTAATATTTCTGCTGAAGTTATCTAGTGATAAATTCACTTCCTATGATTAAGTGATGAGCCTACCGCATTACTTTAATCATCCCTCTACTGGAGGAGAAGTCGATATGAGATAGATAATCACCACCTCTTTATTTTAAATGATCCATTGGGTGGAGTCAACTTTAAATAAATTCAAGACTGTTCACAACATTGTAGCTCAACATGTTTTATTGTCTCTGCAGGTGAGGATTTTGATCAAAGAATCATGGAATACTTCATCAAGTTGATCAAGAAGAAGCACGGAAAGGACATTAGCAAGGATAACAGAGCTCTTGGAAAAATGAGGAGGGAATGTGAGCGTGCAAAGAGAGCTTTGAGTAGTCAGCACCAGGTCCGTGTAGAGATTGAGTCTCTCTTTGATGGTGTGGATTTCTCTGAACCTCTAACCAGAGCTCGTTTCGAAGAGTTGAACAACGACTTGTTCAGAAAGACCATGGGCCCTGTTAAGAAGGCCATGGATGATGCTGGCTTGGAAAAGCGCCAGATTGATGAAATTGTCCTGGTTGGTGGAAGCACCAGGATTCCCAAGATTCAACAGCTCTTGAAGGATTATTTTGACGGCAAGGAACCTAACAAGGGTGTCAACCCGGATGAGGCCGTCGCTTATGGTGCTGCTGTCCAAGGAGGAATCCTCAGTGGAGAGGGAGGTGATGAAACCAAAGGTACACCTCTTCTCACCTGTTCATCAATGTGCTAATAATACTCCCGGCTATTTTAAGTTGAATTGTTTATAACTATCTCAAGTTTGATTTTTTATCAGATATCCTTCTCCTGGATGTTGCCCCATTGACCCTCGGTATTGAAACTGTTGGAGGAGTGATGACCAAATTGATCCCAAGGAACACTGTTATCCCCACCAAGAAATCCCAAGTCTTCACCACCTACCAGGATCAGCAAACAACCGTCACAATTCAGGTAATTGGAATTGATTCTTGAATATTTGAACGAGGTATAGGATTGCCTCACTATTCTGAGTAAATTATAACACGAAATGTACAATGCAAAACAGGTTTTCGAGGGTGAAAGAAGTCTTACTAAGGACTGTAGGCTGCTCGGGAAATTTGACTTGACAGGAATCGCCCCGGCTCCAAGGTTCGTCCTTACTCATACATTACCTTTCCTCTTTAGTTTAGTAACATTTCTCCGTCCTAAATATCCCTACTGACTTGACTTTGTGAAATGAAGGTAGTATTAATAAAACTGTCATAATGAATATTTGGTTTCTAAGTTTGCATCATTTTTTTTTGACAGAGGAACTCCTCAGATCGAAGTTACATTCGAAGTTGATGCCAATGGTATTCTGAATGTCAAAGCCGAAGATAAGGCCTCTGGAAAATCAGAGAAGATCACAATCACAAATGACAAGGGTCGTTTAAGCCAGGATGAGATTGAACGGATGGTTAAAGAGGCCGAGGAGTTCGCCGAGGAGGACAAAAAGGTCAAAGAAAGAATCGATGCGCGTAACAGCCTCGAAACATACGTGTACAACATGAGGAACCAGATCAATGACAAGGACAAGCTGGAGGCTGACGAGAAGGAGAAGATAGAGACAGCAACCAAGGAAGCTCTCGAGTGGATGGACGATAACCAGAGCGCCGAGAAGGAGGATTTCGACGAAAAGCTGAAGGAGGTTGAGGCCATCTGCAACCCGATCATCACCGCGGTTTACCAGAGGTCTGGTGGTGCTCCAGAAGGGAAGTCGGAGGACGATGATGAGTCCCATGACGAACTGTAGAAGATTGATTGGTTTATAGGGTTTTGTTCTTTTTTCTTTTTGAGATTACGATGAGAAGCATAGTATTGGTAGGTAATGATATTCGAATTCACCTGGATTTAATTTTTATTTTTTTTTTGGGGAAAATTTTTGATGTGGGAATTGAATGGAATGTGATGAAATTATGGAAAGTGTGTGTGAAGTCTTAATTCTTTGTATCCACGTTCCCTTGGTGAATGAAATCCCAAGTTTCCTTGAAGTGGATTCTCTTTTAATTATTTTCCTTTTCCGTTTGGTTTATTATTTATATTAATGAAGAATTTTCTCATTTATTGAAATTGTACAGAAAAGTGAGAGATACTAGTATTTGATTTGAAATTGAAGGTAGGATGAAATTTATATAGAGAGAATTTCTTGTCTAAACTATGTTACACCGAATCTGAGATAATAGCCGTTAAATCACATTCATATACTCCCTCGTCGGTCTTGGTGCAAACTTTCCAAACACAGTAATAGTTATAGAATTAGTAACATAATGTAAAAAAATTAAAAAAGTAATAAAATTAAAATAACTCATGTGTGCCACTTTTTTAACTTCCATATTGTATCTCTTAATTTGGATGTATGTCATGTGATTTAGTAAAAACATCCTAATTCTAAATCCATATATTAAAAAGTTAGAATGACAAATAAACTGAAATGTTTTGTTAACATCATAATTTTGGACCCATATTGGAACATCCAGGAAGTGAGAAATACATATTAAAAAAATGGCACAAATAGTCAACTTGGCAAGATTATTAAATATTTCTTCTTCCATTTCATAAAGATTTCACATTTTTCATTTGAATGTCACAAATATATATATATTTTTCTTAAAAAAATGTACTGTTACAGCAGGAGGGAGCAACATATGCATATACATCATCTACTAATTATTTTTTTATTATTCACATATCTTTCATCCATAATATGAAACATAGGGTGGAACATCATTATATATAAAACAGATTATTTAGTGTAGGTATATCGGGACATTCTCAGTTAATTTAATCAACTTCATTTGTCTCAAGCATAAATTGGAACGAACTAGAATGATCTTCTAACCTGCAATCTACCTACTCTCCTCAAGTACTATTGCATATTGATAATAGAATTAACTGTTTTTACTATATTATGCATCCAAGTTTACTAGACCTATTTTCCATTTTAATTTGTCCAATAAAATTAATTCTATCCCTTTAAACACAATATTTTACACTACCTATTTTCGAATCCACTTCACTTTCAAACACAATATATTTTAAGAGTTAAAAAAAGGATCCCTTAGATCGACAATGTACATGAAATGAATAAGGAATTAGACATCGTTTTCCTTTCTTTTTCCTAAAAAACTTCCAGTTTCAATTTTTGATCATACGACAAATTAGTCGACCAGGGTGTTTCGAAGAAGCCACCACAATCTAGATGCAACAATCCTCTCTGGGGTTTAAAAACTAGCAAAACCCTAAATAGATAGAGATCAATGAATTTCCCTGGTAAGTATAGAATGTACACAAATGAGTGAGTGGGATATTAATCTCCAAAACAGGTAAAACGATAAAACAAAAATTAGCCAGCAACTTTAGCTAGAAGCTTCACTCCGGGCCACCTAGTCTCACAAAGATCCCTAGGAGCGTTTCCATCGTTGTCTGTTAGTTCTATGTCAGCCCCATGTTTCACAAGTAACTCGGTGATGGCAGCTCTCTCACACACAGCAGCATAATGTAATGCTGTTTGACCTTCACCATCCTGCAATAACAGACATGAAGAGATGTGACAAAACCATAAACTCAGCTTCATCCTAACAATATTATTGTGCTGTTATTTTCATATACTAGTAAACTAAACATTTGAGCGACTGATGTTCTTTTCTTGCAGATGTAACTTGAGAAGAAACCATGTTAGAGAATGTGAAATCAAATAGAGAAGACTATACCAAATCCTATTGTTATTATTATTTTCATCACATAGCACACAGATGACTGAGAAAAACTAACCAACAACAAATGGATATATTTTTCTTGCAGATGTAAATAACCAAGTTAGTCGATGTGAAATCAATAGTGAAGTTCGTACCAGATCTTATTGCGATAATATGCCTTGTTTTTTTTATCACATATCAAGCAGATGATTGAAAAAACTAACCACAACAATTTAAATCTACAATTACCTTAGCATTAACATCAGCATCCTTGTTCAGAAGCAACTCCGTAATATTCAAATGGCCTCGATCAACAGCCCAGTGTAGAGGTGTACGACCCTCACTATCTGCAATATAGCGAGAAAATTATGTTTGGGTAAGAATTTTACCCCATTAAACCTATTATTATAACAAACTCAAAGTGCAGGCTAGAAATAAAATGCACACATTTCAACCTCCGGACATTATACCGTCACAGATGGTCTTGGATAGTTGAAGTAGATTATTTTGTTTTAACCTTCATGAAGATATAAAACAGATAACATTGACAGTTACAAGTTCAAGTCAACCAAAACTGTCATTCACATGCGCACACGCATGACACATATTCTCAGAAAGGAGATAGCAAGAGGTTTAAGAAATTTGTGATATACAAACCCTTTATATTTAAGGGGATGCCAGTCTCGATGCACTTGAGCAGGTTTTCTTCATCTCCTTCTCGTGCAAAAGCATGAATAGCATCCAATTTCCTTCACAGGGATAGAAGAAACAAAATTCAAATTCTCCTCTCTAAATCACAGTAATAAACTGAAATGAAACAAATTAAGTTCAATTGTAAGACTCAGCCAACAGAAGCAATACAATCCTATCATCGTAGATTGTAAGAACAATGCTTTTTCCAGTTAAACCCGGCATGGGAAGTCGGGAGAGGACTGTAGGAACAATATGCAGGATGTACACATGGTTGGAGATGGAAACTTGATGGAAAAGAAAAGAATAAGAAGTGAGATCAGTAATTTCGAAAACATCACAATGGTAATTTAACATTAATGCATAGATATTCAAACTGACAAGCAAGGCATATAACCTTTCCTTGTCCACTCTATACCTTGGTAAGATACAGCAGAATTCAATAAGGGGGTCAGGAACAACGTAAGCACTATACAGAGGATAAACTAAAAAGTCTGACCAGCAAGCCATAAGGGGTTCATCTTGACATACATACATAACTGAAGGTCAGGGATACTCACAAATCAGATCCAGGTTCCTCATCATGTACAAAGGAACTAAAAACAGGTCCCATAGGTCCTTTGGAGCCTCCAGAATGTGTGTCACCTCTATTTTCATCTCTCCTTTTTTCCTATATGATATATACAAATGCCAAACAACATGATTGATTAAGTTATGAGCAACAAATTGGAAGTCGGTAACAATTAATCAAGTAAAAGATTCTGAACTCAGTAACTCACAATGGCAGAACCAGCAAGCCAAGTGGGATATAACTCAGTAACAGTGTCAATGTACTTTTCCATTGCTTCTTCAGGTGGCATGGCACCCAGTTTCTGCCATGCTTGCCTAGCAGACAAACCGGACAATCTTTCAACGGGTTAGCCAAGAGATCTTCAGTTACAAAGAGCAATGGAACAAGTCATCAATGATTAAACATGAGCTAGGACAGCCATATATGCTACTATTAAATTCTCTCTTTAATGCTTCATAAACAATGTCATGAGTGTATGAGCTTACATTATATTGCTAAAAACATTATTTTACATGTGATACAGAACACACAGCTCGGAGATCAACACAAGACAGTGCATTGTTTATTCTATGGCAAAGAAGATCCATACATCTACCATCTGCAGTTCATTCTCCCAAAGAACCTATACTGCCACTCCCTTAAAATCACCTTATATTGGAAACAGGGTCTTTCAAAACTTCAAGTATTTACACTAACAATACCCATGAAACTTAAGATTAAAGTGCAATAGAAGAGCTTGATGCCTAAAAAGATTCACTTGCGGAGCTTTCATGCTCCTAATAAATAATACTACCTCCGTCCCAGGAAAGTTTGCGGTACTTTCCTGGGCAAAAATTTTAAGAAAAAGTGTAATGAGCAGAATGTGTACGGCGGAGATTATAAGGTAAAGATTTTAAAGGTGGAGATTTAAAGGAATATTTCCATTTTAGGAGTATGTAAATTTTTGTGGGACAAACTAAAAAGGAAAGTATGCAAACTTTTGTGGGACGGATGTAGTATAACCACTATCAAGTTCACAATATAGAACTAACAACTAATAATACACATTTCTGGTATGATGATCAAATCTATCAGATAACTTCCCCCACAAAGTGTAAACTAAACCAAACACATTCCAATTTCTAATTGAAAAGGCGCTTAAATGAGAATGGGTTAACTAAAAAAATTATTTTCTTTTAACTCAAAAATTACCACTTGGCACGAGCAGTCATTTTCAAAGCCGAAGGCTGAGGAGTGGAACACGGACCCTCCGTCGCGATTTTATACAACCCGTAAAGCTGCAACTGGATTTCATTCGACACCTTCATCGCCGCGCGATCAGCGGCCGTGGCCGCAACGAATGCAGTAGCAGCACTAAATATTTCATCCAATTCAGTGCTCTCAACGCCTTCCCAATCATCATCACTATCACTAAGATCACTAACCACCACACTTTCAGCACCCGATTTCCCATCCCCACCAATCAACGGCTCAATTTCTTCCGGAATCTTCGAGGAGGAACCTCCAGATCTTTGCTCGATTTCGCGTTCGGGAGATTCAGAACGCGTGATTCGGAGGTTTTCGTCTCGGAAAGCGAAGATAACAGAGAAGAGCTTCGCGAGTAGGTACGAGAATATAAGGCCCAAGACAACCGATTCCAGGAGTTGCTGCCACTCCGCCATCGCTCCAACCAAAGAAAACCAAATCAGATAAAACCCTAACGATAACAACAGAAAAATCGAAATGCAGAAAAATAAATATATATCACAATCTACGATCTGAAATTACGTAAGATTGGAATTGGCAAGAACTAAACCCTAAATTTGCTTTGCAGTAGAACTATACTGAGTTTTAAGATATAAATATACGTGTGTGTGTATATACATATATTAACGTGTGTGCGTGTAAATCCAACTGTAGTAAATGAAGTGAAGGTGTGAAACATCAATTCTCACTTCTCAGCTCGTTGGGCGTTGCCTACGGTTGAGTTTCCTGCAGTTCTATGCCGCATCAATGAGCATTCTACGAGAAATTCCGCACCATGTAACTCAGGTATATTTTAAAAAAATTATATCATTTATTAATAAAAAATTGCACAAATTATTATTGAAAAATTACACCATTAAAAATACATTTTTTAATAATAATTTGTGTGACTTTTCATTAATATTTTATATAATTTTTTTAAAATGAACTTGAATTGCACGGTGTACTTGGTGCATACAAGACTAAATTAATACAAAATGGCAAATCGTAATTGCACTAGATTCACCCTAAAATATCTTATTCTTCTATGTACAATAAATGACGCAACTTTTTAAAAATATATTTAAATTGTATGGTGCACCTGGCCCACAAGAGATTTACTCTCTTAAAATTTGTTTGAGTTGAGTGATTTTTTTAATAGTATTAATATTAATTATTTTATTTAATAATACTATTGTATAATAAATACAACAACCATCATTTTTAATCGTACTCATAAAGTGGACAAAAAATCATAACGAATAGAGTCTTGAGGAGTATATAGTGAAGAAATTATTTGAATTGAGTATATTATGGATTAAAAAAAACAATCAATTTTATTATTAAATAAATATTGTGAGAGTAATATTTATAAAATTATTTTACATTTGAGGTATGTAAATAGTTATGGGATGTGCAAATAAAATCTGTGTAATCAATTATGGGATGAAGAAAATATGGATAAAATTAAATTTACAAAATAAATACTCCATCCGTCCCAGATTAATTTACACACTTTTTATTTTGGATTGTTCCAAACTAATTTGCACACTACTTAAAAGGGAAACATTGATTTGCGTGCACACTCACAAAATTTTCCACACATTTATCCATACACCACTACTTTATTTAAAAAATATATTTTTCTTAAATCGTGTACCATTCAGGGGTGCAAATACCCCCGGAACGAAGGGAGTACTATATTAATATAAAGTATATTCGTTCAATTAAGCATAGGCCATAATGAAAACAGTTTATTTAATTCTCTTCCCATATTCCATACGTCATTTAAGGGTTGGACGGATGGATAGATGAGAGATGCATTATTTTTGTCGATCACTTTTTCTTTTGTTTCCATTTTCAGCTTATACTATGTTATTGGAGGTTTCATATAATAATAATAATAATCAGGTAGGTTAGTTCGTCACTGAGCTTTTCACTTGAATGAGTGATTCTGGTTTGATTTCCTCTAGAAACAAACTAGGAGAGAGATATAAGATTAACTTAAAGATATTCTTTTCGAAATGATCACATCGGCACAAATTTATGTACCTGTGAATATAATAATTTGAAACATAATTACTTTATTTTGTTTATTCTTCACGACAAACATGTGATTTTTTTATTTTTTTTGTTTATTTCTCCTACATAATTTGAAATATATTCTTGTAGAGAGGTCATTGATTACTTTATTCAACTCCAAATGCTTTATGCAAGCAACGAGATCATATATAATACATGAGCATGGCTGCTGTGCACTCGCTATTTTTTACTATTTTTAAATTAAATTTTCTTCCGCCAAGTAATTAAATGGTAAAAGTGCACTTCTTTTATTTTCAATCGATCGATCGCTTTTGATCTTAGAAACATTGTGTATATATAATTAAGCATCAATTCAGAAAATTAAATAAATTAATTAAATGATACTATTATATATATAATGATATAAATAAATATATGCATTGATGTCAATTTTTTTGGAAGATAATACTCCAAAAATAATATATAATACCCAAAAAAATAATTTATAAAATCCAAAGAACAATTTATGGGTGAGTTTCAAAATCTAAGGTTTGAAATTTGGATCTTCTATTTTGTTTAATTTTTTCATGAATTATTTGGATCTTCTTTTTAGTTTAATTATTTACTTTTTCTTGGATTATTGTGAATTAGTCTTGGGGTATTATAAATTATTCTTGGGGTATTGTGACTTGTTCTTGGGGTATTTACTTATATTTGTTCTTGGAGTATTGTGATTTGTTCTTCGGGTATTGTTATTTGTTCTTTGGGTATTGAGAATTGTTCTTGGGGTATTGAGAGTTGGTCTTGGGGTATTATAAGTTATTAATGGGGTATTTATTTATATTTGTTCTTGGGGTATTGTGATTTGTTCTTCGGGTATTGTTATTTGTTCTTGGAGTATTTATAATTGTTCTTGGGGTATTTACTTAGACTTGTTCTTGGAGTATTGTAAGTTGGTTTTGAGGTATTTACTTACACTTATTATTGGGGTATTGTGACTTGTTCTTGGAATATTATAAATTGCTCATGGGGTATTGTATGTTGTTATTGGGGTATTTTCGTATAGAGTTTTTTTGGGGTACTGTGAATTGTTCTTGGGGTATCATAATTTCTTCTTGGGGTATCATAATTTGTTCTTGGGGTATAATAATTTATAATAATTTGTGACTTGTTCTTGGGGTATTGTAAATTTTTTTGGGGTATTGTATGTTGTTATTGGGGTATTTTTATATAGAATTGTTCTTGGGGTATCATAATTTATTTTTGGGGTATCACAATTTGTTTTTGGGGTATCATAATTTATTTTTGGGGTATCACAATTTGTTCTTGGGGTATCCACTCATAATATATATAAATATAGGGTTGGTCACATAACACAACAATTACAAGGTTGGTATTACATGGTTCAACACTCAAAATTTCTCTTTTCAAAGTGCAACACTTTGTGGGGCCCATCAACATTTTTTTATGCAAAATAGTAGGGTAGGGTTTAGACTTTTATCTGACAATATCAAATCAATCATTTACATCCCCTCTCATATAATACTCAGATTCAAAATTTTGAAAATCCATTCTTTACCTAATAGGCGGTGGGAGGTTTTTTTTTTTTATATTAAGAGAGACTCCACCTTCGAGAGCAAAAACTCGTATATTCAGCCGGAAATTGAAGAAAGCTATATTCCACAAATAGGGGGCGACGAAGATGTGGACGACGACGAAGAGGAGACGACGCCCAATTCCCCTACAACCCCGTCGCCAAGCTTCTCGCTGAATCGGAGATCGTCAGGCCACCACTCTACTCGAGAAGATTCGCACAAAATCGATATTCTGAAACCGTTCAAGGCCGCCGTCCTCATTCCCGTTCGAAGCTTCGAAGCTGCGCCTCCGATTCAGAATCGCCGCCGATCTGAACCCAGCCACGACCACACCTTACCTCTGCTCCGTCCACAACTCCACTCGTCACTACGCTTCCAGGCATCGATGCTCAACCGCCTCACCACTCCAATCGCGCCGATCGATCCAGTAGTAACCGTCGTCGCACCACCAATCTGCCTCCTCTATGTTCCGATCCACTGCCCTGAGCAAGTAATGGCCATGCCCAATTTCCTCCGCTGGAAACCAATTACTTCTCGGGTAATAAGGAACAAATTTGTTTGGGCCCATTTTTTTTTTTTATTGTCAAAGCCCATAGTTTTAAACTTTGCCCATTTTGATTAAAGAAAAGGGCAGCCCGTGTGTACTTTGGCTTTGTGGTTTTGGTTTTGATTTTGTGTTGGAAAAAAAATTGGTTTGTGGTTTGCAAGACATCGTGGTTAAAACCTCCCTATTGCTCTGCAGGTCATACCATCATTCTCAGATACCCAGACTTACCTTTTATTACTATTAAATGTTCTATTGTTATTATTGTTAAATAATTAAAGCAGTGTGTCTGTGCTGTTATTAGGGTTTATTGTTGAATCTATTAGGTATTATTGTTGGTTATTAGATATACTTCAAGTAGTGTATGTGTTAAGGGGATGGGTTGCGTAGAGAAGATAGAGATTGTCACGATGTTTGAGGAGAGTAAATTATATTGTAATTTTTGGTTCTGTGTTTGAAAAAAAAATGGTTTGCATATTCAAAATTTTAGTTTTGTGTTTGCATAAAAGTTGGTTTCTCAGTATTTTTTTATTTTTTATTTTTTTTGTATATGCAATATTTTTGAATTATATTCAGAATTGGGCTTGAATTTAATGACATGATCCTATAACATTTAAAATTATAATGACACAATTTTGAAAATCGAATTTAAATATTCAACAACAAATTAGTAGTATTCACACTTTTAAAAATCGAATATGAATATTCACGAACAATTTTAAAAAATGAATATGGATATTCAGAAACAATTTTAAAAATCGAATATGAATATTCACGAACAATTTTAAAAAAATGAATATGAATATTCGGAAACAATTTTAAAAATCGAATATGAATATTCACAAATTTGTGCGTTGTATTCATTATTTAAATTTTGCAGGATTCAAATATAAGTATATGAAAAAGAATTGAAATATGAATATGTGTATAAAAAATGAAATCTGAATCTGAATTAAATAAAATAAAAAAATTTAAAATAAAAAAAAAATTAAAAAAGTTAACCGAAAAAGGTTAAAAAAAATTCAAAATTGAATGGCAATAAACCTGGGCCTCGTTTTAACATTAATAATCTGTTTTTTTTTTCTTCAGCCGAATAATCTGGTTATTATAAATTTAAATAAAATTAAAAAAATTAAAATTAAAAAAAATTAAAAAAGATAACCGAAAAAGGTTTAAAAAAATTCAAAATTGAATGGCAATAAACCCGGGCCTCGTTTTAACATTAATAATCTGTTTTTTTTTTTCTTCAGCCGAATAATCTGGTTATTATAATTTGAGGATTTAAATTTGATAAATTATGTAGAAATAGCCCAACAACCACATTAGTACCACATTAGTTGATATTTATTTCCACAAATTCGATCCCTCATACCGAAGCAATGAAAAAAAAAATAGGAGAGGAGAGGAGAGAGGAGAGAGGAGAGAGAGTTTGAAAAGGTAGAAAAATTGGAGAGAGAGTGAGAAAGGAGAGAGAAAACGTTGGAAAAGAAGAAAATAGAGGAGAGAGGAGAGGGAGTGTGGAAAAGTAAGATAGGTTTCGGGGCACAAATATTGAGAAATTTTTTTTATTTAATTGAAAAAGTGTTGTGTTTAGAAATAAAGTGTTGTGTTCAAAAATATGAAATTAAGTGTGTTGTGTTTTCAAATATGGATATTGTATTTGTTGCATTTTGTAATTGTTTCATAAATGGTATATATATATATATATTAATTTCACTACTTATTAAATTAATTACTCATAAGCCCTAATTAAAGTTGTTGTCAATGCCAAACATATATTAATGGCCAACACATGACAAACATAAAATATTGAGAATTAATTTTCCACGTACATACAACATTAAATTACTCAAATTAATGCATGAAATCGGATAAACGTCAATATACTTAACGCGACTTAAGTACATTTTAAGCAGATTATTTAATTTTATTAATGCGTAAGACAAGGACAACTTAAAAAGAAGCTAAAATGAAGGTGACAGTGGCAGGACATCATGTATATTATATGTGGTGTGTAAAGTATGATTCAATTATAGAAAATTGAAATTATGTGTAAAGAAAAGAGATTTCAGAAATAAGTACGTTTTATTATTATTGTTAATTAATTTGTGTAAGTACATATATAATTAAACAAGCAACTGCCACAGCAAAGAAGACATTACTTTATCAATACCCCAAGAACAATTATTAATACCCTAAGAACAATTTAGTTATACCCCAAGAACAACTCCTTAATACCCAAAGAACAAATGTTCTTGGGGTATTGTGAATTATTCTTGGGGTATCATAATTTGTTCTTGGGGTATAATACCTAAAGAACAACTTATAATACCCAATGAACAATTTATAATACTCAATGAACAATTTATAAATGAATAAACCCAAAGAATAATTTATAATTACTAAAGAACAAATTATAATACTCAAAGAACAATATATAATACTCAAATAATAATTTATAATATCCAAAAAAATAATTTATTAATAAAAAAATTTAATAAATAAATCGAGTAATACTCAAAGAACAATTTATAATACCCAAAGAACATCTTATAATACCCCAAAAACAATTTATAATACTCATAGAACAATTGCTTAATTTTCCCATGAATTATTTGGATCTTCTTTTTAGTTTAATTATTTATTTTTTCTTGGGGTATTGTGAGTCGGTCTTGGGTATTATAAATTATTCTTGGGGTATTTAGAGGGATTTTATATATTATTATGTATGTGTTAATTATTTGACCACGACAACTGAAAAGAAGCACGAAAATTGATTATTGATATCACATTTTCAAAGAATAAATTGAAAAAATAAGTCATAAATACAAAATATAAGTTTTCTCATTATCAATACGTACCCCAAGAACAATTATTAATACCCTAAGAACAATTTAGTTATACCTCAAGAATAACTTTTTAATACTCAAAGAACAAATGTTGGCAATACCCCAAGAACAACTTCATATACCCCAAAACACACAGTGCGGTGTGTAGTGTATTTTTCTGTAAAAAGTAAAATAAATTTAAAATTATAGTAAAATCCAAGTGCATACCATGCACTTGAGTGCATGCAAGTATTTGCGTTATACATAGTATAGTTATGTAAATGAATGTACAAAGAACACTCTAATTACATTTTATCAATTTAATTCTCTCATTACAATGAGAATGTATCTATGCAGAAAATTTTTTTATATTAAATCATTTAATAACATGAGATCAATATAAATATGTAAATTATTAATAAAAAGTTATTATTTTTAAAAAATGATAAAATTTTGATAAAAATAATAATATTTAAAAAATGATAATCACTTCTAATAAAAGTATTATCAATTTTAAAAAATGATAATTTTTATTAATAAGTGACATATTTATATTAGTCACATATGTTGATATGGCGAACTAATACGTCGGTTTCAGAAATAATCCCCAAGGTTTACCAGGTCTTCAGAGTCCATCCGAGCTGGAGAAGGTCCAGAGCTCGCCCGTCTGTGGAAGGACCAGAGCTCGCCCGACTGTGGTACATCACTGTGCGGTACTCTGGAATCCGGGCAAGGCTTGAGAGCTCGCCCCTTGTCAGTAGAGCCCCGGTGGCGCACTCTTTTTCCCTCCGTCCGGTTTATCCACAAGGGTGGTTTACGGCGAGGTTTTTAATGAGGCTCATCTAGTCTAAGGCATAGTAGTAGGACGAGGCGTGATAGGGGGAAGCAGTGTGAGAGATCAAGACGAGGGTGAGGAACCCTCGTCAACACCGGAAGCCACATAGACTCATAAGGTGCCGTCTCACACTCGCACACCTATAAATAAGACCTCTCTTGTACTATTCAGACAATTTTCTCACATTTCACACAATCAATACAATCTTCATTGCAATATTTCTCTTTCTAAACTCTCTACTCTCCCTCCCCAAGAACATAAAATCATAAGATTATTGTTTGGTAGAATTAATCCGTCGTGAAGCCACATAAACGAACACCGATCAGTAAATTCTATCAACAATTTGGCGCTAGAAGGAGGGGCGTCGAACCTGAAAAATTAAAAATCTCAAGAACGAAGAAGTTAGGGTTTGGTTGAAGGTTTGAAGATTTGAAGGTGTTCTTGATAAAACTCAAGAACACTTGAAGATACACATACACCTTCATCCCTTGAACGAAGAACCCAGATTTCTGGACAAAAACCCGAGTCTTCGGATTTCACAAAATCAGCCCGGAACAAGTTTTCAAACGCGCGCGTGCACACTAATAAACCGAATTTCGGATAATTCGTCACACGCGAGGCTAGACGAAAACTTGCACAGCTCCACCTAAGCTGGACGACCATCACACCGGCGACCTCCGCCACTCCAGCGACCTCCCTCCATCTCGGCGACCTGCAGCCAGCCACCCCCTCCGAAACCCAAAAATGGCTAACATTCGAGCCGCCAAGGGACAGGCCTCCGCCGCTGCGGGAAGGTCTAGAGGGGGTGATCAAAACCAGGCCGAGGTGGAGACCTCACGCCAGGTGGTGGAGACCTCACAACCACCTCCCCAGAAGAGCACCACAGCTCCACGACCTCCGCGAGTTGCGGTGACCCAGGAGGACTTGGCCCCCGCTCTGAGGGACCTGGTCAGCAATCCTGACGAGCTCCAACGCACCATCGCGACCTTACAAAGGTTGCAGCAGCGACAGCAGGACGAGCTCGCCCTAGTACCCAGGCGAGCTCCAGCCGCCGAAACCCGGGACCAGACCAGGCCCACTCAGGGCACCCAAACCAGAGGGGACTACAGCGTACTCCCCACCGAGCAGGAGGCGAGCTCGGCATAGGCTCGCCAGCGCAGGGAGAGAACCGGCAAGGCCAAAATGGTGGAGGAGGGACCTACTCCCTACACTGGAAGGGTGTCCGCCTACACCGGGGCATCTGGCACCCACCAATCACAATCACAAAGGAGGGAAGTCCTCCAAGGCCGCCTGGGCCCAAGATACGAAGAGAATGAGCGTATGGCGGCCCCAGCTGCGTCCCATGGGGACTCCGATCAGCAGCCACGCAGATCAGCCCACGAAAGGCTGAGGAGACCCGCCACTGACCGACTGGGCCCCCATGGCGGACGCCAATTCCAGCCCGCCACTGAGAGGTCACCCCAGAGTGAGGCACCTCGGGGACGTGCGTCTGCGAGACGCACGACCTTTAAGCACCCTCCGCCGGAGGTGACCCGAGATGACGAGCTGGCCTCACTGAAAAAGGCCGTTGAAATGCTACAAGCACAAGTAGCAGCCAAGTCTGGCGGACCTGACGCCACGGCTCTCCCCACCTCTCCATTGGCACCTGCCATCCTCCGCGCACCGGTCCAGAAGAAAATTCAATTCCCAGTGATGTCCGCATACGAAGGCGAATCGGACCCGAAAGTCCACCTGGCCAAGTACGCGGACTTCATGATTTCGGTCGGCGCCACCGACTCCACCCAGTGCCGGAACTTCCCGCTGACCCTAGGGGATCGAGCTCACCGATGGTTCTCTTCACTCGCCCCGGGGTCAATCTGCTCATTTGGCCAACTCTCACGGGAGTTCCTGGCCCACTTCTCTGGGTTCAAATCTTACCTTACCCAGAAACACCGGCTCGCCAACATCCACCAAGGCGAGAGAGAGACCGACCAGCAATACCTGGAAAGGTTCGACAAAATCCTGCTGGAAGGCGAGCCAGTGAGTGAGGACACCAAGGTCGTCGCAGCGATGGCCGGACTCAGAAGGGGCACCGACCCCTGGAAGGAGATGCACCTCGCATGTCCCAACACTTATAGCGAATTCCGCCACAAGGCGGGGGTGTTTGTGGCTATGCAGGAGGCACTACTGAAAGAAGTTGGTGCCCACGAGGAAAGGAAGCCCCGCGGGAAGAAGTCCGGGGGCACCTACAAAGCTCCCCGGAACTTAAAGGCCTTTGGCGAGGGAGACGAGCTCAAAGAAAAGCTTAATCAGGTCCTCACTGTCTCCGTCGACCACATCTTCACTGTTGTCAAAGGCAAGGCCATGCTGGAAGAGCCGAGGCGAATCCGCCAGGACCGCACGAAGCTCAATCCCAACAAATTCTGTGCCTACCATCAGGCCATCGGCCACTTCACCAGCGAATGCCGAGACCTCCTCAAGCAACTCTGGAAATTTTACGAGGAGGGGAAATTGGCCGAGTTCGTGAAGAAGGCCCCAGCTAAGAGACCGAGGTTCGAGAGGAGGGCTACCTCCGAAGACGAGGAGGAGGAAGCAGACCAACCCGGTCCCCATAACAGACGGAGGGCACCTCCCCAACCTCAGCAAAACATGGAGCCTACTCGGGAACTCTTAGTTCTCGAGGAGGAGATCGGAGCCACCGGAGGTCTCCAGGACGGGGGATCCTCCATGTCCAAAAGAAAGAGGAAGGCCGAAATCCGGGCCATAAACCAAGTCCAGGAAGGCAGCTCCGGCCCCAGGTCCATCTCACAGCTTGCTGACGAACTGACATTTTCTTCAGCGGACCTGGAGGGGGTACTGTTGCCCCACAACGACTCGTTGGTGATAACCGCCAACATCATGAACGTCCGAGTTCACAGGCTACTTGTGGACACCGGCGCATTCACCAACATTCTCTTCAAATCCACCTTGGATGCCTTAGGTGATTTTGAGTCGTATCTGGAACCTAGCAATGCTAGGATAGTGGGGTTCGGAGAAGCTGTAACCGTCCCCCTAGGTAGTGTTAGGTTGAGCGTCCAGCTTGTATCGGCTGAGGACCCCGAAAGGAGACTGACTAGGCTCGTAGATTTCCTAGTTGTCGACCAGCAGTCCTCCTACAACGGGTTCCTTGGCCGCCCTTTTTTTAATGAATTCAAAGCGGCGTGTTCGACCTACTACTACTGTTTAAAATTCCCAACTCCAAAAGGTGCCGGAACTATAAAAGGTGACCAGAAAAAGGCCCGAGAGTGTTTACTCCAAATCAAAGATGGCCGGGTCAAGAAGTCTGTTACACAAGTCCACATCCTCGAAGAGGACGTACAGATTCCTGCAGATGAGCCAAACATCCTAGACATCATCTCGGTCGAAACTGAGATGATGGAGGTAGGCGATTTGTCAGAAATCAACCAAGGCACTGGACCTGTGCAAGACACACAACCGACACCAATGGAGGACTTGGAAGAAACCCAAGTGTTGAGACCTGCGCAGGGGTCGGTGCCTGCACAGGGACAGCAACCTACTCCCATAGAGGTAGCTGATGAGGCCCAAGGTGGGGGACCTGCGGGAGGTCAAGAACCAACACCAATGGACGTTGACCCGACTCCCCAAGTCACCACACCATCCCAAGCTGACAGACCACCGGAGGTGTTCACAGCTGACGAACTCGCCCAAGCTGAGAGCCAACCCGATGACCTCGAACAGCGCATAGCCACGAGCCTGCACAGATGTCACAAGGGGAGTGGGACGAGTTCATCAGCGACCCGAGGTGGAAAAGTCAAAAGAGAAAAGTAACCCCCATGGAAGAGTTGACGGCACTCCCGGTGGACCCAGAAAGGGACTTAGAACTTTTCATCGGTTCTGAGTTACCTGAACCGTACCGGTCGAGGATGGAGCTCTTCTTGATGGCCAACCTGGACGTGTTTGCCTGGTCTCACGAAGATATGATGGGAATCCCGTTGGAACATGCTTGCCACAGACTTAACATAGACCCGAAGAGAAGACCCGTACGCCAAAAGCGAAGAAAGTATGGACCAGACAAGTACGCGACTCTGACTGTTGAGGTGGAGAAGTTGTTAGACAACAGGCTCATCAAGGAAGCTCTGTGTCCGCAATGGGTCGCGAACCCTGTCCTGGTGAAGAAACACAATGAGACGTGGAGACTCTGCATTGACTTCACAGACCTGAACAAAGCATGCCCGAAGGACAACTTCCCACTACCTCACATTGACCAGCTAGTGGACAGCACTGCAGGTCATGAGATGATGACATTCATGGATGCTTTTGTGGGCTATCACCAGATAGCTCTACACCCAGATGACCAGGAACACACGGCGTTCTACACTAACAAGAACATGTACTGTTGGGAAAGGATGCCGTTCGGACTCATCAACGCCGGAGCTACCTATCAAAGATTGGTGAACAAAATGTTTGACCAACACATTGGCGAATCCATGGAGGTGTACGTGGACGACATAGTTGTCAAGAGTTTGAGAAAGGAGGACCACCTGAAACAGACCTTCGACATACTGCGCCACTACAACATGAAGTTGAACCCCAAAAAGACCAGCTTCGGCGTACACTCTGGGAAGTTCCTGGGGCACCTAGTTAGCCAGCGGGGAATTGAGGTCAACCCAACACAGGTCCAATGCATAATCGAGATGGGTATACCCGATTCCGTCCAAAAAATTCAAAGGCTGACAGGGTGCATGGTAGCCCTGAACAGATTCATCTCCAGGTCCGGCGACCGAAATCGTCCATTTTTCGAGGCAATTAAGGCAAACACACGGAGGTACAAAGAGGCGGCCAAGGCCAACAAGCTCCACCTCAAAAACCACTTCGTCTGGACAAATGAATGCCAACGAGCTTTCGAAGATATCAAAACATACCTGGCGGATACACAGGTTCTGTCGAAGCCAATACCTGGAGAGAAGTTGTATCTGTACCTAGCACGTCGGAGGTGGCCATCAGCTCCGTCCTGGTCCGAGAAGAGGTGAAAACACACCTACCAGTGTACTACGTGAGCCAAGTCTTACATGAAGCTGAGTTGCGGTACACCCCAACAGAGAAGCTGGCTTATGCACTGGTGATGAGTGTTAGAAAATTGAGGCCATACTTCTTTGACCATCCGGTAGAGGTGCTGACAACGTTCCCACTGCGTCAAATACTACAGTGCCCAGACACTGCTGGACGCCTGCTGAAATGGTCACTGGAGATTAGCCAATACGGTATAACCTACGCACCCCGAACAGCGATCAAGGGACAAGCACTGGCCGACTTCATCGTCGAGCTAACTTTCCCACAAGATCCGACGAGGGGGTGTATAGCTCCGTGGCATCTCTACGTGGACGGATCATCAACTAGCATGGCAACAGGCGCCGACGTGGTCCTGATCAGCCCAGACAGACAAGTCTTCACCTCCGCAATTCGGTTCGACTTTCGAGCAACCAACAATGAGGCGGAGTATGAAGCGTTGATAGCAGGACTTAGGCTATCATTAGCTGTTGGGGCAACCAATCTTCAAGTTTTCGGAGATTCCCAGCTAATAATATCCCAAGTCCTGGGGGAATATGAGGCAAAAGACCAGCAGATGATGACCTACCAGAAAATAGTCTGATCTCGATGTTTACACAAGTTTACATCAATCAGATACCGCGGCTAGAGAACACACAAGCAGTTGCTCTAGCCCGGCTAGCTACTAGCAACGGCGAAGCCGAATTCACGAAGGTTGTGATCACCACACTGAAAAACCCCTCGACGTCCGATTACAAGATAAATCAAACCTCGAGCGGGGATCAGGAGGACAGTGAAGGTGGTGAAGATTGGTGCACTACAATCCAGAAGTACCTAATAGACGGAACAACCCCCGTGGACACCTAGGAAGCTAGCCGGTTAGTAAAGCAAGCTGCCAGATATACACTGCTGGACGGTCAATTCTATAAACGTGGATTCTCTCTACCCCTACTCAAATGCCTAACTAGGAAGCAGGGGTCCGAAATGTTAGAAGAAATTCACGAAGGGATTTGTGGGAGTCACGCTGGGGGGCAAGCATTGGCATATAAGACGATCAGACAGGGCTACTACTGGCCCACTCTTCGCAAAGATGCCATCAGCTTCGCTCGAAGGTGCCGAAAGTGCCAACTTTTTGCACCTAACATCCACTCCCCAGCCAACCAGCTTAAGTCGGTTTTTAGCCCGTGGCCTTTCACGAAATGGGGTATCGACTTGATCGGCCCATTTCCACCTGCCAGAGGCGGTGTAAAGTTTGATGTCGTAGCAGTAGACTACTACACTAAGTGGGCTGAGGCCGAAGCTCTCACCACCATAACCCAAGAAAGGATGATCGGCTTCATTTGGAAAAACCTGATCTGCAGGTTTGGACTCCCGCAGTCGGTCATCACTGATAATGGAAGGCAGTTCGACGGACAGAAGTTGAGGGACTTCTGCAGTTCATGGAACATCAAGAAGAACTACTCAACTCCGTATCACCCCCAATCGAACGGCCAAGTCGAGGCGGTGAACAAGATCCTGAAATACATTTTGAAGCTCCGCCTCGAAGAAAAGAAGGGGAGCTGGGCAGACGAACTCCCGGAGGTCCTATGGTCCTATAGAACTTCCTACAGGGCCAGCACCGGGGAGACCCAGTTTGCCCTAGCCTTCGGGACCGAAGCCGTAGTCCCGGTAGAAGTCCAGAACAAAACTTGGAAGGTGGTGGGGTATGATGAAGAAAAGAATGATGAAGCCTTGGCAATAGAAAAAGATCTGATCGAAGAGACCAGAGCTTCGTGAGAAATGAAAAATGCCACCTACAAGCGCAGAGCGGAAAAATATTACAACTCTCAGGTCCGAGACCGAAAGTTCAAGGTCGGAGACCTGGTGTTAAAAAAGAAATTGATGGCCCCACCAGGTGTTTTTGGTTCAAACTGGGAAGGACCATTCCGGGTCACCGCAGCCT
This sequence comes from Prunella vulgaris, assembly GCA_026898435.1. NCBI lineage: Eukaryota > Viridiplantae > Streptophyta > Magnoliopsida > Lamiales > Lamiaceae > Prunella > Prunella vulgaris. Next base: position 236,430 of record JAPKLY010000182.1, read on the forward strand.
GGCCGAACGGTACCTATGATCTAGAAGACGCAGAAGGCAAAGCCTCGTCATACACCTGGCGCTCAGCACATCTAAAAAAGTTCTACCAATATACTAGAATCCTGTTATAGACTAGTCGAAGGTTTGCATCAGAAATATAGATGGCAACCGATGTAAATTATGTTGCTGTAAAAATTCAGAAAAATTCCCAAGTGTTTGGACCTGTGCAGCTCTCCAACCAGGCAAGCTGCACCAGGTCGCCCTCTGCTCCTGGTAGCTCGCCAAACCTAGCTCGCCCACATGCTCAAAAATCCGCAATGCGCAAGGACCAAGGTCCCAAGCGTTGTAATTAAATAGCTCGAAGGCAAAGGCCAAAGTGCCCAAGGTCGCGAAGGTACCCTCCTTAAAGGGTTGCTAAGCACCTACTGCCATAAGTTAGAAAAATTCGCGAAAAAGACGAAGAAACGTCTAAGGCAAGGTTCATGAAACCCAATGGCCCAACGTGAATCAATCGAAGTGCAGTTCGCCGCCCTAAGTGGTCTAAGACGAACGATTCGCGGCCCTAAGTGGCGTAAGATGAAGAATACGCACTCTCAAAACAGAGGTACAATTCGTAGTCGTAAGTGACGTAAAACGAATGATTCGCTTCTCAAAGTAGAATAAGACGAACAATTATGTACCAGAAAAATAAACAAAAACGAGCTATTTACGAAATTATAACGTAAAGGCACAAATACATAAAGGAAAAGAGTTGGACAAAAAATGCTCGGCTTATATTCAAAAAGATACTTAAGAGATTTTCAAGCCAAAAATATGCTTGAAAAAATCCTAAGTATAAGTAGCTGTGCTGGCCACAAAGGCCGACCAGCTGACCATCTTTGAACTACAAAAAGCTCCTTCTGGGCGAGCTGCACGTGCCCGGCGAGCTGAATCTACTTGAACGAAAGGTAAAGCTACAAAAATGGAGCTCCTTCTGGGCAAGCTCCGCAACCCGACGACCTACCGAAACTTGGAAAATAAAAACTAAACTAAGAAAGCAATAGTAAAGAGGGCCTAAGACTCGGGGTCGGCGACCTCTGGAGTGGGGGCGACCTGGCGGATGGGCATGGCAAGCTCGGCATCAGAAGTGATGTTCCCGGAGAGTCCGCTTGTGCCGAGCTCGCTGATGTTTATCATCGCATCCCCGCAGACCTCCTGCATCTGCTCCATTATCGGCGGGGCCTCGCCCCCAGCATCCCCCTCAGCACCTTCAGTCTCTTGGGCGAGATCGGCAGTCAAGACCTGCTTCGTCTGGATAATGTTGAACTTTTGACGAGCAGCATCAAGATTGATCCCGTAGCCCGCGAGGTCTCCAATATTCAGCTCCGTGCCTGGGGGGATCGAGGACTTCTCCAAGCAATCCTCAAACTCGCTGACGAGGGCTTCCCACTCACTGTCATTATTAATCCGCGCCCATTGGAAGGAGCGGATCACCTCAGCGAAGCAGAGCACGAAGCCCTTGTCGGTGGCGACCACCTCGACGAGCTCAAGTGCCTCAGGAGTGATGGCGGTGTCAGAACAGCTCTTGAGCTCGACGATCTCCAAAGCCTTGGCAGCAACCTCTTCCAGCAGCTTTCGGCACTCCTCCGAGTTCCCTCGGCTCTGATCACGGAGGAGCCCTACCTCAACCCGGGTCAGGGCGAGCTCCTCTTCCCGAGCAGCAAGTGTCCGGTGAGCTTCATCCAGCTCGGTCTGTTGTTGGCGGAGGTCGGCCTGAAGTTTTTCTGCTTTTCTAATAGCAAGCCGCTCCGCCTCCAGTGAGGCCTTTGTCTTGGTCTCTGCCCTCGCCAGCTCCTCGAGGGCCTTCTTTCGCTCGTCGCCCACCTTGGTCAGCACCCTCTTCGCATCAAGGCGAGCTCTATCAGCGGCGGCGACATCATCGCCGATGAGCTGAGCCGCCGCCATTGCCGCACAGGCGTAGTGCATCGCCAGCCTCGCCTTGTTGGCAGGTTTCTGCCTCTCGATCATGCCGAGCTCTGAGGTGGAGAGGTACTTAGGGGCCTCAGTAAAAACCCGGCGAGCCGCCCCATCAGGAAGGTCCCTCGATGAGCTCAGGGCCCTACACCGCTCAGCGATATGGAGAGATTCAGGTCGCTGCGGGAACTCGGCGGGAGTATACCTACACAATACTCAAATCAGTTAGCAAAAATCATAGCAAAAATCATAGAAGTTACAAAGGCTTCCAACTTCAAAGAGGTCGCCCACTTACCCAAACCTATCGGGGTTGAGCCCAAGCAGGGTATCATCCCGAATAGGGACCCCGTAGGGAGGCGGCGAGGGCGCACTCTGAGGAGTTGGGGGCGCCTGAGAAGATTGGGCAGCAAGGGCTCGCCCTGACCCTGCTGGGGTTGACCCGGAACCGCCCTCGGCCCTAGCTCGTTTGGCGGGGCGGGTCTCTTCCTCGCCCACCCGCGAGCCATCCCCGCGGTGGAGAGCTCGCCTCGTCTGTTGAGGTGGAGGGGGTTGGGCACCCCGTTCAGAATCCAAACCTCGGCCCGCTCCCCTCTTGGCAGCAGCGACCTTCTCTTTCGCCTGGGGAGGCGCCGAGGTCCTTTGCGAGCCCGAACCCCCGGTCTTATCAGCGGCCTTGGTGAGCTCAAACTTTTTCGTGGCATCCAGGACCGCCCCTGAGGGGATGCCTTCTCTCCCCGGGTGAGGTTTACCCATCCTAAGCTGCCGAGCTAGGAAATGGTAGGCCTCAGGAACTTCAATGGGCGGAAGCTCGGCAGTAGGACCTGCACCTGCATAAAATGATCAAGTAGGTCAGGCGACCTCACTATACGGGGTAGCGAGCTGGCAGAACTTCAAAATGGAGAAGTGCAAAACCTTGAGCAACGAGGTGGTGTGGTGAAGTGATGAGGCCGGCGAGCCTGCGGCAGTGGTGTTGGCACAAGTGTTCGATCTCGCGATCCTTCTCCCTCAAGCAACACACCGTCCGCACGAACTCGAAGCCAATCGAAGTCTCCGGTTTCCCACGGCTCGACTTGTGGCGCTTCAAACCTATAAAAAGATAGATTAGATCAGTAATCTAATCCGACGCACACACACTAAGGTACGCCACCTACAGCTCGCCTCCCCGTAGGTCTCGGGGGTGGGAATGCGCCCCCCGCGGCCGTTGGAAGCTCGTCAATCCCCCCCGATGAAAAAGAACTGCTCCTTCCAGTCCCGAATTTTGTTGGGGAGGTCGCCTAAAAATTTACCCCCCGGGCGAGCTTGGAAAGAATAATATCCCTTCCCCTCCCTCACTTGTCTGATCACGATGAAGAGCTCGTTAATCTCCGCCGTGCTCAGCCGGTTTTCATAGCCCTCGAGGCCGAAGACAGTCAGGGCGGCCAACAAATTGCTCCATGCATTCGGAGTGAGTTGGGTAATGGCGAGGCCCGTGTCCGCCAAAAACTACCCGATTATAGGGTGGAGGGGAAGGGTGAGCCCAGCCTTCAAGGTGTGATAATTCATGGTTGTGAGCCCGACAGGGGGGAGGTCGGCTAACTCTTTCTCCTCAGCAGGATACATAAAAATGTCCAGCGGGATACGGAACCGCCTCCGAATATCCGGAAGGGCGAACTCGCTCATGATGCTCTCCACCCCATTGGCCTTAAGATCAGACTTGCCAGCGGCTTTTCGAATCGGAGCTCGCCGGGGTAGGGGGAAGCTCGCCCCGTGGGTTCTCACATATTCGCCCCAGTCGAACTCATTCACGACCTCGGTAGAGACTTGATGTTCAGGGAGCTTGGGAAAGGGAAAGTCGATGAAACGGAGGTATTCATAAGTGACCTCCGTCCCCATATCCTCACCGACCTCTTCGTCGACCTCGCGGGCCAGCTCGCCAGCAAGGTCGCCAAGCCCAACCTCGGCGACCTCCTCCCGGGCCCCAATCTCGGCGGCCTCCTCTTCAACGGGGGCGATTCCTCACCGGAGCTAGTAGCTCGCTCGCTGGAGTCAGAGCGAACTGACCCCAAGAGCTCGCCACTGTCCGGGAAGGTTTCAGAGCTCGCCCCAGAGCTCGAAGAGAGGACCACATGTGCTACTCGGGGGTTTGGAAGGTCATCGGTCATTTGTTCTTTCCCCAAATCGCGATTCGGAGGGGTTCGACTTGAAGAGTTCTCAGACATAATGTGGGCGTTCAGAAACGAGAAACAAGAAGGAAGAGAAGGGAAATCCAGGTTTCTACCTTAGGAGATGCTCGGGGACGCGTCTGAAGCAGAGGAATGTTCGCCAGAAATGTGCTCTGAGAAGTGAGGAAGCAAAAGTGAGGAAATTCCTCATTTCTGCCTATTTATAGACGTTGGGTGCGAGCTCGAAATTCCCGAAAGATCAGGGACCTTTTTGCAAAGAATTTGAAAAGTTATCATTATTGTGGGCGGGAATCGAGACACCAAGAGACTTGCGTGACGCTTGGGATCCCGTATCGTGTCGGCCGAGGCGACCTCCGAGGCGCAGCTCGCCTATTAGCTCGGCACCCCCGGAAATAGTTCGCCAGACTTCAAGTTCTCCAGCTCGCCCACACATTGGACAAAGTCATGATGCGCGCGAGCTGGGGGGTAAATGTTGATATGGCGAACTAATACGTTGGTTTCAGAAATAATCCCCAAGGTTTACCAGGTCTCTAGAGCCCATCCGAGCTGGAGAAGGTCCAGAGCTCGCCCGTCTGTGGTGGATTAGAGCTCGCCCGTCTGTGGAAGGACCACAGCTCGCCCGACTGTGGTACATCACTGTGCGATACTCTGGAATCCGGTCAAGGCTTGAGAGCTCGCCCCATGTCAGTAGAGCCCCGGTGGCGCACTCTTTTTCCCTCCGTCCGGTTTATCCACAAGGGTGGTTTACGGCGAGGTTTTTAATGAGGCCCATCTAGTCTAAGGCATAGTAGTAGGACGAGGTTTGATTAGGGGAAGCAGTGTGAAAGATCAAGACGAGGGTGAGGAACCCTCGTCAACACCGGAAGCCACATAGGCTCATAAGGTGCCGTCTCACACTCGCACACCTATAAATAAGACCTCTCTTGTACTATTCAGACAATTTTCTCACATTTCACACAATCAATACAATCTTCATTGCAATATTTCTCTCTCTAAACTCTCTACTCTCCCTCCCCAAGAACATAAATTTATAAGATTATTGTTTGGTAGAATTAATCTGTCGTGAAGCCACATAAACGAACACCGATCAGTAAATTCTATCAACAACATATTATAAAACGGTCTCATATAAAATATACTCATGTATTTATAATACAAAATAACCTAATGAACAAGATACTTATATAAATCCTAAAAAAAAATTATAATAAAATAAATTCAAATACTCCCTCTGTTCCGGAGGAATTTGCACACTTTCCTTATTTAGACGTCCCACACAAATTTGCACACTACTAAAAAGGTAGCATTGATTTACGTGCACACTCACAAACTTTTACACATATTTACCCATATACCACTACTTTATATATAAAATTATTTTTTCTTAAAAAATATGCCATCCCGTAGGGTGCAAATTCCTACGAGACGGAGGGAGTACTACGTATTTAATAGTTTGATGCGACAAATGGGCGTTGTAAATATACAAGTGGAAGTGTTATAATGGCCTTGTAATAACAGTGGGGATGCATATAAGCTCAGGCCGAAAAATAGTTATTTGACTAATGGACCCGGATACTTTTTCTTCAAACTAATGGACCCGGATACTTTTTCTTCGTAATTGAGTTGTTCACCCCCACCTCCACCTTCACCCCATCCCCTTCAATGTTATTCCTAAATTAAAATTTAATAGGACAATTATATTCTTCAAGTGTAATTAATTAATTCCAAAGTAGATTGAGGGAGGTGAATTTGCAAAACAATTTTATTGATATAATGATAAGGGTTAATTTTGAGAAATTACAGGTGGTGAATAGAAAATATATGGTGGTGAAGTGAACAGGGGGTGAACAACTCAATTATGGAGGTGAAGATATTCGGGTCCTTGACTAATCTCAATTGTATTCTTTACGGCCCATAATAATTGCCCAATTTTAATTGGAAAAAGTATAAAATTGTTCAACAAATTAACACAAATTACATATTGGTTTTGTGAAAGAAAAAAAAACATTTTCTTGCAAAAAAAATATGATGTCGTACAAATATTATGAATCAATTTGTAAATATAGTAAATTTTTTGAATCAATAAGCAAATCACCCATTTTAATTTAGGTTGTCTTTAAAGTAGATGTATCAATTGCCATGTGATTATCATTGATTTAATTAATATATCAATTTGACTGAAATGTAATGCTAATTTGAACTAAAATAAACATGCTCATATGATTAAAATATGATATTAAATTTGACTGTAAAATGTGAAATGAAACATGAAACTATCTTTAAGTAAAAACTTAATTGCATATTAAATCATCATCTTTTGAAAATTTGCAATTTAATCTAAATTTTTAGATATTGGCAAAATAAATTACCATCTTTACATTTTTTTGCAATTCAAACTTCGGACAGTTTGCACCTTGCCCGAATGTTGATGTGTACAAATTATTACATAATTATTATCTTAATAAACATCCACATCATTAAATACTAATAAATATAATGAAGTTTTTAAAAAATATATAATTAATTAAATAAATACTATAAAAACTTCTAAACAGATATTCATTTTAATTTTGAAATGAAAATATTTTATTATATTTTAAACCTAAAAATAATTTTAAAAAATATAAATTAATTAATAAAATTAAAACATAAAATATGAAAATAAATTCAAAATTATACATATTCTCTCTAAAAAAAATATAGTAAACTATACTAAAAAAATTAATAAATTTTAAATTTATATAAATGTATATTCATATGCATTATTCTTATATTTTTAAAATATAAAAATTATATATATTTCTAAAAATTGTAAAATCTCTTACAAAATTCATGATTCAAAATTACATGACTATTACTCTCTCCGTCTCGAAATAGTGCCCACACTTTTTTAATTTTTTTTTTTGCAATTTAAACTTCGGACAACTTGTCCTTTGCCCGAAAGATGATGTGGACAAATAAATTCACAATCATCAATCCAATAAACATCTATATCATTAAATATATAAAAATATAAATGAAATTATTAATATTATAATATAACAATAAAAAAATACATATACTTTTAAAAAAAATTAGTCATGTTTTTTAAAGTTTAAAAGTTTAAAATTATTTCTAAAATAAATTAAAAGTTATACTAATTTTTAAAAATTCACACATATTTTTTATATTTAAATAAATAAGTAGATTATATATATATTAACAATATAAAAATAAAAAAATTAAATGATAAATGAAATATTTAAAAAAATTAAAATAAAGTATTTAAAGTACAATAAAATATTTAAATTTATCTACAATAGCTCTAAATCTAAAAGTTATACATTTTAGAAAAAATGTACACATATATAATCTTAATTTTTTTAATATATTTTAAATTATACACACTTCTTTGTCGAATAATTTTTGCACTTTTTCAAAAAAAATTATGAGAAATTTAAAAAAGTTTGAAATCTATCCCTAAATATCCTTCACTTTTTTTTAAAAAAAAATTCCTCACAAATTAAAAAAAGTGTGAGCACTATTTCGAAACAGAGAAAGTAATAGCTATGTAATTTTGTAAGAAATTTTACAATTTTAAGAAATATATATAATTTTTATATTTTAAAAATATAAGAATAATGTATATGAATATAAATCTATTAATTTTTTTAGTATTGTTTACTATATTTTTATTTTTTTTAGAGAGAATATTTATAATTTTGAATTTATTTTCATTTTTTATTTTTTATTTTTTAATTTTATTAATTAATTTATATTTTTTAAAATTATTTTTAGGTTTAAAATATAATAAAATATTTTCATTTCAAAATTAAAATGAATATTTATTTAGAAGTTTTTATAATATTTATTTAATTAATTATGTATTTTTCAAAAATTTTATTATATTTATTAATATTTAATGATATTGATGCTTATTAGAATAATAATTATGTAATTATTTGTACACATCAACATTCGAACAAGTAGCAAAGTACTCGAAGTTTAAATTGAAAAAAAAAAATAAAGGTGGTGATTTATTTTGTCAATATCTAAAAATTTAAATTAAACTGTAAATTTCCAAAAGATGGTGATTTACTATTTGGATAGAAGTGAATTTTTTTACTAGTGTAATCAAAACATAAATTAATAGTCAAAACAACCAAAAAAAATTTTTAATCCCTAAAAAAATCTTAGAAAATTTGCGAAATCAACAATTAAAAAAGAAAAATACAAGAACCCAGTAATCAATTACAGCACAAAACAATTCTAAATCCCCAAAAGAATCAGAATCGATTATCCCCAAGTTCCTGAAAATTCCAAAAAACCTGAAAAATCCTATCAAATCCACAAAAAATAGATATAGTTTTAAATCTACGGCAATCGAACGATATCCAGGCAGATCGAAGGCCATTGAGCTTGGCCACCAGATTGACGGCGGAACGGCTTCATGGCAGATCAGGGGCGGGCGGTTCGTGGCAGACCGATGGTCACAAAATTGACGACGCTTGATCGACGGCAGCGGCGGCCAAAAGAAAAAGAAAAAGAGGTGTGAGAGAGTGAGACCGTGAAGCGGAGAGAGAAGAGAGAGGGATAGATAGAGATTTTACCTCTCTGATCCACCATTAATCACACCGACTGTCATCGACTACCGATTCACAGGCGACAACCACCATTTCACCGGCGACTACCGATTCTTCCAGTCGCGCATCCGTCGCGACAACCACCATTTCACCGACGAAACCACTACTGATTCCTGCCGCTTTTCTCGACTCAACCGCGGCGACAGTGGGAGGCGGCGATCGATAGCCGTGATGGGCTGCTCCGATTGGCGACGGCGAGGGAGAGAGAAAATTTGGGGTAGGGGCGGTAGAAATAGGGTTTCAATTTTTTTTAAAATCTGAAAATGGGAGTGGAGGAATTTATTCCCAATGTGAGAGAGAAAATTATTTTAAAAGAAAAATTCATATTGTATTTATTGGGAGAGATGTAGAGATGTTAAACGGGCTAGCTCTAACCCTATAGGGCCAGCCCTAATGGGCTTTGGGTTAAACGAGTTAGAGCCTTATCCAGTTCATTCTTAAAGGTCCTCTAATATTTGGAATCTAACCCTAACCCTAGCGGTTCTCGGGCTAAACGGGCTATGTAAAAAAAATTCTAAATTTTAACACATAATTTAAAATAATTATCATTAAATGTTAATATTTAAAGTAGAACCTAAACATTGTCCATAATGTCATTAAAATTAATAAAAATAGTTTAACATAATTACAAAAGTTCAAACATTAACACTTAAACTCTTAAAGTTCATTGGTATTTAAAAGTTCAAATATAAATACTCAAAATTAATATAACACCTAAATAGAAATTGAAGATATCTTCAATTAATAATAATAATAATAACTAATAACTATATTATATATATAATATGTATATATAAAATAAAAAAATTATGCGGGCTAGCGGGCGGGCTCGGTTAACCGGCGGGCTAGCCCGTTTAGCCCGCGGGCTAATAGGGCCGGGCCAAAAAAGCCCGGATTTAAACGGGCCAATGAAAGCATGGCCCTGACCCTGCATTTTTCAGGGCTAAACGGACCAGCCCTATTAGCCCAGCCGGGATTAACATCTCTAGAGAGATGTGAGGGATTGGGGTGAGAGAAAAATGTGTGTATGTGATGATATCACTCCTGCACATGGGCCTATATAATCATTACAAAAGTGTTCCTTTGAAAAATAAAATGATATTCTTGGAAAGTTGATATTTTTGGTGGTCGAGTATGAAATATCACTATTTTAAATGGACTTATACGATACTTTTTTATTACTTGATGAGTTTTAGACAAGAAAAAAAACACCAAAAGAAAAGTATGTAGGGTACTTTCAAGGTTAGTACCTCATTGGGCCGAGCCCATTGAAACTCTTAATATTTTATTTATTTGTCGAAATTATATTTAAATTTAATATATGGAAATTGTCGGAACCTAATTTTGGCAATTCTTCTTCCCTAAATTCATCCCCTCGGAAAATCCATCAAATCGATCGCGAAATCGTACAATCGAAGAAAATCGCAGCAATGGAAAATGCGAACGGGCCTTCGTACTACGAGAAAGTCGACGGCCTCGCGCGGTGGTTCGGCATGAGCGTCGTGGCGGCTTTCTTCGCTTCCCTCGAGCGCTGCTCCTGCGTCAATCTAACCACCTTCGATACCGACGATGACGACGCCGACGAGGAGGCCAAGGATCGACCGCTCATGCTCACTACTTTCCACTCCTTCGCTTCCACCACATCTTCCGTTGGAGCTAATCACAATAATGCCAATCTCCCCAATCCTCCCCCTTCTGTTGAAAATCTGCCTGTCTAATCGCGTCGTGGTTATTCATCATCAATTGATTGGTATAATTATCTATCATTAGATTAATACTCGACCAAAATTTTCTCCTGATCATTTTGGTATTATATCTTTGTTGATTGATTTTGAAGCTTCACGTGGAAATCTTAGCAATTTTATTTATGGTTGTTTCATATTAAACCTTGTGGATTTTCCTAATTTAGAGCGTTTTTGCATGTGAAGCTTATTTCTTTTAGGCTTCTTCTACTCCAGTGGTTGGTAAAGTTTATATTTTGCAAGTTGTTTGGTTGAGTGATGAACTTGAAAATCCTGAAAAAATGTTGAACTGATTTGGAGTTATTATAGATTTTTTAGCAATGAAGGTAATGAGATCGGGGTTTCTTCATAGTTATTAAGGCTCCAAGGCGCACCTAGGCGCAACAGTGTGCCTAGCGCGCCTTTTGTACATTGAGACAAAAACCAATAAATATATTGCATAAGTATAAATTAAACATATTAGCATGTAAATAACAATTAGATTAAAGTCCAAAACCACATAAATGACTCAAATTAAAGACATAAGTTTAGATAACAACTAACAAGCTTCATAGTAAACAATAAGTATTCAAATAAAAAGCACACAAATAACAAATTAATCATCCTCATTATCATATTCATCCTCTACCCTCTTTCCCTTTCCCTTTTTCCTTCGGCTCCTTTCCCTTCTCCATCCCGGATCATTTGATGGGTAGGTTGCATTACTACCACTTTCCTCCATTTCAATAGATGAACTTGTAAAATCTGAAAAAAAAACACACCCTAAATTGAATAAAGAAATGCATTAATAATATGAGTGTAGTCATTAAGTTCAATTAAAAAAATTCAAGTTTAAACAAGATATAAATTAAAAAAAATACCTGGCATTGGGCGGCGGTTGGCGGCAGTTGGCGGTGGTTGGCAGCGGCGGCAGCGCAATGCTGGACAGCGGCTGGGCAGTGCTGGGAGTTGGAGGCAGATGGGTGGGCAAGGGAAAGTGGGTGGTGGGAAGTTATATTTTGACTAGAAAGTGGGTGGGAAGTTATGTTTTGACTCCAACCCCTAGTTCTTATTAATATGTAGAGAAGTGTGTTTTAAGAAACACTTCTACTGTTCATAAAATATATAAAAAAAATTACAAAAAAACTGTCAATACAGATGCGCCCGCCTCACAAATCTGAGGCGCTTTTCACTGCGCCCCTTGCGCCTCAGGCGCGCCTTTAATAACTATGGGTTTCTTATTTTGTTCCATTGGTTTGGTCTAAAGCCTCTAAGGTGGTGCAAGTTAGACTCTTTACAAAGTTGTGGTTTTATGTTAGTCAAGTTCTCTGTTTCTTGTTTTCTTTGTGCATTTTCTACATTATCTATCTTTCTGAATATTGGACACTGGTAAAGTTGCAGGAATCAGAAGAAAGAATAATAAGTGCTGAAATTATGGAAATGAAATGTTGACATACACTGTAGTCCAGCAATAACCTGCTAATGTTGCAAATTGGCAATGTAATGCCTCGCTGATATAGAAATATGTCATGCAACCCTATTCTCGCTTTAGTTGATCCAGTTATTATTTGATGGGAAATTCAGAGAGATTTTTTCCTTAGCATTTAACAATAGAAATTATATGTTGAGTTAGCTGTCACGTAAATCAAGTTGTGCTTAGTCTAAAGAGTTCATGATTCTGCAGCTACCATAACAGGATTCCTTTGGTTTTAATTGTATGAAATTGATTGAATTGTTAGATAATTACTTACGCTTAGGATAAGGTTGTGAACCCTAAGTTCCAAGGAAGTAGATATTGATTGCTTAAGGTTTCGTATGATGAAAGTAGAGGTCTAAATGTAGCTGCTTGAGGAATTTCGCATTGTTGGGGATTCTTTAGTTCAGTCCTAGACAAAATTTTGTTGTATCAGCTTTTGAATGAACACAGTTGTATATAGAATCAATGCAACATTGACACTAGTGTGAGTTTATGTTTTAATAGAGTTCAACTTGAAAGTGCAGCTCCCTATGCTCAGGTTATTGACTCAGGTTACCATGATAGTTTTCTAAATAAATATATACAAAATATGAAAATTTGTGTTATGATAGGACCTGGATTATGTAATAGGCAATTTACGAGCAATATATGTCTAACTACGGGTTGTTATCCTTGTTGCGATTTGTTGAGCTATTAAGGTGGTAAAGCATTGATTAAGCAGTCCAAGGCAGCCCTGATCTTTAGGACTCACTAAATAGAGGCTCAAATCTTATAGAACAAAGATATCTATCTGCTTGCTTTTATTCACTTTTCATGTTCCCTTAATAAAGAGATTATAAAGAATGCAAATAGGAAAATTAGAATTAGGATATCTACTATTAAGGAATGCCCCCCAAATTCTTACACATAATGCTAATAGAAATTCACATCTTCCCTATGACTAAACCTGCCACAAGCTCTCAAATCAATCTGTGGTTTTCTTAAACTATGTTGTTAGAAATTTGGCTCCAATCGAACTCGATTATACCTGATATACTGCCATAAATGCATATGTAACAGTTTACTTCAGGAAGATAAATTGGATTACTTATACCAGTAAACTGGAGCACAATATTATGAATTTTATGCTGAACATAGTCGTGAGAATAAGCTCATCTTTCAAAACTAAAATGTGGCAACTTTATCTAGTATCACCTCGGTAAGCCTTTCATGTCATCAACATTAGCTCAGTACTTTGACTAATAACCATGCATATCTGTTCTCTGAATGTTTGTATTTGAGAATCAGCTTTCAGCACTGTGAATTGTGACGATTTACATGCACTTGTAACAAAAGGGAAATATTTAGATTATATATTCTCGTATGTGGAGATGCTGAGATCATCTTTGAATTTTATTTTCAGGTCTTCTTGGTTAGATTGTATATTTGTGGAGTCCGAAATCTGGAGTGTGGGGCAAGTGGAAAGCCCAATACAGCTGATGTTTGTATTCATTGTTTTGTATGTTGATGTTCTTACAGTTACACTTGGAAACAATTTACTTCACTGTTGAACAAAATAGCATGTGTTTAATTAGTTTCAATTCTCCTTTTCCTTTTATCTCTCTCCTTCTCTCACTTCCTGTTCTGAGAGTTCAACAACCTTAGTGGTGTGTTTTGCAACAAGGGTTTGAGGATGAATATGCTAAATGCCTTGTGACATTTCTGATTTCCCTTGATTTTGCTGTATAATTTCGAAGTGATATATATAAATGTGAGACATTAAAGCATAATAAACTTGTGCCTTTTCAATTTCGTATCAGGCTCATTTGGTTCATTAGATAAGCTAAGATAAATTAAATTATCTTATCTAATTTGATGTTTGGTTTAATGGACAAAGACTCAAGATTAATAGAAAACACAAAACTAAAATTCAATTATCTTACGAATGGTAGATAATTTTTATCTTAGGGAAGAGGTATGATAATAATTCATTGTGTTTATCTTTACTAAAATACTTCTTTTATATTGAAAAGGCGAATCATAATTTACTTTATTTTTGTTTATGATGTAGAGGGTAAAATTGTCAATTGTATATCTTTTTATTATTATTCTTACAATCCAAACATTCAAAATGAAATTATCTTACATTACTAATTATTTTAATCCATCAATCCAAATATACTATTTGACTCACAAATAACAATCTCTAGATTATAATTTTGAGTTATTTATCTTGTCTATCGAACAAATTGAGCCCTCAGTTTTACTTGTTTCAGCAGGATGAACAGTCCCATGGTGCATTGAGAGTCTCTCTGAATAATCTTCAAACACATCACTACTACAAAAATGACTTTGCAAAGCTTTACTTAGAAAGCTCATTAGCAAATGAGCTTTCTAAGTAAAAACGAAAAAAAAAATGACTTAGAAAGCGATTGTCAACCGCTACAGAATACAAATAAATAAATAAATAAATAAATATATATATATATAAAATCGCTTAGAAAGCGGTTGTTAACCGCTATAACTTTTAAAGCGGTTGTAAACCGCTATGTCGAAAGCGGTTCAGAACCGCTATGAGTGTGAAAGCGGTTCAGAACCGCTATGA
>JAPKLY010000182.1:255927-278752 GCA_026898435.1 Prunella vulgaris
TTTATTTAAATATTGTAGGTGACGAGCAACTCTTGTTTTAAATAAACTACACTTTTTACCAGGACAATCAAGATTTAAGGTGAGATTTTATTTGCTTTGTCCCTTTTAAATGTTCATGTGAATTTTATTGTTACTTGCTACATGATATATTGAATTATTGGGTTGCTTCGACGGTAAGGTCGTTGTAACTTTGCGGGGACTTCGGTCCAGGAGGGTAAGCTCCTTGGAGGCAACTCCATCGTATACAGATTGAGACTTCGGTCCAGGAGGGTAAGCTCCTTGGAGGCAACTCCACAATATACAGATTGCCCAATATACAGATTGGTCAATATACAGATTGGCCAATATACAGATGCATTGCTTTACGCATGCATACATGTTATGTGAGATGATGATTTGATTTACTTGTGATATCTAATTGTGACAAAGGGAATCCCACTGAGCTAGTTGGTTGCTCATCCCAAATTATTTAACATTTTGCAGATTAAAGCGGGAGAGGTGGAGCAAATGGTGGATTGTCTGTTTTGCTGTATAGTATTTAATATCAATAAATTAGTTCATGGTGGTTTTCTAATATACTACGATGTTAAGTTTGGATTTGACAGTTTTTGGTATTGCGAGTCGCATCGCATAGATAATTTAAGTATGTGCTTATTACTTTAACTACGACAGAATATATTATCTTTTGATAATCTAAGTACTAATGTATTTTGCTTTTATATTAATTATTTCCGCTGCAAATTCTAAAGATAAATACGTCCATTTAATTTTTTTCTTATTGTTTCTTGAATATGTTTTTATATAATTTGGTCTACAAAAGGTTTATAAAAATAGGGATGTGACAAAAGTTTACAAAACGAAAAAGAAAAACGCGTGCTAAAAAAGAAATGTAAGATGTTATAATTCATTTACTATATTCATTTACTATTGAATGCGACTTCTTTTATTTTATTCAATGTTATAATTTATTTACTATATTGAATGTGATTTTTTCTTTTGTACAGGATCATGTCTTTGCCTCTGCCTGATGATGACATGGGTGGAGATTATCTTGTCTATTTAGGAGATCTCGGTGGAGATGAGTGCCCACCTGAGAGGGGTGGAGATGAGACTGATCATCCCACGAGTACCAGTTCTGGAGAAAAACGTGCGAGGGGTGTAGTTACAATGAGTACTTTGAAGAGACAGCGGGCGAAAGGAAAGACAGTGGAGGTATTTCATTATCATAAAACAGTTGAATTTATTATAATATGTTATTGATCGTTTAACCTAATAATATTATGTCATTGTATCTTCAATTTAATGAGTACGGGCAGCCCATAGGAAAGGAGAGTTCGCTGCTGTCGCACTACCTTGGGCAAGCAGTTCAAAGATGTGTCCCGATTGTTCTACCAGCTAATGATTGGCGTAGCCCAGCACTTAATCATATAAAAGAGTCTATATGGGAAGAGCTACAGGTAAGTTTTATATTTATATTCATTGAACTTATGAAATATATTAAATTTTATATACTTATGAACTTATTGAATTTATATTGTTTATATGTTTACAGCAAACATTTTCTGGTCTAGACCCCAGTAAGAAGACACAAATACTGCAAAAAGGTGGGATTTTGGCGAAGAATTTCCGGGCTCAGTTGAGAAAAACCAGTAAAGACCCTGAGACTGGTACCTACCTCTCTACACCTCCACCTGATCACCTTGGTAATCCTATGGTAGCCCCATATTGGAAAGAATTCGTTAGATTATCGACGGCTGAAGATTTTAAGGTAAAAATAATCAATATCAGTTTATTTATTTCTATTGCACGACATTAATTTATTTAGTGTATTTCTATGACAATTTAGGCAAGAAGTCGCCGAAATACTGAGTATGCCAAGTCGATGGAGGCACGATATCGAGGATCTTCCAAAGGCTATGCACGTATAAGAGAAGAAATGGTGAGTCGATTACTACTTGATCTTATTACTATTTATATTTAATATATCTAACACAAACACATTTCGTCACTACTGCAGAAGGAAGAAAAGAGGAAAGCTGGGGAGACTGACCCTATCATTAACCGATTCGAGTTATTTGAGACTACCCGACAGACTCCAGATGGGAGAGTTCCAGATCCTCGTGCACAGCGAGTTATAGAAGGGGTAATCTTATATCAATTTATTGTTTTTTTGAATTACAAACTATATTATATTATTTGACACAAATTATATATACTTCAGAACCGTCTATCTCAAAACATGACGCCCGAAGAACTCCAGATGATCGGTCCCGATGATCTACTTGCTCGGGCTTATGGTCGTCAGGAGCATCCCGGCCGCATGCTGGGCACAGGATTTGGGGTGATGAAGACAGCATTGACGACGGCACCTCGGAGTGAAGTATCTCTACTTGCACAACAGGTTGCTTCACTGGCTAGACAGGTAGAGATGTTATCTCAACTACATAATCAAGGGCCGTCGTCGAGTACTGCAGCAAGCCATCAGGACATTTGTCCAATGATGTATTCTGCTGATGCGCCTTCTCCACCTCAAAACATCCCTCAGGTATATTGTTGGTTGTTTGTTGTATATTGTTGGTGTGGATGAGAAATTTGTTGTTTGTTTGTTGTAGTTGATGTGGATGAATATGATTTAGTTGTTTGATGTAGTTGATTAATTGGGAGTTTGATAAATATAAATGAAACTCTATTGAAATTTTTTAAAAATATTAATCACTTTATATTTTTATGGGAACAGATACCAATCACGTGCTATTTATATTTGGAGCATCCTACACGATTGGTGGCTACAGGGACATTACACAGCAGCTTCAGCGAAGTGATTCATGGTTGTCCTATCACTCCTGGATGTGAGAGGGTCACTGTTGTGTTGGCTGTTGAGGGAGAGGGCGATTCCCCAGTGCCTAGACCAAATGATGAGGCGACCACTGTCGGGACGGCGGTTGGCTACTTTCTAGAATGGCCTAGTCACTTGGTCTCATTAACTCAGAAGGTAAAATATATGTTATTAAATTTTCTCTCATTTTTGTTAAACTAACTAATTACAAATTGATTGTAGAAATTACGGACTCCCCATAAGACAAGGGATCCTCGTGCTACAATGCCTACTCAGAGGAAAGGACAGAGTGAGACTCCTGCTGCAGTGCCCATACGACGGCTAGGTTATCCTTTGCAAGGAGACGTAGATCACAACGACGATCTAATGTCTACGGTGTGCACATGGATATCATCCCCCGCTTATTCTGAAGGTGTTATAGTTTCTTTTCCTACTTACTTTCATGTAAGTGGTTGGGAAGACTATATTCGTGTGGATAATGTTATGTAAGTAGTCAACGACCGGTGGTTGAGGGCCACTACCATTGCCTTTTATCTCAGGTATGTGTTTATTGACTTTTCATATTTAATTCTTCTAGATGTTTAATTTTCTTTATATATAATAATATGAGTATTTTCATTAATTGAAGATATTTGGGGGAGGTATATCTGTCAAGAGATAATGCGGCTATTTTGAAGTATTCTTTCATCTCCCCCCAAGTGTCTGTCTGCGTAGGTTCTAACATAGCCCAAGATATGGAGATGTTTGCACTACATATGCAAAGATATTCTAGGAGGGACCATCTCATTTTGTGGCCTGCATATGTGGGGTAAGTACATAGAACAAACATGTCATCAAACTATTTATTAATATAAATATGCAAATGAAATATACTTTTAATATTCTTATTAAAATGCAGGGAACATTGAGTTTTGGTCGTCGTCCACATGGGTACACAAGAAGTATATTATATGGACCTACTTCCGGGTGAACTACATTCTGATCGTCCTGAAATTATGCAATTTATGGACTGGTATGTTTTTTTTAATTATTTTAATATCATTAGATCATTTTATTTTTAGAATTATGCATATGTAATTTATTTTTATTTTTTTAATTATAATAATAACAGTGTGATAAGGATGTACCGGAGTCGCCTTCCGGCCGACACATCAAGAGCATTTACTACCATTATGTAGAAAAATATTAAGGTATATATATATACTTTAATATTGAAAAAAATCTATATTCATTCATGTGTTATATATAACTTTAATTATTAATCAACAGGTGCCGAAACAGAAAGATAGTTTTAGCTGTGACATTTTTGTTTGTAACTACATTGAAGATATTTTGAAGGCTTCTAAAACGACGATTCCGGACGACGTAAGTATTTAGTTGGGGCAATTTATTAATTTAAATATAAATATATATATTTCTAATTACATTTTTATTTTGCAGTTTGTCTATGTACGTCCGCTTTATACGTACGGAAATACAAAACTCAAACAATTCAAATTAAATTGGACCGGGTATTTATATAATAGATTTTTAGTTTAGTTCAATTAGTATAAATTTTGGTTCGACGATATATGTAACTTTTATTTAATTTATGATGATACATTTAATTAGTTTTAAGTTCGTGTTTTAATATTAATTGGTTTATTTTAAGTATTTTATTTTTGTGAATTTATATTATTGTATATATATATAAATTAATTAAATAGATTTATATTATAAAATATATAATATATAAAATATGGAATATATATTATATAAAATATAGAATATATATTATATTAAATATAGAATATATAAAATATATTATACGGATTTAAAAAAAAAAAATGCTTAGAGAGTGGTTGAAAACCGCTGTGCAAGAAATAAATAAAAAAAAATGGATTTGAACTTAGAAAGCGATTTATAACCGCTTTCCAAGCTCGGTTTTACAGCGGTTCAAGAATCGCTTTCTAAGCTGGATCCAGCTTAGATAGCTTTCGCTTGGAGAGCTTACATAACCGCTTTCTAAGTGGATTTTTGTGAGCTCTCCAAGCCCTTTTATGTAGTAGTGCATGGAGCCAGGATTGCTACTCAGTTGTCGCTCAAATCTCATGCGTACCTGGTTTCACATTTTCGTTAAAACTTAAATGTCATATATCAATTAAAATTTGTATCATGTTTTCAGTCAAATCTAATATACATATTTCAGTAAAAATGTCGCATATCAATTAAAGTAGAAATTATTTTTTCTTTTCTGTATAATTGCACGAAATAATTGGTGCAAAAGACTCGTAATAATATTAACTTGTGACTAACAAATTTTTATATTTATAGCCAGGATAGTAAAAAAATTAAACTTGGTACCCATGCGCAAATGTATTTCTAACTACTAACCTACCCATTTTTATAAATATATTACAAACATCTATGAAAGTATTCATACCTTTTTTTTAAAGTGAGTATTAATACTAATTAATTATGTAGAAGATATGATGTTTCATAAATTAAATTATTAACTTTATCGTATTTCAAGTAACACTTGGTAAATCATGTGATCAGACTCAATCCAAAAGAATATAGAGGCCTGTGCTATTTTTAAAATAAGACCTCAAGTATAATGGTTGAAACTGAAAAATTAGGGAAGATTAAACAATTAACAACATAAATAAAAAAAATTGGCCGTTAAACACCATGAATTTGGTGATTTTTTTAAGGAAAAATTAATTAATATTAAATTGAGGGGAAAAGTACAAGATTTTTTATGTTCATTTGCTATAATTGTTGAAAAAAAAAATATATTTCAATATTTGAAAAATGTAAAGAATATATTTATAAATAAAATCTCATATCCTAACTGACTAACCAATATTAATTAGGAAAGAGAATATGTGTACATGTATATAATATCTAACAATAATTTTATTAGAATTTATTTATATTAACATAAAAATAATTTAAAATTAAGCCCCTGAATTGAATTTTAAAAACCCTGTAACATATCACTGGATGAACACGACGGCCTGCATGTCCCCAAACCTAAAATACGATGTCAAAATGATATCAATAGCATTCCTGTAATTGACACTGAATGCCGTTCTTTTACATTATATTTATAATAAAGGGTGGAGCCCACTCGAGCAATTTGGTATTATATAGTTTCAACAAAATATGTAGCATTTGCTGCCAATAAATCGAATAATCATAGAAAAGGTGCAAAATTATGCACCATGGTAAGAGTTAGCCTGTACACCTAAAATCTATTTACATAGAAGTCACAAAATACAACAAAATTTTTGTTCAAATTTTCTGGATTCTACACTACTATAAATCATCTCAGCCAACATCATCCAAAAGCCGGCAAACCCAAACAGTTAGCCGATCAACAGCAGACGACTGTCGAACATCCCCCGACCTCCAGCAGTCCAGCCCTCCTAAAGAACGTCCCACTTCGGCCCCAGATGAGATCTTCTGCCTCACATCCTTCACCCGACTCATTTCTCATTCTTAAAACTTTGTAGTTTTAATAACTGTAAAACGGTAAGAAAAGGGTGTAACCTTTTATCATTTAAACTAAGCAGTTTTAAGAGCAGGATAGAGAAAGGACATAAAATCCCATCTAGTTCGCCTTATCATGTTTCCATAAGGATCCAAATGGCAGACAAAAATCCCAATCATTCAGCCCACAACTTTTTCTATAAGAAATTCCTGCCAATGGCTCTGCTAATCGAAAGTCCCACTTCAATGAATATATGGAAGAGATCGTAAGAGGTCCCACGAGCAACCTCCATAATGCACATCAAAATCTAAAAGCAGAGATCTTTTTCTAAAGGCAGCCCGATTTTATTTACTAGCATCCGAGATGAAACATATGAAAGAATGACCGATATAATCAACCAAAGTAACAAGATTTAGGTACCTCCGCTATTTTCAATCATGGGCTGTCTTAAAAACTCCAACATTTGACTTCAGACACAGCTGTCCTTGCCCATCCCTTCTTGAATGAATATGCTGCCATTTAACGGGCCCCAATGGTTCATGATCCTCAAAATATAGGGCATTTTAATGAATAGGGCTCTTGATAGCAGCTTCAGTACTGCCAAAATTAGCTTTTATTTGCCAGCCTATCATGCAATGAATTCTTGATAAACAGGTGAGTCACTTGCTAAAAGCAGCCTTTCATTTGAGATCATATCCCGATTTCAATCTTGTCTTCAAAGGGGTACTGGTAAACCATAGTTGTGAAACGATTTTATCCGTCCATCCCACCCAGCAGTCACTATAACTAGGCCCCACGCACTAGAGTTCAACGAGCTCTGACAAGATGTCTTGAACAGTTTGAACTGCGACTTGCCTAACGAGGATGTTAGGGCTCGTGGGTTCGACTTGGGAAGCTTTTCTTCAGGCCAAGTTGCTGATCCTTTGGAGTTGGAGTCTACGGGAAACTCTTGGCTTAACGAGAAACAAGTGGACGACGGTGAGAATGGCAACGAGTTAACTGAATTGTCTGACAGTGTGTTAGATTTTAAGCCAGACCATGTAACAGCAACAGAGGCATCGGACAGGAAACACTCGAACGAATTGATGACTTTCGGCGACGAGTTTTCCTCGTGGATATAGTTCCATAAATAAATATTTGAATCCTCGGATGCAGAAACTATGTGCTTTCCGTTGGATGTAAACGAGGCACAAATGTTGTTTCCCGCATTCCGAGGGCCTGGCGATTAGAAATAAATTAGTAAATTATTGGACAAATTTTTTATATAAATCAGTTTACTGTGCAACTGGTTTGCATTTTATGTGTATTTTCTAAACACTAATAGTTGTTTCATTAAAGTATATAAGCCTGATGGTATTAATTGTTTCATTAAAAATATTAGTTGGTTTCTATGAACTGACAGTTGCAAATCACTTGTATAGTAAATATGTTTTAGATAATGAGCACAAATAGTGTTTCTCACAAATTGCAACAGTTGAGGGTGGTATTTTGTGTAATTTTGGCTACACTTCTAGGGTAGTTTTGTAATTATCTATTAAAAGATATCTCTCAAAACGTATGGAATTGATTCAAGTACATACCTTTGTACTTTCCGACCACATTCAGCCTGTCTATAATCTTGACATGTGAATCAGCACAAGAGACCAAGACTTTTGTTGGGTCTTGTGGCAAAAACTGCATTGTAGATGACAAAAAAGTTAGGAAATTCTGCACAGAGCAATTTCTCAGTGAGAAGAAAAAACTACGCGAGCTAAGGAATAACCTGAAAGCCAGTTATCCTTTTGCAGGCTGACTTCTTCTTACTGGCTAAGCACATCTGACTCTCCATCTGGAAGTGATTATCTGATACGAGCAACATCAAAAAATTTCATCAATGTTCTCATAAACTATGTACATTAATTTCGGTGTTAAAACATCACAAACAAATTATGTTTTCCTTCATATTGAGTTTACAGAGCATAAAGATCGATCCTTAGATTTTACTCCCACAATTATGTCCAATATCATACGAAAGAATTCATACAATCAGCTCCATGAAGACATACATCCACTAAACAGAATTTACTGAAATTTCAATGAGCTTATCCAAAAACTATATAAAGATAAATACCTCTAAAAGTGAACACAAATTACCAGCATTCTATTAACTTTCAATACTTTTCAAAAGAAACTATTGTCTGGATTTAGATGTATAAGTCGTTAGAGTGTCATGATTATTCATCAAAAGATCCGGTCATTCAGAAATAAATATTGAGACTCAAATTTTAAGAGAAAAAGTTCCAGATTTAATCAAATTTACCTGATACATTGAAAAAGCTACAGGTGCCAGTAATAGAGCCAACAATCCCTCCCTGTTCAACAAGACATTAAGAACTCCATTATTAATTATTATCCATCAAAATTTTGAAGCTGTAACAAACAAAAGGTAGTAAAACCGACCTGCCCATCAGGGTGAAAAGAAACAGCCGTGACTATATCCTTAGTTTCAGTCCAATCAACAACTTGACAACCATTTATAGTCCACATTCGAACCTTCCCATCTATTGAACCACTGATGAAGCAATCATCATTCACTGGATTAAACTGTACGCACGTCACTGCAAGCATTTCATGGGTCTTTAGCCAAAAAAAATCAGCAACAAAAAAAACAAATTCAGATTTTTTGTTTTAGTTTCATTCCCAAATTAGCTAATTATCACTAGGCGTGTTGGTACAGCAAATATACCTACCGTAATCAGTATGAAGGAAGACCTTGAGGCATTGATCAACTCCAACCTTCCACAAACGAACAGTTGTATCAACCGAAGATGAAAGCAGACACTACAATGGAACAGGTTAAAACAAATGTTTAATTTCAGTTTAACCAAAATCAAAGATATAAAAAAATTATAATACAATGACTCATCCTAAACATACATTGTTTTTTGACCATGAAAGATCCAAGATTTCCTCACTATGCCCTTCGAATACATGTAATGGTGTCTCCACAATTCGGAAAACCTTTGGAGGGAATATAACACAGGCCGAGTCTGGGGTCCTCTTCAGACCCTTAGACTTATCTTTCTCCACCATAAGAGGGGCCAATTGGGAAAGATGACTGACCGAAAAATACACACACGAAGGATCAGCTTCTGGAAGGTCCATTGTACTCAATCTCTCAGCTTCCACCACATGCCATATTCTCACAATCTTATCAACCCCAGCACTAGCTAGATACTGCCCATCAAGGCTAAATTTCATTGTCAAGATCGAGCCCTCATGAGCTTGGATATCTTGCCCCAAGAAAACGGCAGAAAGTTCCTTCACCTTTCTTCGATTATGGCTAACTCTGACTCTACGAATCTTCTTGCTATCCTGAGGTTGGCCGAAGCTATCATATCCCACATTATCTTCATCTTTGACATTACTACTAATCATACAAGCTATAGAGCGCCATTTATTCAACATCTTCTCCTTCACTTTATCTAGAATTTTAGGTGTATTATTGATAAACTCAGTTTCTCTCTGCTGAAATTGCAGACCCGAGGGAGAGACTTGAGAACAATTCTCATGTTCCCCTGTTGGCACTGTTAGATCGAACCCCCCACACACTCTAACTTTGGGTAGTCTCTCATTTGGCAAATCAACAACAGTATTGCAGCTTGATAACGATGAAGAACGGCTAGAAGAGAATTCATCTTCAACACATGCAGTTCTCAACACAGCCCCGCTATTTTCCATAATTCTATCATAGGAATCCGCCGAATTTTGTTCAGCAAAATTAACATCTTTATCAGAATCCACCGAACTTCTTCCTTCATTTTCTTCTGAAGTCAACCCCATCCGGTGAATGAACTCCCTCCTCCTCTCCCCCACACTTTGAGGAGTACTAATCCACACATTATATTCCCAGTTCTTAGCAGCAGGGGATTCTGAAACCAGATCAGATTCTAACACAATCTGCTCCAAGGCGTCGAAAAATCGAGATTCTTCGTCGTCTTCGCTGAAGCTATTCATGATTCCTTAATTTCAAGCCATGGAAGAGAAAGAAAACAGAAGCCCCTCTGCAAGTAACCAACCTTTTTAAACCCTAGGCAATGTGCTTATTCCCTTCCAATATAAAACCTTTAAACAAGAAAGAGAACACAATTAAAGTGATATAAAATTAACTGACTAAACAAAAACACCAGCACCATAACCAAGGTTTCAGCAAAAACCATAAATAATAAACAATTGGAAATTACCAGACAAGCAAGAACATAAAACAAATATATTACTAACACTGATTACAACTATGGAAAATGATAAACAAATAGATCCAACATGGATCCCAATCCACACCCAATGAACCTGGTCCTCCCACATGAATACCCAATCCAAAAGGGAGAAAAAACTGAAATAAAATCAAACTTTTTCCACACCAAAAACCCGGATACATTTAACCCAGAAATTGAAAACCCATTTCCAAGATAACGACTTTTACCCCAAAAAAACATACACCCTCCAAATTATCACATTTCAAGCAACAGAAGAACAAATAGCAAATTATTTCAATCATCAACAGAAACTATGTAAGATTGAAACTATGGGGAATGGAAGATTTGCTCACATGGGTCTGATTCAGTTTTATGAGATCGAATTGAAGCAGAGAGATCGAGGGGGGTTCGCTTTTTTGGCTCTCTAGAAACTACAAAGGCAGCAAAGAAGAGAACTGGCAATTGCGCAAAAATAAAAATTGGGAGAAATAATATTAATAGCTCATGGAAAGATAAAAGGGGTTCGACTGTTGAAAATGAATAAATACAACTAAAAATGGCAAAGGAAAAAAAAGCAGAAATTCCTTGATATCCGTGAACGGATGGCCCGAGAAACGAGATTTCGAGCTCCGTTTGTGTGTGTGTGTAACAGTGTGTGTACTTAACAGTACTCTGCAATTATTCCCAATTTTTTACTCGCCCAAAAATGTATTAGGAAAAATTGCAAATAATCACTAAATGGGGGTAATAGGAAAAAAAAAAATTCATGTGGGTTCAATTGGTAAATAATTGATGATTTAAAATTTATTGGTAAATTAAGAATTGATGTTTAATATTCTATATTTTTACTATTTTTGAATATCCTATTTTTTTTTCACACATTAAAAAACTAATAATTTATACTCATAAAAGTCAATAAAATATATTTTTTATATTTTAATATTTAATTTAACGTTCACATACTCCTTTTTTTTAAATCGTGTGCAAATCAATTTATGAAAAAAGATCCGAGACGGAAGTAATAAGTATATCATCATCTAAAAAGTAGAATATCATTAATAAGATATTAGGTATATGTTTTTTGGTTAACAAAAAAAGGAGAAAAATAAGAATAGTATTTAACAGTGATGCATAAATCAATTTAGACAATGTCTAGGGCCTAGATGGTTTTCGGGCGATTCAATTTTAGTGTAATTAGTATAGTCAAGCTAGATGTCCATAAATTTTTATATTTACGTTCATGAAACGGTGTCATTTAGAAAATTCAATTTAACTTGACATAGAAAAATATAATTAATTGTCTAACTGGACAATTTAATTTCGGAAGTTGCAATTATATTTTCATTTTGTGTGTATTTTTGCTTGAATTTTTTTTATTAATCCATAGTTTATATATAGATTATTTTTCTTCGATAATTGATTTCTGTAAATATATATAATTAAAGAAAATTAATTCGTATTTTTAATTATAACCAAACGAAATTCTGACCATATTAGTGATAAATGGAGGATAAATAAATAAACAAACTTATATCGACTAGTTCCCATCTAAGCGGCTTAAGCGCTAGGTGGCCCAACTTTGCCCCCACTATCTATTTTCTACTTCTATACCCTTGAGAGTAAGTGTCTTTTTAAGACTCTACGAAATAGTTTTCAAATTTTTTTTTTTTCAAAAGATGATAGAGATAGCTTTTAAAAAAGACTATTTTAAAAGTTTTTTTAAGTGTCTCAAAACAGACACTATGTAAAATTAAGCTCGATAGAGTAAGTCTCATGTGTATTTGATGTGTCGTACAATTCATATGTATTTTGTAAAATTTATTCATCAATGAAAAGTTACTCCTGATAAATTTTCAATAAGCATTAGTCTTGTATGCACCATGCGTACAGAACGATTCAAGTGTATTTTTAAAAAGTTACATCATTTTACTGAAAAATCACACGCATTATTACTGAAAATGATGTCGACCATACCTGGATTCTAACCAGTGCCAATGAAATTGCAATATTGTGTGTTGGAATGATGTTTTGAAGCAGGTTGTCGTTGCGTTCTCAGAAACAATTCGAGATCTATGAATATGGATTATATTTTAAACGGTGGAGAGTGGAAATCCAAATCATGTTGATCGGACGATCAAGACATTACAAGAGGGTCTGGATTTGTGGGTTCAATTGAGAAATGTTTGAATCCATGAATGGATGTAGGTTAGGAAATTAAGAGGCGGAAGATGAACATATATGTTGAACATAGAATTCGATTGTGGAAAAATTACACCGGCCACTGATTTTACTAGCAAAACAAGTCAGTAATATTTGAAAAATAAGTCAGTAATACTCCAAGAATAATTTTAAGTAATACGCAAAAAACAAGTTAATAATATCGCAAAAATAAGTTAGCAATATCCGAAAAACATGTTTAAGTAATACCCAAAAAACAAATTTAATTAACACCCAAAGAACAAGTCAGTAATACCTCAAAATAAGTCAAAGTAATACCCAAGTAAATAATAACAGAATTGCCAAAGAAAGACATAATATAATGTGTAATTCAATATTTTAAAAATAGCAAAGTAGAAGACAAATTAAACTCACAGCCTAATTTGTCTTTATGTTTAAATGGAAGGACATGATGGATATTAAATGTATTAAAGTAAAACAGGTTTATGTATCTTTTAGTACATCAACACATGATGTATATTAAATTGAAACAGTGGATCCTAAATTATTTCTGAAACATGCAAGGACATTTTATTTGGAGTTTTAGTAATTTTGTTAAAGAAGGGAAACAGTGTTTGCTTTTTTGCTTAAAATTTTCAAAGTGTCCAAAATTGGTATATATAAATAAATAAGGGTAATAAATGGCATTGATTCACTTTGATGCCTTACGTCCAACCTTCTTTTTTAATATTTTTTGCAAATTATTTAAATAAGGATATTATAAATCCTTACACATTACCTAAATTTATTATACATTTATGGTTGTGTTACACCTTTTAAATAAAATTATTTACTTTTGTCACAATGTAATACATAATATTAAATAATTTTATTTTTGTATAATATAAAGTCAAGTTTTTAGTAATTTATGCAGCTATCATATTAGTTCGTTTAAAAAATTTTACGTTCTCATCAAGATATTAATTTGAAATAAGTATAAACTAATTTAATTATTGATTTTTTAAAAGTAAATTAATAATATATTTTAAAATAAATTATATAAAAAGTATTGATATTAAATTTTTTTATAAAAGAATAAGTGGTTCTGACCGATTTTGACCGATTGGATTGTAAAAATTATTTTAGGTGCAACCGAACCAGTTCCATGATCGGTTCCCAATTCAACCGATTGAACAGGCCACTCCGATCTAATTCTGAAAACAATGATTTTATATGTACTTATTAGTTATTACATAAAGAGTATATTTTATGTGAAAAATAATTCATGATAAGTTTATTGTTAGATTTTTTTTTATCAGTAAATGTTAGTGGTTAATAGTTATAAGTTAGTTCACCAAGTCTCCATACACTCATATATCTCCAAGCCAACCTTATATCTCCCTCCTATTCGTTCCCAAAGGGAATCGAACCCGAGATCACTCACTTAAGAGTATTAAGTTTATTGTTAGATTGTTTTAAAGTATCAAATTTTTGAATAAAAATATCAAAAAATTTAGCAGGAGTATATAAAAATTAAATTAAAAAAGTAAATATAATATACTAACCCCAATTTTTTATATTGCTCATGAGATTCTTAATACTCTTAATCAAATATTTAATATTTTAAAGGGAAAAGTACAATGAAGGACATACTTTGCCCCAAAAAATGCAAAGAAAGTCAAGTGTGCAAAAATTATAAAAAAATGCACATTCAAAATAACATTCAAAATGAACAAGCAAATATTATAAAAATTACACGTTTGCTCTTCGTTGTAAATACACTATACAAATTGATTATTTATGTAACTACTCCTACTTTAAAATAGTTTCATGATAAATTTATCTTGAATATTTTTATACAATGTCTTAAATACAATGTTAAAAATATTGGTAGAACAATTAATATATTAAATTTATGAAAATTTTAAAAGATATATTGATATCGAATATTGATAAAGTTTTAAAAAAAATATGAAAATTTAATTACAGACATTTATTACATAAATTTAGCAATAATATTTGAACAAATTTTTTTTATATTTTTTCAAATTTGTATTGATATTTGCTCAATTTTTACCAATTAAATATTATCAGAATTATTATCGCATATTTTATCCATTTTTAATATTTTATACTATTTATATTACTTATTACTAAGTAAATTTACTTTTTATATAAATTAATACAATTTTTTCGTATTACTTCCAATCGAATAATTTTACTTTGTGAAATCAATATTAAAATTATTTCACTCTTTAAATTACGAAAGACTACCAATTAGAGCTTCAAACTTTATTCTTTGTATCAAAAGAAGTGTAAACCTCTAAATGTATTTTCATTTAAATAATATTCTTTTATTTTAATTTTTTTCACATTTGAAGCGAAGAAAAAGAGATTTAGTACGAGTAAGTCGAATAGAAAAAATATATTTTATTAATTTTTATGAGTGTCATTTTTCTTATACGAAAGAAATATTAGAGTATAAAAAAAGAAGAAGATAATTGTGAAAGTATTAAATATGATACTTTAAATAATGATTTTTGGAGGAAAAATGTTTTTAATATAATTTGGTGGGTTGGGAGGTGGGTATTATAGGATGCAGGAGCTTTCCACTTTGCTCTTTGTTGAAGTCAAATGCGTGATGTTTGACTCAAAGTCTTCCTTTTGAATGTTTGAATAATATATGAATTCATTATGCAAATATTCGTTAATGAATTTTATTTGGCCTCCTTTATTTGACTTTAATTAATATTATTTTGATTCAATATATATACATATGCATATTAATTCCAAATATGTTAAATTAATAATTGGCAATTTAAAGAAAATAATATCAATATATATATAATTAGTTAACCAATTAGGACTAAGTATATTTTGTTAGATTAGTATTGATGATATTTTTATCATATTTATTTATGTAAAACATTTATCATGAATTTATTATATTAAAATAAATTTATCTAATAGTAAAATAAATGATTATTTATTAATCCTATTCATTTGAATAAAAAAGCTATTACAGAAAAACGAAAGTGACATATTGACCGGAAATTATTAATGCATCAAATAAGTGTAAGGGCTGTATGACCATAAGTAGTAAATATCTATTCAAAGGATAAAAATGGGATGTCTTTCTTGGTCCAAATTGAAGGCTAGCCAAACACGGGATAAGACTTCTTTGAAGTGATATTTGATGGGGATTAGTATTTTTCCAAATTTTTAAGTAATGATTTTCTCCAAATTACATATTGGTACATATACATTTGTTTTGTTTACAAATTCACACACCATATACTTCCGTCTACGACCGTCTATCACTATAATATTTTCTTTTAGTAAAAAACATTATGTGACGTAACAACCTCTACTTTTTTTTTCTGAATAATTGAAAAATATTTTATCACACATATTTAAAGATTTATTGTAGTAAAGTTTTGTATGAAAAATGGTTCATGATAACCAATTTTAATGAATCATATATTTGATTAGGAGTATCAAATTTTTCATCAGAAACAAAAATTTTGGTCAATGATATAATGTTATAATTGTTATAGATTTTATTGACTCCAATTTTAATAATTCTAATGAATATTTTGATACACTTAATCAAATATTTGATACTTTAAAATAGTTTCATGATAAGTTTATCATGAACTATTTTTATATAAAACATACCACATATCACCATACAATTCAAATTTATTTTTAAAAAGTTATTACATGTATACTATAATTTTTTTATTCTACAACGAGGACTTCAAGAAATAATATTTTTTTAGCACAAATTAATTATTTTGTTATATTGGACAAAGTATATGACCACAGAATAACTAGTTTGATAATTTTTATATCCATAAAAGAGGTATAAATGAAATGCAGCCCAATTTTTTTTAAATAGTAAATATTCATAAAAAATTAAAGTAAAAAATCAAATATTCACAAGGTAAAACAGAAGAGTCCTCATGCATCATGCGTTGTTTATGAAAAAGGTGTTTCGACTTTAAATAAAAGACTACAAAAGGCATTAAGTGGATATTATAACACTTTAACAATCAACTTTCTTTAACATAATACGGATGAGTGCATTTGGTTGAAAATCAAGAATGAAAAAGTTATATTAATAGTTGGACTATCTCTAAATTAAAATTTTGAATTTTTTTCACTCCTTTCTTTCAAGTATTTTGAGTGTCAGGCCCTAAACAATTAATGCCAATGATTATGACATTTACATGGTCTAATCTAGAGCAACAAAAAAAATGTTATGTTTTGAGTTTTAAATGCTAAAGAATAAGTATAAACTGTTGAAAGAGTAAATAATACAGAGATTTGTCAAGTTTTATATTGCATGAACTTGAACTTGAATGGATTAGATAATTTATTTGGTCTTGAAATATGCTATTTATATTATAATATGCTTGTGATACAAGTGTTTTGAGTCTAACGGCTTGTGGGGCCGGGCCTTTGTGCCTTGGGTAGCGGCTGCAATCATGTGCTAGAAATTAGTCCTCATGGATCACGTTTAGGGATGACAAAATAACTCGCCCCATAACTGTTCGCCCGGACCCGCTCCATTTGAGTCAGTTCCGCCCCATCCTGAAAATGGGGCAGACTGGGTAGTCCTGCCTCGCCCTACGCATGGGGCAGAGCAAGCATGAGTTTGTATTTTTACTGCCCCGCTCTGCCCCTTCTTGCCCCATAATATATTTCAACAAACATATAATGCTATATAATATATAAAATAATTCTACATATAATATTTCATAATATATAAAATTAATTTAATATATAGTATTTTATAATACATCAAATAAATTTAAAGGATAACAAACATATAGATGTAGATGAAGAACATATG
Organism: Prunella vulgaris; assembly: GCA_026898435.1. Classification (NCBI taxonomy): domain Eukaryota; kingdom Viridiplantae; phylum Streptophyta; class Magnoliopsida; order Lamiales; family Lamiaceae; genus Prunella; species Prunella vulgaris. The sequence continues at coordinate 273,489 of JAPKLY010000182.1, forward strand.
AACAACATCATTGGAGGAGGAACTTCAGTGCTCCTTCCATGAATATGGCTTTGAGTGCTCTCTTGAGCCCCCTAGCATATGTGTATTATAGATTGAATATGTTTTATGAATGAGATCACAAGAAGATCCTTTACAAAGAGGAAGATACTCTCTATTTATAGAGGGTCAACCATAAAAGTTAAAAAGACCTAACTGTCAATTAAAATTGGACATATTATATTTAATCATAACAAGGCATTGACTATTACATTAGAGAAATTCGGCCCATTTGGGAGTGAACTCGGGTTCAGATGGACCTCGGTTTAGAGGCTCAAATAGTATTATTCTGGTCACAACAATATATGTAATAAATATTATATTTTAGACTTTTAGTATTATAATATAGGGCAGGATGACGCAGGGTGGGGCAAGAGGAGGGGCAGAGGCGCAGGGCAGACATGTGTATTTAGACACCCACCCGCCCTGCTCTGGTCAATCCTATTGTCATCCCTAATCATGTTGGACAAACGGTTGGGTGCCAAGTATACAAAATCACGCAGATAACCTGCAAAAAAGGTAATCCTTCTTCCGTTAATGGCAGACCTACATTGTACCTTATGTATGGTAACTCCGATATCTCTTAGATGGTTATCCTTGCTCGCTGGTTGATCTCTTGTATTGATCCTCTGTGGTACGAGGTGAAATTCCATTAGCCTTCTGAGCTCACAAACAGCTGACCGAATTTTTTCTATTCGGAATGTGGTCCTAGCTTGAAGTCCTTCTTTGTGCTCGAGCTCTCCTGAAACTCAGGTGTATTGGATGAGTTCTCCAAGCTTCTACAAGCTCGATCATGTTCACATGTGGACCCCGAGCTTCTACAAGTTTGATCGGGTCCGCGTCTGATCATGATGAGTTCGAGCCTGATCCTCCCATTGGGGTAATATTCATACCACAACATTAAGTAATTTAGATAAATTTTTAAGATGAGACATTAATTTGCATATTTGTTCAAAAAAAAAAAGACTGTATTTACAAATTAATTCACAATATTTACACAATATTATTTCTTTTCCTACAGAGAAACATATTTTTTCTGCACAAAACTAATTTGTAAGTAATGTCATGTAAACCATTTTGTAATTTTTCATTTTAAATTTTATAAACTTTGTTAGTCGAAGATAATAATCCACATAATAAAATGAATTTAAAAAAGAATATATTTAAACTGTGAATTTTCATTAATCAAGGGATTGAACGAAGAACTTTAAACAACTCAAGTAATCAAGCTTAAAATTTATAATTAAATTCAATTTATTCAGACTAAATATATCAATCTAAACATGACCTTGAAGAAAATTAAAGTGTTTTATTTTATTTATCATAGTCTACTATTAAGAATTAAAAGGAAACAAATTTTAAACAACTACACGAACTTAAAAAATTGCAAGATACATTGAAATTGTGAAAGGGGGTCAAACTTTTTACTGACAAATTCTCCTATATAGAAGGTATGGCTTGTCATAGAGTCCCAATGGGCACCCTTCAATTGTTCAGATTTTGTCCACTCAATGAAATACCCTACTATGTTTCTCAAAATTTTATTTATTTATCTTATCCATTATATAAAAAATTGCATATCCCATTATATAAAAATTCGCATATCCCAAAATATAATAATTGCTTAAAATTGACACTTTTAAAATTTCACTTTTTATAATTTCTATTTCACATATTCTACGCATAATATATTTTTTAATTTATAAGCTAACATAGTGATAGTACATTAACTATTGATCCTTAAAATTATATATATATTTTTAGTTTATGTATAACAAATTGAATAATTTTAAAATGGAGATATTTCTTAAAACCTCAATCTTCAAAATTTCCGTCTCATAATCTCCATTATACATTCTACTCTGTTGATAGACGAACTACTCTAAGATAATTATAGGATTAATTAAACAAGGCTGAGAAGATGCGTCGTCACGTTGACCAAAGTCAACATTGGAGAAGGTCGCCAGGAAGAGAAGGAAGCTCGCCCAGATGCTCAACAGCCCAAGTCAAATGTCCAGCCAGGCACGAGAGAGAAGCTCGCGGGCGAGCTTGCCCTCTGAAGGGTAGCTCGCCCATGTTCATAGAGACCAAACACAAGTCCACCTCTACATTGCTCCCGAAACAATACAAGGCCCCGAAGCTCGCCTATAAGCTCGCCTAGGCCAAAGACATAGACGACGTGTATATAAGGAGCAAGTAGACATGTAGTAGGACAAACATTGTAAAGGTAGCATTGTGATGAGCTAAGACAAGTGTCCAGGACACTTGTCAACACCTAAAGCCAAATAGGCTCACAAGGTGCCACCTCACACATGCAAACCTATAAATATGTCTCACTTGTATCATTCTCTCTCTAAGTTTTATAATACACACATACTTTCTCACTCTAAGCTCTCTAATTTCTCTCTCTATATTCAAGCCTCAAAGAACAAACATTAATCTTGATTGTTGTTTGATAGATTTTAGCACATAAACAGCCATTAATCTTCCATTAACAAAATCTATCAACAATTTGGCGCTAGAAGGAGGGTCCGAACCTCCGATTCTGAAATTATCCAAGAGCAAAGTAAGAAAAAGTTTGAAGATTTGAAGGTGTTCTTGAACATTTAACAAGAACACTTGAAGATATACACTAAATTCCCAGTTTTCGAATAAATTCCCAGAATTTTGGACTAGAACTATATCCAAAAGGATTTTAAACGCATGCGTGTAGACGAATAAACCAATTTTGGACAATTCGTGTGCATGCAAAGCTAGACAAAACCTGGACAAATTTTACCTTTGCTGGGAAAAGACGACCTTGTCGACCTTCTCAACAAAACATCAAAATGTCTAAAGAACAAACCTCCGCTACTACGAGAAGATGGAAGGGACAAGATGGGGAGACCTCATGCCGAGCTCCCCAGAAGAACAATGCTCCGCGAGCTCCCCAACGAGCTATCGTGGTGCAAGATGAGCTGAACCCAGCCCTCAGGAACCTCACCAATGACCCTGACGAGCTTCAGCGAACCATCGCTGCTCTTCAGAGACTACAGCAAAGACAACAGGGCGACCTCGCCCAGGGGTCCAGACGAGCTCCTGCCAACGAGGCCCGAGATCTGGTGACCAGGCCAATTCAAGTCTCTCAGACTAGAGAGCATGCCAGCGACCTTCAGGCCGAGCAAGAGGCAAGCTCTGCCCAAGCAAGAGAGCATGCCAGCGACCTTCAGACCGAGCAAGAGGCCGAGCAAACGAAAATTAATATTTTTTTTAATTGTGTGCAAATTTGTGAATATATTCAAATAAGAAAAATGTGGAAATTTCTATGAGACAGACACAGTAATAAATAGTGTAAGTCTCATGTGCATCTGATGCACTATACTGAAAAATGTGGTCTGATTACACTTAAAAGCATGAGTTGATTAGTCTGTTATCGATTTTCAGTATAAATTTTCTTGTGTAATCAGCCCACACTTTTTAGTGTAAATATTCTCAAACTGCTAATTTAATGCACCGTCAACCAGTTGTATATGAGACCTTGACTAATAAATAAAATCTTTCTTAAAAACTATTCTTTATTTTTTTATAATTTTCTGTACTTTATACAAAAGTTAACACGTCGTGCACCATACTATAATAAATATACTTTTTTAATAAAGTAAAATAAAATTTATATTAGGATAAAGAAAATAGTTAAGTAAAACTTATGTGATGTATCCCATCCCAAAAAATATAGTCATATTTGAAAATTTGACGTTCAATAATTATGGTGATGTTATTCTTGAGTTTTAAAAATTAATAATTTTTAAAAGAAATAATCACGGATTGATACAAAAGTAATGCATTATTTTTAAATAGGTACAAAATATTCGCATAAATAGTGTAAACAAATGTTGAATAATAGAGTTATTTTTTTACATATTGTACCTATTTTAAAATAGTGATTATTTTTGTACCAATCTAAAAAAATTTAAAAATTGTGTTCCTCTTAGGTTTTTAATAGGGGTGTGTTTTAAAATTAAAATGTAAAAAAAAAAATGCAAATAGAATAGATATTGGGTAGAGTAAATAATAAAATAGTAGTTAATTGATATATTTGATATGTAGGTTATCAAATTCAAAAGAAAATGAGTTTTGGGTTTTTAAATTCCAAAAAGAATTCCATATTACTTTGTAAAATTGGGCATGTAGTTTTAGGATAAATTTATTCTAAAATGCGTCCAGAAACATCATGATTTGATGGCTAATCAAGTGAGGATATAATTAATTACCTATGAGCTTAAAATAGAGGAAATTTTTATGTAAAACAACCTCACACATATAATACGAACTTTTACTTTAATATTTGCGTCATATATAAATAATTGGAAAATTTATAAAATGGTTTACAAAATTTATACAAATTATAAATTGGTTTTGTGCAGAAAAAAATATGTTTTTGTTCAGAAAAAATTTATATTTCTGTAAAAAATTGTGAACTAATTTATAATATCGATATAATTTAAAATATATACAAGTAGGAAATCCGTTTGATACATGAGATTAATGAGTCATAGAAATTTTTGTGGAACTATAATGTTGAAAAAGCTGGCTAACTAACGTCAAAAGTGATTATTGCAGTTGTTACCAAATAATTAAACATCTTAGGGTTAATGATGTGTATCCATCCATCATAATCATACTACTTTTTATTCGTTATTCCTCTTATTTTCCGACCAAATTATGTCACATAAGATGTTTAGTACAGACAAAGTCATATTATGTGTAATCAAGGTCATGTGATCCTAGCTAGCTATTAATTAATTGTTAATTAACTTTTTTTATTTGTCTCATATATATCAATATAATTCCTAGGGAAATGATTACTAATTATTATATAATGCTCTAAAGAGTAATTAAATATAGAATATAGTTTTATTGATTTAATTTCCTGTTTGGGATCATTAAAATATCTTAAGTTTAAATATTATAATTGCAATAGTTCATTTCGTATGTTATACCATAATATGTCTATCATTACTAATTACAAAGTTACACACGTGCTGCATGTGTATTAACACGACATGCATGTATTATGTAAGGAAGGGTAGATTTTAAATTTTGTGACGAAACTCTTCTAAAATATTAAATCTTTTAATTAATAGTAGTATTAAAATTTAAAATATATTAGGAGTATGAAATATTTAAGTAAAAAAATTAACAACAATTAGAAATTAATTTTACTGATCCCAATTTTTTATACTTCTAAT
>JAPKLY010000182.1:283752-337895 GCA_026898435.1 Prunella vulgaris
ACAATTAGAAATTAATTTTACTGATCCCAATTTTTTATACTTCTAATTAAATTTATAATATTTTTAATTAAATATTTAATATTTTAAACTAATTTAATTATAAGCTTATCATGAATAATTTTATACAAAACTTTGCCTATAGAGAATGATTCTTGCATGCATTCTTAATCAGGTGAATCATTTAGCTTGTATTCCCTGAATTTGCACCCTACAGGATGATACATTTTTTAAGGAAAATTGTTTTATATATAAAGTAGTGGTATATGAGTAAATATGTGTAAAGGTTTGTGAGTGTGCACGTAAATCAATATTTCTTTTTTTAATAGTGTGCAAATTTGTGTGGGACGTTCCAATAAAAAAAGTGTACAAATTCCTGTGGGACACAGGGAGTAACACTTTATTACTTATCGAGTAATATAAATTTCAAACTCTTACGTTGCGTGGATCGCAAAGTTCTAAGTCTATCTAGGTATGTCCCGAAATAAACATACTCTAATGTCATTTGTTTGGGAACTGAGATTAAAACTTTTCAATCCCATCTTATTCGTGTTAGATATTTAAAATCATATTTTTACATCGCATACTCCACCCACACTTGAAATGCCTATGAACTATTATTACTCTTTCCAATACATTTCTCTCATTTATTACTAATATCATCACATTTTCTTTCCGAACTCATACATTCTCCTCCCTATTTTACTTACACAATATATCAAACTAATACAATATTAAAGGGTGTTTGGTATAATTCTAAGGAAAGGAAAGGGTATAGGAATGAAAAGAGTATGAAATGATTGTCATAGTTCTCAAATAGTTGAACAATAGTAGTTTCCTTAGGGGGCGCTAGTTTTAAATTCTTTAATGGTAATGGAAATGAAATTCATTTTTTCCCGTTTACCCTTAGATATGTTGAATGGGAGTTTGTGTTCGTGGTGATTACATCATTAGTGTTGTGCTCCAATTTTGAAAAAAATTGACAAAAAAGAATATTGTTGGTTGTGGTATCGGAGATTGATTGAGGGGAATGATTATAAGATGAGATGGATGTAATCAAATGTGGGTGACGATTACCTTATTTAGGAGGAAAAACAATACTATCTACTTTATTTGTTTATCATTACATACAATAATTATTATGTGTATATCCTTATTCCCATTATCATTGAAGAATTTTCATACCAAGCACCCCTTTTTGGGAATCAAAGTCATAGTAGAATCATTCAAAACATATATTATGATTTTAATTGTCATTACTTACCTTAAAAAATATTAAACTGAACACCCTTAATCATGGTTAAATATTAATTTGACATATATATCAAAATTTCAACCAATTAAAATTTCAAAATAAATACATACTTTTATTATTTATCTAGAATTTTATTTAATTATTTAAAAATCACGTTCACACCTAAATTTCAAAATAAGTACAGGGACGTCCATGTAACTATGTCGTCATCATCTTATTTGATGTGTCTGCCACACAAAAATGATATACCTAGTATAATTCACATTTGCCATGTGATTTTTGAGTATTATCACACAAAATCAAAATTTATCATCAAATGTTTTTTCATAGCGATTATATAATACATTTTTTTTTAGGGGTAGTTATTGTGTGAAACTAGTTTATGATAAGCTTATCATGAAATTGTCTTAATGTATCAAATATCTGGTTAAGTATATCAAAATATTAATCAGGTGTATTAAAAATTGAAGTCAATATATAAATTTTATTGACATCAACTTTTGATACACCTGATGAGATTTTTGATACACCTGATTAAATATTTGATACTTTAAAACTTGTTCATGATAAGCTTATCATGAATCATTTTCATACAATACTTAGCCTTCTTTTTATATATTTATTAATTATTTTAATTTTGTATATATCTCTATAATAATAAGTGAGATCTATATTAAAAGGAGAAAATATTAAATGTAGGGGATCCGAACTCTATAATTGATACTCCACTATATTACATGAAGAGTATACCAATATTAATTCTTAATTTTGTGTGCATTAGTTATATTATGTACTTCCTCCGTCCAGCTATAAGTTGCTCGTTGCTTTTGGGCACACGAATTAAGGTAAAAGTGAAAAAGTATAAGTGATGTGATGGAAAAAGTGAAAAAATATAAGTGATGTGATGGAGAAAAGTGGAAAAGTAATGAAAATAATATAAAAAGTATTGAAAATAATAATAAAGAAGTGAATTGTAGTTTCCAAAAAAGTAAAAAAAATAATGAGCAACATATAGTAGAACGGACGAAAATGACAACAAGAACAACTTATAGTGGGATGTAGGGAGTAATTGACTTGGTGTATTTTTAAATATTTATTTTTATCTATTAAAAAATAGCAATTGCTTTGTAACTGAGCGTAATACTTCCGTTAATACAACTGTTTTTTTTTTTCTAGTAAAAACAAGAATTGGTCCATATACAAAAGACATACACCTATATTATATCATATAATTCATGAGCATGTGTAGAGTGAAATCTTGTAATACTTTTTAATAAAACAACTCATACTCTTTAATAATAACAACTAATACTATCTTTTAATGATTACATTAGTTCAAACTCTTCAACTCAAATTCTTTAGTGAAAATAATTTGTATCCTTTAAAATTAATATTTTTTAGTAAAAATAACTAATACTCTTTTATAAAATAACCTCTTCAAAATGTATGATATATGTATGAACCATTTTCACTCTATACTATGTCATATAATTCATATATTTCATTGTTTAATTAACTCATTCTATCTATTATGAAAAAAAAAATTGTATGAAATTATATTAATGTGAATGTGCGATCATAATATTCTAAAGTAATTTAAATTAAGAATTGATATTATGTGAACAAAGTTTATCATGAAAGTAATTTATAATTAATACTGTGTTGTTAAAGTAAATTAATTAACGTTTTTAGTGATATAACTAATATCTTTTAAGCAAAATAATTAACACCTTCAAAACTAATGCTTATAATGAAATAACAAATATTATTAACTAATATTCACCAAATAAATTTTACGATGGAACTTGTTCGTATATATATACACTAAAAAATAACTCCATAATATATTCTAGAAATAGTATAGTTCACAATTCGCACAGTAAAATGATTTGACAAAACACCACCTAAAATAATAGAGAAGGCTGCATTATTACCTTAAATCATATTGACTAAAGTAGAAGATATTGTTTTTAGTTCAATATATATATATATATATATATATATATATATTTTGTTATGGTATATGATTCAATATAATTTAAATTCTTATGAATTTATTCAGGTTTAGAGATACTGTTAAGAACAGTATAACACATGAATATGATATTCCTGAGAATTTAGATCTATTAAACAGATGGACTATTCCAAAAATTGAACCTAAAATGGTTTATAAATTAGGAACTTTTGAAAAGTTAGGTTTTAAACAAATTGTTAAAACCACCGAATCCTCTATTCCTCTTCATGAAGAAGAAATGGTTATCAAATTGCTTAGCAAAAATGATATTTTACCTTTTAAAAGAACACATAAATTTCTTCATATTGGATGTGTTCAAGTTGCCTTTAGGCCTCTTACTTTAAAAGGTTTACCAGAAAGCTTTCTTGCTACTCTTAGAGATGGCAGAAACCTTAACTGGAAACAATCTCTTATGGGGATAATCCAGTCTAGTCTGGCTTTAGGACCCGTTTATTTTGACGCTTATCCTAACTTATCGCTTTCTTTATCTGACAGCAATATTCTTGATTCTTTAACATTAAATGTTAAAACTCATGGTTATAATTATATACCTGGTACTGAGGTCATGTGTATATGTTACCGTATCTATTATAAACCTCTGTTTACCTTAAATCCTATGTGCAAAAAATTTGAAAATGACAAAAATGAGACTATCCTCATTGAAACCAATTTTGGAAAATCCAATATTAGTACTAGAAGGTCCATTAAATGGGAAGAAATTACTTTCCCAGATAATTGGATAATTGAACAATCTGTTCCTAATATTCCTTTGATTGATAATAATTTTCAACATATTACGCAAAGTAATAATGGAACAATTAGTATTGGTTTTCAAAATAATCAAAGAAGGCAATCTTCTTTTCATTCTAGATCTATGTCTAGCCACTCTTTATTCTCCCCTCTTGATTATGAGGTTAATTTACCTTCAGATTCTAGGGTTTCTACTTCTTCTTATAAAGAAGATACGCTTAATGACTTCAATAATGAAAGAATTATTGTTAATAAAACCAATATTGTCCACAATGATGGTATTAACCCCGAAACAATTTCGGATTGTAATTTTAAGATATAATTTTATGGATTTTAAACCTATTTTAGACTTCTCGAAAGGCTCTTTGACTAGAGCTCAAATCAATAAAGAGTTCTATGATCCCAAATGGGAAAAATTTCGAACTTGGTATTTTAGTTCTTTTCTAAAAGAAGAATTAGATTATTTTGTTAACAGTTTTTATAAATTCTGTAAACAACATAATGAAATTACTTATTATGTTCCTTGGTTTATCAAAACCTTTTATATAAATCATATTTCTGTTATCGAACGAGATTATAAGATCGTCTCGGGAGAAACACAAAAATCTGTTCACCCTCCCCATGTTCCTTTTCAAATTGAAAAAGGAGGTAGGATTTTTAATTTCCTCCCATTTACCACGATTCTTGAAAAAGATGTTTTACAAATTACTGTAAAACATATTAATCAAATGATTGAACAAAATAATTTTTGTAATCTTTATCTCTCTATTTTAGGAGAAGAAATTATTTCTTTACATAGTAAGATTGATAAAATTATTTCGCAGACTGAAATACAGACTAAGTCTGATGTTTTAAAAGAAAATGATAATAAAAATTTTATAATTAAAACTGCTTCTTCTATACAATCTCCTATTGAAATAAAAGATTTCAATATTGAAGCTTCTGTTTCAGATTTTGAAAAAATCATAAGTCATAAGTTTGAGAAACTTAATATTTCTACTCTTGATAATGACTTTGAAAAAGATTCTATTGAATCCAGTAAAACTGAAAGTTTGAATAAAATTAAATGGGCTGACAAGCCAAATTTGTCTAAATACTATTATAAGAGACCAACTCCTATGGATGTTCTCCATGAGGAACAAGAAAGCTATTTTACTACCTCTTATTCGGGGAAAAGTATTTATGAATGGAACATTGATGGCGGTGCTGATAAGCATATTTTTACTCAATGCCATCGTATGCTTATGTATAGCTCTGCCTGTAGAATTAGTGGTAATAATGATATTCAAACCGCTCAGGCTATCACCGTAGGTTTTACGGGCCAACTAAAGGGTTGGTGGGACAATTATCTAAGTCCTCTAAACAAACAGGAAATATTTTCTTCTGTTAAAATCGAAGATGGTGAGACTAAATCTAATGCTGTTTATTCTCTTGTTCTTACTATTTTAGAACATTTTACTGGTAGATTTACCAATAAGTCTGAAAATACAAAAACTCTTTTTTTAAAAATGAAGTGTAAAACCCTTACTGATTTCAGATGGTACAAAGATACTTTTCTGTCTCGTATCTATGATATTCTTGATTGTAACCAGGATATTTGGAAGAATAAATTTGTTGATGGTCTTCCTTACTAATTTGCTGAAAGAATTAAAAAAGTTCTTCGAAAAGACTCTGACTCTATTTCTTATGAGTCTTACACTTTTGGTCAAATCATAAGTATTTGTGTACAAGAAGGATTAAATCTTTGTAATGAAATCAAATTACGTAATCAAATCAAAAAAGATAATCTTTTAGAAAGAAAACAATTAGGTCATTTTTGTGATCAATTTGGTTTGGACAATCCAAGCCCAAAAAAAGTTCATAAGAAGGATTTTCCTAATAAATCTAATTTTAGAAAAAGGAAGAGGTATTCTGATAATAAACAGAAAAAAGAGAAGAAAGAAAAGTATTATGATCAAACTCATAATAAGAAAAGATTTTATAAAAATAAAAAATACCTTGATAAAATCGTTTGTCATAAATGTGGCAAAAACGGTCATTATGCTAACCAATGTTATGCTAAAGACAAGATTAAAAATCTTGATATTAGTGATGACTTAAAAGAAACTCTTTTCAAAATTGTCATGAATTCTGAAAATGAGATTGATTCTAATGAATCTTTTACAGACTCTTCTGGAAATTCTTATGATGATATTTCTTCTCTGTCTGACAAAGTTGACTGTGATAATTGCGCTCTTGGTAAATCTTGTCTAAATTGTATCAATGATACTGACAGCATCAAAACTGATGATGAATTCTATAAGCTTATGAGTCAATTTCAAGACATGAATATTAATGTCTTAACTGATAATCATATTCTTGAATTCCTTAAACAGGTTAAAGACCCTAGTTTAAGAAATAAAATTATTGAACAATTCGATGATTCCTGTTCTAGTAAGACTAGCCTTTTTAGTAAAATTAATAATAATTATTATAATATGGGAGAAATTGATAAACTTCTCAAACTTAGGAATATTAAAAATAATCATATCACCATTAACGATTTAGTTCAAGAGATTGATAATCTCAAAAACAATGTCAAAATTCTTCAAAGACAGAATTTAGATTTCTCTTCTAGACTTTCTTTCATTGAAAAAGGAAAAGATAAGATTAATGACATTGATGCCAACTCTATCGCTTCTCATGATTTCAGAGAAGAAGATCATTTGGCTACCATGAATATGATTATATCTCAAAAATGGTATACTAAGATTTCTCTTCTTATTAATAACTCTTATAGACAAAATTTCATTGCCATGATTGATAGCGGAGCTGACATAAGTGTCATACAGATGGGAAAAATTCCCACTAAGTTTTTTGAGAAAACTACACAATCTCTTTCTCATGCAGGAGGAGGCCCTCTAAAAATCAACTATAAGCTTAAAAATGCTTATGTCTGTGTTAATGGTTGTTGTATTCCTAATGATTTTCTCATTGCAGATGACATTACTAGCCAAATGATAATTGGCCTTCCTTTCCTTTATAAAATTTATCCTCTTACTTTCATTAATGAAAGAGGAATTACAGGTACTTATAATGGAAAACCTGTTACTTTTGAGTTCATTACTAAGCCAATTTATAAAGTTCTTAATTTGATCCAAGATCAAATTGATTCTAAAAATAGTCAAGTTAATTTTCTCAAAGAAGAACTAAATTCTTTAACTATTGAAGAAAGGTTAAAAAACCCCAAACTTCAAGAAAAGATAAAATTTCTTCTTAATAAATTTTCTATTGATATCTGTAATGATTTTCCTAATGCCTTTTGGGACAGAAAGAAACATATCGTTTCACTTCCCTATGAAGATGGTTTTACTAATGCAAAAATCCCGACTAAGTCAAGACCTTGTCAAATGAACTCTGAATATTTAGAGTTATGCAAAAAGGAAATATCTTCCTTATTACAGAAAAAGCTTATTACTCCCTCTAAGTCCCCATGGTCTTGTACAGCTTTTTACGTCAACAAACATTCCGAAATAGAACGCGGAGTTCCCAGGTTAGTTATAAATTATAAACCGCTTAATAAAGTCCTAAAATGGATTAGACACCCTATTCCTAATAAAAAGGATCTGCTTGATAGACTTATCAATGCCCTTATTTTTTCAAAATTTGACTTAAAATCAGGGTTTTGGCAAATACAAATTGACCCTTCTGATAGGTATAAAACTGCCTTTAATGTTCCATTCGGACATTACGAATGGACTGTTATGCCTTTTGGCCTAAAAAATGCTCCTTCAGAATTTCAACAAATTATGAATGACATTTTTTCTCCTTTTAGTAATTTTATCATTGTTTATATTGATGATATTCTTGTGTTCTCAAAAGACGTTGAAATGCATTTTAAGCATCTTGATATTTTCAAAAAAATAGTCATAAAAAATGGTCTAGTTGTTTCAAAACCAAAAATGGTTCTTTTCCAAACAAAAATAAAATTTTTGGGACATTTTATTGAAAAAGGAAACATTATTCCCATTAGTAGGAATATTGAGTTCGGTAATAAATTTCCTGACATTATTACTGACAAAACTCAATTACAAAGATTTTTAGGAAGCCTTAATTATGTGTCTTCTTATATTAAAAATCTTTCTGAAGATTCAGCCATCTTATACGATAGGCTAAAAAAGAATCCTTTACCTTGGGGTGATAAACACACCAAAGCAGTTATCAGGATCAAAGAAAAGGTTAAAAATATTCCTTGTCTTATGCTTGCTAATCCTTTATGGGAAAAAATTGTTGAAACTGATGCTTCAGATTTGGGGTATGGTGGTATTCTCAAACAGGTTAATCCTGAGAATAAAACTGAATATATTGTCAGATTTTATTCTGGTAAATGGAATAGTGCTCAAAAGAACTATTCTACCATAGCCAAAGAAATCCTTGCTATCGTTAAATGTACTCTTAAATTTCAAGGTGATCTGTACAATCAAAAGTTTACTATTAAAACTGATTGTAGAGCCGCTACTTTCATGCTTACTAAAGATTTTGAACATAATGTTTCTAAACAGATGTTTGCCCGATGGCAATCTCATCTTGCTTATTTCGATTTTGTTATTGTATTCAAAGAAGGGAAAGATAATCATCTTCCAGATTTCCTAACTCGTGAATTTATTTCTTAATGACAGAAATGAGCCATTCTGGCCGAGACCCACATTCCTCTTATAGAGGAAGAGGGGGAAGAGGATATCCTCCACTTTACCATGGGAAGAAATCCCTAATTAACCAGAATATTTCTGGTATTGGTTCCTCTTCATTAAGAGATAACACACAGAAGGAATTCCAAGAATTCCTCAGACAAAGGGGAAAAAATATACCCATTGATGATAATTCCTCAAAGGATGATGAGCAAGATTCCTATGCATCTGCTGCTCAGAAAGAGTACACTTACTATAATTCTCCCAAGAGAGAATTAATTTTGATCCTTGAAGAGGATGATACTAAGTTTAAAGAATCCCCATGGATTCTCATGGAAAAATATTTTCCAAATAACAGCTGGGATACTGGTTCTTATAAATCCAGGGGCTTCTATGAGGCCATTCTTACCAGTTCAGGAAGTGTAGATATTCAACACTTTCCACTAAAGAGTAAGACAATTAATTACTCTAAGTTTATCCTTAAAAGGATCATCTCCATCCAAGAATGGGGAATTTCACCATTTTCGGAAAAAAGAATGGTAAATGAAGTCTCAAAGACAACCATCCAGTACAATTACTGGGACTACTTACAAAGTTTTTATAAAACTTTTCTTCATCAGAATGTCAAACATTCTCATACATGGCTTATTAAAATTTGTGATAATATCAACAAAGGCCACATTCCAAATTGGCTCACCTCATGGTGGGAAACCTTTGGAGCCTCGGCAAGTATTTTGCCAGAAGATGTCAAACTTCTTCTTGAAGAATATCATATTATTTCTTCTGACTTTGTCACTCATAATACAAGCAGTAAAACTACTTGTAGATTTTTCATTGACTCAGGTATTCCATGGGTCTGGAAATGGACACCAGAATTTGGGTTCACCGAGGATAATACTCCTTGTCTCTGGAGAGTTCATATGACAAGATTCTGGAATAACCTAATGGTTATTTCCCCAGACTCCAAGGAGCTCCCTATCCAAGAAAATATTGATCGGATCAAATCCAAGATCAATGATCTCAGAACAATTTCTGATAATAAGGCTACTATCACGTTGCCATCATTCTCAAAATATACTAAAATACATTCTGGTATCCTTTCTAAGGAAAAGATTGTTGATCTTTATATTGATCAAATTAAAAGGAGCATGTTCCATGATGATGACATTTCTGATTCAAAATCAGACTCTACTATGGCATCTAGTTCTGATTTACATGATGCTCAAGAACCAAATGACAGATGTGATTTCTCTATCCAGGATAGCTTGGATATTTTGAAGGACTCTCTAATAGAGAGGTTTAAAGACAAACAGTAATGGAATTTATCACAAATATTCCTATTGAAAGAAATTTTGATATCACAGATGATTGGCTTATACGCCTCAGGATCAACCGTTTCGGACCACATGGTCAAATGTGGCAGGTTCCATTCCATGTCGAATTTGATAGATATGGTAAATGGATATCAGATAAAAATTATCTCAAGGCCATCAGAAAAAGAATAAGGCACCTCGAATTGAGTATTCCAATTCTCAAAAGCCTAAACCGGCCAACAAAAAGATTTGAGAGATCATTACTTCTTCTCAAAAAACAAGCTTCTCTAATGGCGATCTAGAACGATGAAATTCCTAGGTGCATTTTGGGCAGAATGCATTCCGAAGAAACGACAGAATAAAATTCGTCATTGCCTACGTCAACAGACCAAGAACTGTTCATGAATAGTAAAATAATATTCAAACTTTTTACTATTCACGCTTTTAATGTTTGGGTTGAAATCCGGGGTTCATGTCCGGTTCCTCCCCTATAAATATGTGTGTTTCATTTCAGAAGAGGCACGCTGGAGTTAGACTCGCCCCTTCTTTCTCTCTCTAGAATCCACTCTTGTAAATCTTGTCTTCTTAAAATTTTAATAGATCAGCTTTGGCGCAGTAAAGGTATATTGCTTATTTAAATTTTGTTTAAATTTTTAAATATCTTGTTTATCGCCGCCTTAATGGTCGGCTAATTTTCTTGTATTGAATCATGGCCTGACTTAATATTTCTCTACTAACATGTGTTTTCGAGATCATAAGTTGTTTGATCCAATCTGATCATATCAATATGTAGCGTATGGTTTCGACCGATTGGTTTGAGTTGTCTAGTGATATCTATGAGTTAAGATTCTGTCCAACACGTATCTTGATGTGTCTTTAAGGTTTAAACTTGCTTATCTAAGTTCTTTGATTTATGAGTTAACCGTGTGGGGTAGCCTTTTGCCGTTATGCCGAGTGAAGGCGCAGACGTTTTGGGCATAAAACCTTTTTTCAGGTTAATTCATAAATGCATGATTACTTTGGTCAGTTTGTTTTGGAAAAGGTCCGTGAGACACTATTTATACAATACGGCTTAATCTTTAATCTCATAGACTGTAGATGTCCTCAGTAATTCCCAATCAGTGTTGAGCAAAAGTCCAACAGCTATGCTACTGATATGATCTAGATTCCCGATCCTTGCTAGTTATATATATATATATGCTTTTTATTTAAATTTATATGTTGTCTTTTAATATTTGTTGCACTGAGTTTTAATTTCTTTCTTTTCGAGTTTTAATTTCTTTCTTTTCATAGTCGAGATAGTTTGATTCCAGCTTTTTATATTGCAATACCTCAACCTTTCGGGAGAAAAAAATAATAAAATTATTCGATAATTTTAACTGAACCTGATCAAAACTACAAACATAGAAGTATTCTTATATATTACCCTCTTTGCCCAAAAGATATTGCGGTACGTGTTTTTTGGGTACGCAATTTTAAAAAAAGTATAAAATGTACATTTTTATGAATATTATATGTGTATTTGTGAGAGTATATAAATAAATAGTTTCTACTTTTAAATACGTAAACTTTTTGTGGGACAGACCAAAATAGAAAATATGTCATGTCTTTTGGGACGGAGTGAGTATTATAGATTGTCCAATCTAAACATAAATGTTGATGATAGGTTCATATTTCATAAGAAGCGCAACCTCAAGAGCGCCCTAATAACACCTAAAAATGATTGTAATATTCTCGATGGTAATTTATTTTATATATATATAGTTCACTCTTATAATAAGGTATGAGATGTCTTCTCATATGAATATTCATTTTTAACTCGGATGAGATTGCCTATTCCAATCCATGTTGCATCTGCTATTCCACTCACCGGATGATTGACATGTGTTAAATATATTACACGGTATATATTAAGAGGGATTAAATAGTAATTTTAATATTTAACACATGACAATCATCCGGTGAGTGGAATATCAGATGCAACATGAATTGGAATAGGTAATCCGATCTGTTTTTAACTCTCAAATTAATGATCGGATTATGAGACAAACCATGTGTTTTTGCTTACGGCCTATTCAGATTACTTTGCTGGACTTTATGTCATAACACAAAGATGAAAAAGAAAATTGATTTTGTAAAAATGTTTTATGTCATTAAAATTAATAATTATAATTCATATAGAATGTTGTTATGCTTATATATAAGTTTTTTAAATTGTGGCGAAATATATAATTAAGTTCAGCTGTAGTTAGGTAAAATGTGAGATGCTTTCTAGGGCAAGAATTTTATTATGCTTTACTTTTTGCATTTTAATTTGCGTACGCGTGACATTTTAAATATTTAATTACCTTTTATAATGAATAGTTCAGAGACATGTCGTTGCAAGTTTAATAAAAATATAAAATAGACTACTAAAAATACGTTGTTCAATTTTATCCAAAAACTATGAGCTAGCTAGTGGTGGGGATGTGTCAATTTTTTTTTCTTTTTTAAACTTATATATATATATAAACAAGATAAGTCTTCAACTTGTGCACAAGTTGGAAAATGAAATTATTAATTAATTTAGTAATTATTTACCTTGTAACTAAAATTTGTGAATCCACTATTTTTCCCATCAAATTAACATTTTGTCTCAATATAAAAAAAATTATTTTTTTCTAGCATTATTATTGTGTATGCAAAATGTAACGATTGCGAATATAAATTATGATTTAATCAGATGACATTTCAAACGCCATAATATTGACACTCGAAAAAAAAAAATCATCTGAAAATCCAGCTGTGACCACTATAAAATTTTTATGCCTTTTATTTTATTTATTTTTCTTGAACAAATTAATAACCATGCATGCATGGCTTTGACTATTTCCAAAGCAAGAAATCTTTCTATGGAGAAATCAAATATAGTATCTCGTACAATTCATAGTATTAATTAAGTTGCATGATGCTTTGGTTTTCAATCTCAAACATAACCAGATGCTGTTAACAGTTGACCTATTTCATTTAATTATATTTTCCCTGCATTATTTAATTAATAATTAGTCAAAAGTACTGCATGATCATGGCTTTGAATTTGCTGCTGTCGATTGGTTCATGTTTTGATAGTTGAGATAATTTTTGGTTCTAGGAAATACTTAATTTTGGTATAACATGCACTAACGTCATGGCTTACACTAGTGACCTTCTTCTTCGTGTCATTTATTTATTTTCTTACATAGAATAATATTTTATTTCTTTTTTAGCTTTACACTTTAAATTCTAGATACATTTGTGCGTGTGCATGTTCATATGGTCCATTTACTAATAAATAACCATGCAAAAATAATATATTAATTAAATAAATACCCCTCCAATTAAAATTAATTTCATTCAAGTGCTTTTCTTGCATGTAGGTTCAAGTGTGGTAAGGGGAGAATCACTTCACACATGTGAAAAATTATAGAGAGCTTTATTCATATTTAAATTCTCAATAGATAAGTTACACCTCTTCCCCTATAAATAGAGGAGGATTTCAGAGGAAACAACAACAATAACCCGATCTTTTCAAGCATTCAACCTAAGTAAGTCTACAACCAACTAAATTTTTGATTGCTTTATTCGAGAGATTTTTTTCTTTGTGATTAATAGGATTGTTGGTTAGGATTTTCTTAGCAGGAATTATTTTTGTTGTTGTTCCCTCACACTTTTTATATTGTTGTAATATTTACTTTGTGTAGTTTACTCTTAGTGTGGTTTTAGGCTCTTAGAGAGTGTATATTTTTAGTGAATAGGTCAGGTATTTTCTTGTTCTTAGATTAGTTATCTTGGTGAGATCTAATTCTGGCGGGAGAATACTTGTTAAGAGATCTTTGTGATAAGTTCTTAGTGAATTTGACACCTAAATGGTGTAATAGTGGATGTAGGAGTCTGTTAATAGACTCTGAACAGCTATAAGTTTTGATTGTCATACTTATTTACTTATTCTTGTATTGCATATTATTTATTCTTACATTATTACATTCATTATTGTGTTGAAAGTGCATAAAAGTTGTTCTAACAGAATCAGAAATCTACAACAGTAGACTTCATAGTCACCCAGTTGTAAACTCCATCATTTAGATTGTTTTACATTCACACTTACACATATTCTGCTGCACTCAAAGAGGTTTTCAATACACTTTTAAGTGTGAGAAATCACTCTGAAAAATATCTACAAGTGGCTTTGATTTCTTTTTAAGTTTTGAAAACTCTGCAGTCTACAGTTGTAACCTTTGTGGTCTGAAACCTTGTAGATTATTTTAAACTTTAAAGGTACTTTAAAGGTTCTAGTAACCTATTTCTATAAAGTTTGAAAATTTTATATTTGAAGGTCTATTAACCACCTCTCTAGACCTTCCTCACTTAAAGAGACCAACAATTTTAGTTGTTTATCCTGGATTTTGATTTAATTTTTTAGAAAAAAAAATGGATTTACAAGTAATGACATATTCATGTTGTTTGTGACCTTGTAAAAAAGCTCTTTTCTTGGTGGTTTATATATTTCAAATGTTTTGAATACTGAAGTATTTTAATATAGTATAATCGTAATGAACTGGTAGTGTAATAAGAAACATTGTAGTATACACGCATATTTAATAGTACATAAGTTGTTCCGCCAAAAAAAAAGGTCACACATAACATTCAGAAATTTTGGAACAGTAAAAGTCAAATACTGAACAGTAACAATTATAGTATAGTTAAAAAAGTACAATAGTATAATCATATATTCAAAAGCACAGTCGCATACTCATTGGAAAGTACACTGGCCGAAAATATTATAGTTATAATATTGTCAGAACAGTAACACATATAGTTTAATAAAAGATTCATTAATGCAACTGTGATTCAATAGTACTGTCGTATACTCGCCAGAAGTATACTTGTTACATTGGTTGCCGAAAAATATGATCGCCAAAAATATAGTCGTTAGAATTAATGTAACAAAAGTCAAAATAGTAAACTATTATTATGAAATGTGATTGCTACAGTGAGATAGCAGAAGTGAACAGTACACTATGTCATGTCAATGTACTATTTTTCAGTTGCATTAAATGTGCGTTAAATCAACAGTAACATATATAGTATAATCGAATATTTTATAGTACATTTGTATTTCAATAGTACAGTCAATCATCTGTGTCAGAATGACTTTTTTTATAAATATAATGAATCTTTAAAAAATTTTTGCACCTACATAAAATTAATCGAACTTTCAACACCTATATGAGTATTGCTATTGTAAAAAGGATCATGTAATAGGCCTATATATTATATATGCGCAATATTGCTATTGTTATATTTTTTTTATTAGTTGTTAGTAGTTATAAATTAGTTCACAAGTTCCAAAATATTCCAAGATTTTCTCCAAGCCACCTTATATATTTCTTAATTTTTTCCCAAAGGTATTCAAACTTAGGTCACTCACTCAAGTGAAAAACTCAGTAACCAAGTGAACTAACTCATCTGGTTATTGGTATTATTATGTAAATAATGTTAGTGCATATGTATATACAATTATAATAAATAAGTATAATGTTGATATTGTAAATATATATATATATATATATAAGTGTATCTTGGGTGCACATTGACATCTCAATTTTAATTTTAATTTCAATTTTAAAAGATCTCCGCTGGAAATGGCTGCTTCTTCATTAACGGCGACGACAAGAGGCGGAGTGGCTATGGATGGAGCTTTGACACTCTGGTCATTACATGGGAACAACCAAAATCTTCTATTTTAAAATTAATATATTCTCACTAATTCTATTTTCTTAAAATTCATCATCATTCTTTATTTTAATTGTATTAATCTCATCTGTTAATTTTATTTTGTATCTTCTATAAGTATAGAATATTTATTACTCCCATTCTTATTCAAAATCCTAATATATAATCTTCTCTTCTTCTCCTATATTTTAAGCAGTGATATAAACGGTGACTGTCTAGGAGGGCTTGGCGGCACTCAGCCGTCGACACCAAGAACAAATCACACAAAAAAAATAAAAAATCAGTCAACATATTTGATGTTGATGATGCCGCCTAGAAGGGTATTACTCTTTTTCTTATATAATTTTATTTCAAGTTAAAATTAAAAAAAAAATGGAATTAACTTACTAAGTTACTGAAAAATAAAAATTTAATTGAATTACTTTATAATTTATTCGTATTATGTATTTTGCTATTTTTGCGTTTCATTTAAAACTTGGACAATGTCATATTATGATTGTTTTTAACATTTTGTTGACCTGTTACATTTTGTGAAAAATGTATTTGGTTATTAACTTGTTTTAAATTTATAATTTATCGTATATACATTTTTACTAATATATGTTTAGAAAAAAATTAACATTGGTAGAATTTTTTTTAAAGATAATACCTTGAGTGCTTAGACATTCTAGGCGTTTGGCGGAACTCGACCGTCCGACTACCGCCAAATGTTATTTGCACCGTTGATTTTAAGTGTATTAATCATTCATTAATTTTATTTTATTTCTCTACAAATATATAATCTTTATTTACTTTTATTCTCCTTTAAAATCCTAACATCTTCTCCTCAATTTGTTCTCGAGCTTACATATTATAATAACACGGAATGATGAAATACGAGTTGAATTTTGATTACTTATACGATCAAGATATTGAACATTAATTTTTTTTTTCTTTTGAATTTTGATAACTTTATAACCTCTATTAACTCTAATTTTTAGAATTAATCTTCACCTATATATATTACCAGAGTAATAATCTCATACATTAATTTTATTTTGTATCTTCAATAAATATATAATTTCTATGAATTTCATTCTCATTCAAAATCCTAATCTTCTATTTTTCTCAAATTCTTTTTAAGCCTACAAATTATACTAACACGAAATGATGAAACAAATTGAATTTTAATAATTTTATATGATCAGTTTTTTAAGGTATTGAGCAATGTCAATCTAATTATTTTTTCGTTTGTCTGTATTTAGTAAATTGTTTTTCATAAATGATTTGTGTAACCAAATAATTTTTAATGTGTTTAATCATCTTATTTCATATTATTCAAATATGTAACCCATCTCACTTGTGGAACAAACTAAATCATTAAATATAATAGAAGTGTGATAAAAATTTGCACAAACTCGAGTTCATGGTGAATTCGACTTTATCAATTATTAATGTTATGTGTAAACACTCTTACTATTATGCACATACGCTATCGCTATTAAAAAATTAAGCATATTTTATAATAGTGATAGTATTTAAATAATAGTAATTACTAATTATACATAATAGTGATACAAGTTCATGTGAAATCGGATTTACAAGAAACTACTCTAGAAGTGTTAGACGTACAGATTTATTTTCTCTATAAATTTTAGATATACATTATATTGTAAATATATGCTTAATTCGAAATAATCACTATTTTTTAAAAGATAAGTTATTCTGATTGGCTTTGACTTATTACATTAACTTTTAAATTGGATTGTCTCTTCCCACAAGAATTTTTTTTTAAACAATTCAATTCAAATCAAATCAATTATCTTATAATTAAGTTTTTATATAAAAAAATAATTATTTTAAAATTAGTCAACAATTTAATAACCACACACATTTATATCAGGATTTGAATTTTTAATCAGATTTTTAAATTATCTTAAAGTATTTTTTATGTAATATTAAGTTCAGAAACAATCAATCTGTTTTAATTTGTATATTCGATTTATAAAAAATATAAATAATAAAGTAAAATGTTTAGATCGCATGTGTGACAAACATAAGTATTTTAATTTAAAGATGTAGTGCATATTAATATGATAATAATATGATTACCATTGTTCACACATTGTAATTTTTTTTAATTTAATAAAATATTTTATTATATTGTTTTTATAATACAAAATTAAAATATACATCAAATTAATTAATTAGTAAAGTTATTTTTAGTTTTTATCTGTCAACTTATTAAAAATTTTCTTGATCCATTAATATGTGATCTATTTTCATTTATTTTTATAAAATTATCAAGTATAAAATATTATTTGAATTAAAATTCACTTTAAATATGTTGTGTACTATAAATGCTTTTGTGTATAAATGCGTAAATAACAAAAAAAAAATTGATATATATATATATATGTGTGTGTGTGTATATTAGGAATTGCAAGATGGCATGACATCCCTCACGCAAATCCTCGATTTAATTGACGTACTCCTTTTGTTTTGAAAATTTCTGCATATTAAATTGAGTACACGTTTTAAGAAAAGAAATATATTTTTAATAAATAATAATATATGAATAAATATGTGCAATTTTTGAAATAATTTTGAAACAAACAAATAAGTCTAAGTATTTGAATATTAATCGCAGTAGGAAGAAAAATATTTGATTTTGAACTTAGCAATTAATTTAATAATTTACATTTCAAAGTGTTAGTTTTCAAATCTCTTAATTCTTAAATGTACAAAGTTCGACATTAATACTACTTCTCTCCCACAAAAATTTGTATACTTTCAAAATGAAAATATTCATTTAAATCTACACCCTTAAAGTCTTTATCTCACAATCTTCATTCTACACATTTTATTCATTACACTTTTTTAAAAAATTGTACCCTAAAAATATCGTAAACTTTTGAGGAATGGAGGTAGTATTACATGTACAAAACATTATAAGTGCGACACAAAATCAAATTATTTGGTTTTAGGTTGCTTTTGGGATAGTTAAAAGTAATACTCCCTCCGTCCCGTAGGAATTTGCACCCTACGGGACGGCACATTTTTTAAGAAAAAATAGTTTTATATATAAAGTAGTGGTATATGGGTAAATATGTGTAAAGGTTTGTGAGTGTGCA
Source organism: Prunella vulgaris (assembly GCA_026898435.1). Classification (NCBI taxonomy): domain Eukaryota; kingdom Viridiplantae; phylum Streptophyta; class Magnoliopsida; order Lamiales; family Lamiaceae; genus Prunella; species Prunella vulgaris. The sequence goes on from JAPKLY010000182.1 coordinate 302,613, forward strand.
CGTAAATCAATGCTTCCTTTTTTAATAGTGTGCAAATTTGTGTGGGACGTCTAAATAAGGAAAGTATGCAAATTCCTGCGGGACAGAGGGAGTAATAAATATGTATTATTAAATAGGAGGTGAGATTAGATTTTTTGGTCGCCATCAAAAAAGACTGTTTTGTAAACCCCAAAAATTGAGAATGTGAAAATCACCTGATATGTTTCTTCTTCTGATTACAGGAAAATAAATTTTGGGGACAGAATTAATATATGGCGTACGGCACTTGATGTGACACATACCCTTTTGTAGTGGATTTGACATTTAAAAAAATAAAGAATTTAATGTTTTTTAAAAAGGGTTTAATTTACAGGGAGAGAGACTACACAAAATCTTATAAGCATAATATTAATTATTTTTATTAAAAAAGATTATTAATTTTATTAAATGTATAATAATTATTAATAATGACATTTAAATTATACAGTGTAAATTTTGTTAAAGAAGATATGCTCGAGTTAATATTGGATATTGCATGATATATAAAGGTTTAATTGCAGCCACAGGAAATTAAATTGGGCCATGGAGACTTGTCAAATTGCATGCAAATCAATGTCATTTCATTGCATCATCATTATTAATGATTTCTCATTATATATAATTTAATCTGTCACTCGGAAGCCCACCACTTGTTTCTGCCTCTTAATTCTTATAACTAAATAAAATATGTTGGATAATATACATCAATAGAAAAAAGTTGGATAATACTGACATGGCTCACTAAAATTTGCGCAATTTTTTTTATTTGGATGTTGTGCATAAATTTGTATACTATTAGAAAATATATTAATTTATATTTATTTACAAATTTATATATATATTGACTCATATGGCACTATTTTATGTATAAAATTTAATTTTCTTAAATATATGTCATTTCGTATATTGCAAATTTCTACGTGATGGAGAGAGTATATTTTTTAAGATTGAGAAAATATACTTAAAAAGCGTAAGTCTCATGCATTTGATACATGATACATCTATTTAATAGTTGAAGTGGTTTACAATAAAATATATTGGCTGATTATACTAAAAATTATAATTTGATTATATTGAGAAGTTAATGCCGTTGTCGATTTTCAATATATTGTTTTTATTTTAATGAGCTCATACTTCATAATATAAATAACTTCAACTATTGTGTAAATACATCATGTACACATGAGACTTACTTGTTGATGGGCGAGCTACCCGAGGCGAATTAGGGAATCAGGAGGCTCAACACCTAGGAGGTCGCCCATGAGCTCGCCAGGGTGCCTAACACACCTCCGACATCCAGGGTGCCGACCTCCGAGACATCACCTGTTATACAACGCCGAGAGCACAAAGGCGTCAGAGCTCGCCCAAGTGCTCACCTCAGAGCTCGCCCATGAGCTCGCCTGTTAGTCATTAGGACCCCGATGGTGCGCTCTTTTTCCCTCCGTCCGGTTTATCCACAAGGGTGGTTTACGGCGAGGTTTTTAATGAGGCTCATCTAGTTTAAGGCATTGGAGTAGGACGAGGCACAACATAGGAAGCAGTGTGAGAGACCAGGACGAGGGTAAAGAACCCTCGTCAACACCGGAAGCCGTATAGGCTCGTAAGGTGCCGTCTCACACTCGCACACCTATAAATAAGAACTCTCTTGTACTATTCACACAATTCAATACAATTGATACATTTCCTACATATTACTTTCTCTCTCTAAAACTCTCTCTCTCTCTACATTATCTCCTCCAAGAACACAAATCATAAGATTATTGTTTGGTAGAATTAATCCGATATAAAGCCACATAACAAACACTATTAGTAAATTCTATCAACAATTTGGCGCTAGAAGGAAGGTCGGCTCACGCGAATCTGAAAAATTAAAATTTTTCAAGAACAAGAACTAGGGTTGTTTGAAGATTTGAAGATTTGAAGGTGTTCTTGATAAAACTCAAGAACACTTGAAGATACACGTGCGTATTCATTCCTTCGAACGAAAACCCAGATTCCCGAACGAAAACCTAAACTTACGGACTTCCCAAAATCTGCCCTGAAAAAGTTTTCAAACGCACGCGTGTACACGAATAAACCGAATCTCTGATAATTCGTCGCACGCGAGGCTAGACAAAAACTTGAACAAAACCAACCTGGTCGAAAACCCAGAGTTCGGCGACCTCGGTGACCTCCCTCAACCACCTTGGCGACCTGCAACAACTTACCCCCTCCAAAATCCAAAAATGGCTAACACTCGAGCTGCCAAAGGACAAACCTCTGCAGCTGCTGGAAGGTCCAAAGGAGGGGACCAGAACCATGCCGAGGTGGAGACCTCGCGCCAGGTGGTTGAGACCTCACAACCACCTCCCCAGAAGAGCGTCGCAGCTCCGCGACCTCCGTCAGCTGCAGCAGTCCAGGAGGATTTAATCCCCGCCCTGAGGGACCTGGCCAGCAACCCTGAAGAGCTCCAACGCATCATCGCAATTCTACAGAGGTTGCAGCAAAGGCAACAAGACGAACTCGCCCTGGTACCCAGGCGAGCTCCAGCCACTGAGGTTCGAGAGCAGACCAGGCCCACTCAGGGCACCCAGACCAGGGGGGAGTACAATGTTCTTCCCACGGAACAAGAGGTGAGCTCGGTCTAAGCTCGCCGGCAGAGGACGGGGAAGGCCAAGGTGGCAGAGGAGGAACCCGTTCCTTACACCGGGAGAGCTTCGGCCTACACCGGGGCATCCGGCACCCACCAATCACAGAGGAGGGAAGTCCTCCAGGGCCGTTTGGGCTCGAGATACGGGGAAAATGAGCGGGCGACGGCCCCAGCTACGTCCCACGGGGACTCTGACCAGCAGCCGCGTAGGTCCTCCCATGATCGACTAAGGAGGCCCGCCACCGACAGATTGGGCCCCCAGGGCGGACGCCAATTCCAGCCCATCACGGAGAGGTCGACTCAGAGTGAGGCGCCTCGGGGACATGCGTCTACCAGGCGCACGACCTTCGAGTAACCTCCACCGGAGGCGACCATCGATGAGGAGCTGGCCTCAATGAAGAAGGCCATCGAGCTGCTACAAGCCCAAGTAGCAGCCAAGTCAGGCGGACCTGACGCCACCACCCTCCCCGCATCTCCATTGGCACCTGCCATCCTCCGGGCGCCGGTCCAGAAAAAGATCCAGTTCCCGGTGATGTCCGTGTATGAGGGCGAATCTGACCCGAAGGTCCACCTGGCCAAGTACGCGGACTTTATGATTTCAGAGGGCGCCACCAACTCTACCCAATGCCGGAACTTCCCGCTGACTTTAGGGGACCGAGCCCACCGTTGGTTCTAGTCACTTGCCCCGGGGTCGATCTGCTCATTCGGCCAAGTCTCGCGGGAGTTCTTGGCCCACTTCTCTGGGTTCGGGTCCTACCTCACCCAGAAGCACCGATTCGCTAACATTCATCAAGGCGAGAACGAGACCGACCAGCAGTATCTGGAGAGGTTCGACCGAATCCTACTGGAAGGCGAGCCAGTGAGCGAGGACACGAAGGTCGTCGCAGCTATGGCCGGGCTCAAGAAGGGCACCGATCTTTGGAAGGAGATGCACCTTGCAATGCCCGATACCTATACCATATTCTGCCAAAAGGCGGGGGTGTTCGTGGCCATGCAGGAGGCACTGCTCAAAGAAATTGGTGCCCGCGAAGAGAAAAAACCCTACGGGAAGAAGTCCGGGGGCACCTACAAAGCTCCCCGGAACTTAAAGGCCTTTGGCGAGGGAGACGAGCTCAAAGAAAAGCTCAATCAGGTCCTCACCGTCTCCGTTGACCACATCTTCACTGTCGTCAAAGGCAAGGCCATGCTGGAGGAGTCGAGGCGGATCCGCCAGGACCGTACGAAGCTCAACCCTAATAAATTCTGCGCCTACCATCAGGCTATCGACCACTTCACCAGCGAATGCCGAGACCTCCTCAAACAACTCTGGAAATTTTATGAGGATGGGAAGCTGGCCGAGTTCGTGAAGAAGGCCCCAGTTAAGAGGCCAAGGTTCGAGAGGAGGGCTACCTCCGATGATGATGATGAGGATGAGGATGAGGAAGCGGACCAACCTGGTCCCCAGAACAGGCGGAGGGCACCTCCCCAACCTCAGCAAAACATGAAGCCCACCCGGGAACTCTTGGTTCTCAAGGGGGAGATCGGGGCTGCCGGAGGTCTCCAGGACGGGGGATCCTCCATATCCAAGAGAAAAAGGAAAGCCGAAATCTGGGCCATAAACCAAGTCCAGGAAGGCAGTTCCGGCCCCAGGTCCGTCTCACAGCTTACTGATGAGCTGACATTTTCCTCAGCGGACCTGGAAGGGGTACTGATGCCCCACAACGACTCGTTGGTGATAACCGCCAACATCATGAACGTCCAAGTTCACAGACTACTTGTGGACACCGACGCATTCACCAACATTCTCTTCAAATCCACCTTAGATGCCTTAGGTGATTTCGAGTCGTACCTGAAACCTAGCAATGCTAGGATAGTGGGGTTCGGAGAAGCTGTAACTGTCCCCCTAGGTAGTATTAGGTTGAGCGTCCAGCTTGTATCGGCCGAGGACCCGGAGCGGAGACTGACTAGGCTCATTGATTTCCTAGTTGTTGACCAGCAGTCCTCCTACAACGGGTTCCTTGGCCGCCCATTTATTAATGAATTTAAAGTGGCGTGTTCGACCTACTACTACTGTTTAAAATTCCCAACTCCGAAGGGCGCCGAAACTATAAAAGGTGACCAGAAAAAAGCCCAAGAATGTTTACTCCAAATTAGAGATGGCCAGGTAAAAGAGGCGGTGACGCGGGTCCAGGTCCTTGAAGAGGACGTACAGGTCCCAGCAGACGAGCCAAACATCCTGGACGTCATCTCGGTCGAAACTGAGATGATGGAGGGAGGCGATCTGCTGGAAATTGACCAAGTGTCAAGACCTACGCAGGACACACAACCGGCACCTATGGAAGGAGTGAAAGAGGTCCAAAACAACCAAGTGTTGGGACCTGTGCAGGAACAACAACCTGCTCCCATGGATGTGGTTAATGAAAGTCAAGATGGGGGACCTATCGGAGGTCAAGAACCGATACCGATGGATGTTGATCCAACTCCCCAAGTCACCAAACCATCCCAAATTTACACACCGCCGGAGGTAGTAGCGGTCAGTGAACCCGCCCGGGCCGAAAGCCAGCCCGATGACCTCGAGCCACGCATAGGTCATGAACCTGCGCAAATGTCACGGGAAGAGTGGGATGACCCAAGGTGGAAAAGTAAAAAAAGAAGAGCCACCCCCATGGAGGAACTTACGGCACTCCCGGTGGACCCGGAAAGGGACTTAGAACTTTTCATCGGTTCCGAGTTACCTAAACCGTACCGGTCGAGGATGGAGCTATTTCCGATGTCCAACTTGGACGTGTTTTCCTGGTCCCATGAAGACATGACGGGAATCCCGCTGGAGCACGCGTGCCACAGACTTAACATAGATTCGATGAGGAAGCCCGTACGTAAAAAACGAAGGAAGTACGGACCAGACAAATACGCAGCTCTAACCGTGGAGGTGGGGAAGTTGCTAGATAACAAGCTCATCAAAGTGGCCCTGTGTCCGCAGTGGGTCGCGAACCCCGTCCTGGTGAAGAAACACAACGGGACATGGAGGCTCTGCATCGACTTCACGGACTTGAACAAAGCATGTCCAAAGGACAACTTCCCACAACCTCACATTGATCAACTGGTAGATAGCACTGCTGGCCATGAGATGATGACATTCATGGATGCTTTTGCAGGCTATCACCAGATAGCTCTGCACCCAGATGACCAGGAACATACGACGTTCTACACCAACAAGAACATGTATTGCTGGGAAAGGATGCCATTCAGACTCATCAACGCCGGAGCCACCTACCAAAGGTTGGTGAATAAAATGTTCGACCAACACATTGGCGAATCCATGGAGGTGTACATGGACGATATAGTTGTGAAGAGTTTGAGGAAGGAGGACCACCTCGACCACCTCAAACAAACCTTCGACATACTGCGCGCACTACAACATGAAGTTGAACCCCAAGAAAACAAGCTTCGGCGTACATTCGGGAAAGTTCCTGGGGTACCTAGTTAGCCAACGCAGAATCGAGGTCAACCCGACATAGGTCCAATGCATAATCGAGATGAAAACACCCAATTCCGTACAACAAGTTCAAAGGCTGACCGGGTGCATGGTAGCTCTAAACAGATTCATCTCCAGGTCTGGCGACCGGAACCGCCCATTCTTCGAAGCAATCAAAGCAAACACACGAAGGTACAAGGAGGCGGCCAAGGCCTGCAAACTCCACCTCAACAAACACATCGTGTGGACTAGTGAATGCCAACGAGCCTTCGAAGACATTAAGGCATACCTGACAGATAAGCAGGTCCTGTCAAAGCCGATACCTGGAGAGAAGCTGTACCTATACCTAGCCGCATCGGAGGTAGCCATCAGCTCCGTCCTGGTCCGAGAAGAGATAAAAACACACCTACCAGTGTATTATGTAAGCCAAGTCTTACACGAGGCTGAGTTGCGGTACACCCCAACAGAGAAGCTGGCTTATGCACTGGTGATGAGTGTTAGAAAGTTGAGGCCCTACTTCTTTGACCATCCGGTAGAGGTGCTGACAACGTTCCCACTACGTCAAATACTACAGCGCCCAGACACCGCCGGACGCCTGCTGAAAAGGTCACTAGAGATCAGCCAATACGGTATAACTTACGCACCCCGAACAGCTATCAAGGGACAAGCACTTGTCGACTTCATTGTCGAGCTAACTTTCCCACAAGATCCGATGAGGGGGCGTGTAGCTCTGTGGTATCTCTACATTGACGGATCATCAACCAGCGTAGCAGCAGGCACCGGCGTAGTCCTGATCAGCCGGGACAGACAAGTCTTCACCTCCCCAATCCGGTTCGACTTTCGAGCAACCAACAACGAGGCGGAGTATGAAGCATTGATAGCTAGACTTAGGCTATCATTAGCTGTGGGGGCAACCAATCTTCAAGTTTTCGGAGATTTCCAGCTAATAATATCCCAAGTCCGGGGGGAATATGAAGAAAAAGACCAGCAGATGATGACCTACCAAAAGATAGCCGCGCATCTGATCTCGATGTTTACACAGGTTTACATCAATCAGATACCGCGGCTAGAAAACACACAAGCAGATGCTCTAGCCCGGCTAGCTACTAGCAACGGTGAAGCCGAATTTACGGAGGTTGTAATCACCACACTAAAAAACCCCTCGACGTCCGATTACAAGATAAATCAAACCTCGAGCGGGGGGCAGATGGACATTGAAGATGGTGAAGATTGGTGCACTCCAATCCAAAAATACCTAACAGACGGAACAACCCCCGTGGACACCTGGGAAGCTAGCCGGCTGGTAAAGCAAGCTGCTGGACGGCCAACTCTACAAACGTGGATTCTCTCTACCCCTGCTCAAGTGCCTAAGTAAGAAGCAAGGGTCCAAAGTGTTAGAAGAAATTCACGAAAGGATTTGTGGGAGTCACGCTGGGGGGCAAGCATTGGCATACAAGACGATCAGGCAAGGGTACTATTGGCCCACTCTTCGCAAGGATGCCATCAGCTTCGCACTGAGATGCCGAAAGTGTTAACTTTTCGCACCCAACATCCACTCCCCAGCCAACCAGCTGAAGTCGGTTTTCAGTCCATGTCCTTTCGCGAAATGGGGTATCGACTTGATCGGCCCATTTCCACCTGGGAGAGGCGGTGTAAAGTTTGTTGTTGTGGCAGTCGACTACTACACTAAGTGGGCTGAGGCCGAAGCTCTCACAACTATAACCCAAGAGAGGATGATCGGCTTCATCTGGAAAAACCTGGTCTGCAGGTTCGGACTCCCACAGTCAATCATCACTGATAATGGAAGGCAGTTCGATGGACAAAAGTTGAGGGACTTCTGCAGTTCGTGGAACATCAAGAAACACTACTCAACTTCGTACCATCCACAATCGAACGGCCAAGTCGAGGCGGTGAACAAGATCCTAAAACACATACTGAAGCTCCGCCTTGAGGAAAAGAAGGGGAGTTGGGCAGACTTGCTCCCTGAGGTCCTATGGTCTTACAAAACATCCTACCGGGCCAGCACCAGCGAGACCCCGTTTGCCCTAGCCTTCGGAACTGAGGCGGTGGTACCCGTCGAAGTCCAAAACAAGACTTGGAAGGTGGTGGGATATGATGAAGAAAAGAATGACGAAGCCTTGGCAGTAGAGAAGGATCTGATCAAAGAGACCAGAGCCTTTTCAGAAATGAAGAATGCCACCTACAAACGAAGAGCAGAAAAGTATTACAACTCCCAGGTCCGAGACCGAAAATTCAAGGTCGGAGACCTGGTGTTGAAAAAGAAGTTGATGGCCCCACCAGGTGTGTTCGGTTCAAACTGGGAAGGACCGTTCCGAGTCACCGCAGCTTGGCCGAATGGCACTTATGATCTTGAAGATGCGGAAGGCAAAGCTTCGTTATACACCTGGAGCGCGGCACATCTAAAAAAGTTCTACCAATAGACTAGAATCCTGTAATAGACTAGTCGAAGGTTTACATCAGAAATATCGATGGCAACCGATGTAAATTACGTTGCTATAAAAAGTCAGAAAATTTGTAAAGTCAGAGAAATTCAGAAAAATTCCCAAGTGTTTGGACCTGTGCAGCTCTCCAACCAGAGCTGCATCAGGTCGCCCACTGCTCAAGGGAGCTCGCCAAGCCCTGCTCGCCCACGTACTCGAAAATCCGCAATGCGCAAGGACCAAGGTCCCAGACGTTATAATTAAATAGCTCGAAGGCAGAGGCCAAAGTGCCCAAGGTCGCGAAGGTACCCTTCTTAAAGGGTTGCTAAGCACCAACTGCCATAAGTTAGAAAAATTCGCGAAAAAGACGAAAAATGTCTAAGGCAAGGTTCATGAAACCCAATGACCCAACGTGAATCAATCGAAGTGCAGTTCGCTGCCCTAAGTGGTCTAAGACGAGCAATTCGCGGCCCTAAGTGGCGTAAGACGAAGAATACGCACTCTCAAAATAGAGGTACAATTCGTAGTCGTAAGTGACGTAAAACGAACGATTCGCTTCTCAAAGTAGAATAAGACGAACAGTTATGTACCAGAAAAATAAACAAGAACGAGCTATTTAAAAAATTATGACGTAAAAGCGCAGAAACGTAAGTAAACAGAGTTGGACAAAAAATGATCTTCATTCAAAAATACTTATGAAATTTTCAAACAAAAAATATGCTTGAAAATTCCTAAGTATAAGTAGCGGTGCTAGCCACAAAGGCCGACTAGCTAGCCATCTTTGAACTACAAAAAAGCTCCTTCTGGGTGAGCTGCACTTGCCCGACGAGCTACAAAAAGAGCTCCTTCTAGGTGAGCTATGGAGTCTGGCGACCTCTAATGAAAACTAATCTAAAAAAAGCAAGAAAAAGCTAAGTCTAAGGGGCCTCAGGATCGGCGACCTCTTCAACAGCTCCGTCGGGGGCGACCTGACGAATGGGAGTGGGGGTCGGAAGGGCGAGCTCGGCCTCAGAGGTAATGTTCCCAGTGAGTCCGCTGGTGTCGAGCTCACTGATGGTGAGCATCGCATCCCCTAGGGCCTCTTGCATCTGCTCCATCGTTGGCGGGACCTCACCTCCAGCACCCCCCTCGGCATCCTCGGCTTCCTGGGCAAGATCGGCGATCAGGACCTGCTTCGTCTAAATGATGTTGAACTTTTGACGAGCAGCGTCAAGATTGATCCCGTAGCCAGTGAGGTCCCCAATGTTCAGTTCCGTGCCGGGGGATCGTAGACTTCTCCAGACAGTCCTCGAACTCGCTGACAAGGGCCTCCCACTCGCTATCATTGTTGATCCGCGCCCATTGGAAGGAGCGGATAACTTCAGCAAAACAAAGGACATAGCCCTTGTCAGTGGTAATCACCTTGGCGAGCTTCAGTGCCTCAGGTGTGATGGTGGCGTCCGAGCGACCCCTAAACTCGGCGATCTCTAGAGCCTTGGCGGCGACCTCGTCCCACAACCTCTTGCACTCCTCCGAGTTCCCCCGACTCTGATCCCGAAGAAGCCCTACCTCATCCCTGGTCCGGGCGAGCTCCTCGTCCCGTGTGGCAAGTGTTTGGCGAGCTTCCTCGAGCTCGGCCTGTTGCTGGCGAAGGTCGGCTTGAAGTTTCTCTGCCTTCTTGACGGCGAGCTGCTCTGCCTCCAGTGAAGCCTTCGCTTTGGCCTCCACCCTCGCGAGCTCGTTGAGGGCCTTTTTCTGCTCGTCACCCACCTTATTGAGTGCTTTCCTCGCGTCGTGGCGAGCTTGGTCCGCGGTGGTGATTTCATCGGTAACGAGCTGGGCCGCCGCCATTCCTACACAGGCGTAGTGCATCGCCAACCTCACCTTGTCGGCGGGCTTTTACCACTCAATCATGGCGAGCTCCGAAGCGGAGAGGTACGTGGGGGCCTCGGTGAATATCCAGCGAGCTGACCCCTCCGGAAGATCCCTCGACGAGCTTAGGGCCTTACACCTCTCAGCGATGTGAAGAGACTCGGGTCGCTGCGGGAGCTCGGCGGGAGTATACCTACACATGTTCCAAAAGTTAGCAAAAATCTGGAAGAGTCGTAAAGGAAAGCCAAATGGCTTCCAACTTAAAAAAGAAGCTCGCCCTCTTACCCGAACCTATCAGGGTTGAGCCCCAGGAGGGTGTCATCCCGGATAGGGACCTCGTAGGGAGACGGCGGGGGTGCGCTCTGAGGAGTTGGAGGCGCATGAGTTGAATGGGGTACAAGAGCTCGGCCTGACCCTTCGTGAGTCGACCCCGAATCCCCTCTGTTACTGTGCTCGGCGGGGCCATCCTCAGTCCGAGCTCGCTTGTTGGAGTGAGTGTCTTCCTCACTAACCCGCGAGCCGTCCTCCCGGTGGAGAGTCCACCTTGGTTGGTGAGTTGGAGGCTGAGTACCCCGCTCAGGGTGGGCACCTCGCCCTACCCCCTTCTTAACATTGGCAACCTTCTCTTTAGTGGGGGGAGGTGTCGAGGTCTTCTGCGAGCTAGACCCCCCGGCCTTGGCGAGCTCCAGCTTTTTCATCGCATCCAACACAGCTCCGGAAGGGATGCCTTCTCGTCCTGGGTGAGGTTTGCCCATCTTCAATTGCCGAGCTAGAAAGTGATAAGCCTCGGGAACGTTGATAGGGGGAGCTCGGCAACAGGACCTGCACCTGCAAAATAGACGAGAAATCAACAATCCGGCGAGCCCTACCTATTAGATGGCGAGTTGTTCAAAGTCGGTAGAGATTTAAACCTTGAGCAGCGAGGTGGTGTGGCGAGGTGATGAGGCCGGCGAGCCTGCGGCAATGGTGTTGGCACAAATGCTCGATCTCGCGATCTTTCTTTCCTCGCAGGAAACACACTGTCCGCAGAAACTCGAAGCCAACTGAAATCTCCGGCTTCCCACGGCTCGACCTGTGACGCTTCAAACCTGCAAAAAGGTAGATTATATTAGAAATCTAATCCAACGTACACACACCAAAGTACGCCACCTACAGTTCGCCTCCCTGTATTCCTCGGGGGTAAGGATACACCCTCCGCGTCCGTCGGAAGCTCGCCAGTCCCCCCCGATGAAGAAGAACTGTTCTTTCCAGTCCCGGACTTTGTTCGGGAGGTCGCCTAAAAACTTGTCCCCCGGGCGAGCTTGTAGAGAATAATATCCTCTCCATTCCCTTACTTGTCGGATCACGTAGAAGAGCTCGTTGATCTCCACCGTGGTTAATCGGTTCTCGTAGCCCTCGAGGCAAAAAACGGTCAGCGCTGCCAACAGGCTGCTCCATGCATTTGGGGTCAGCTGTGTAATGGCGAGATTCGTGTCTTCCAGGAACTGCCCAATGATGGGATGCAGGGGCAGAGTGAGCCCGGCCTTCAGAGTGTGATAATTAATAGATGTGAGTCCGGCAGGGAGGAGGTCGGCTCGCTCTTTCTCCTCAGCGGCATACATAAAGATATCCAGCGGAATACGGAACCGCTTCCGAATGTCCGGGAGGGCATACTCGATGACGATGCTCTCCACCCCGTTTGCCTTGAGGTCAGATTCGCCAGCGGCCTTGCGAATTCGAGCTCGCTGGGGCAAAGGGAAGCCTGCCTCGTGGGCCCTCATGTATTCCCTCCAGTCGAAGTCATTTACGACGTCGGCGGGGATTTGATGTTCCGGAAGTTTGGGGAAAGGGAAGTCAATAAAATGGAGGTATTCGTAGGTGACCTCCGTTCCCATATCCTTGCCGACCTCGCGGGCTAGCTCGCTAGCAATGTCGTCGGCCCCGGCCTCGACGACCTCCTCTTGAGCTTCGGTCTCGGTGACCTCTTCTTCGTCCGGGGACGCAGCCCCCCTGGAAGCTCGCTCAGAGTAGTCCCAGAGCTCGCGGAGTGGGGAATGCTCACCAGAGTTAGTAGCCCGCTCGCCTGAGTCAGAACGAACTGATCCCAGGAGTTCGCCACTGTCCGGGAGAGCTTCAAAGCTCACCCCTGAGCCCAAGGAGATAACCACAGGTGTTGTCCGAGGACTTAGACGGTCATCCGTCATTGGTTTCTTTCCCAAATCACGGTTCGAAACAGTGCGGCTCGAGGAATTCTCAGACATGGTGGAGGCATCGCCGGAAAGGTTCGGTTTTCAAGTCCAAGGGCCCAAATTCAGTCCAACAATCTAAGAAACGGCCAAAAATCCCAAAAGAACTTGAAGGAATCGAAAAGAAGAAGAAGAATCCGAGTTTCTACCTTTGGGAGTGCTCGGAGATGCGTCGGAGGCAGAGGGACTGTTGCAGGAAAATCTGCTCGGAAAACTGAGGAGGCAAAAATGAGGGGTGAGGAAGGTTCCTCCTATTTATAGACTTGGGTGCCAGCCCGAATTTCCTCAAAGACCAGGGACCAATGTGCAAAGAATTTTGAAAAATTGTCATTATGGGCTCGAGAGACCGCCTCGCAGGAGCTCGCATGCCAGCTCGCCTGCACATGTCATGAGTCATGATGTAGGCGAGCTGGGGAGCAATTGTTGATGGGCGAGCTACCCGAGTCGAATTAGGGAATCAGGAGGTCCAACACCTAGGTGGTCGCCCATGAGCTCGCCAGGGTGCCTAACACACCTCCGGCATCCAGGGTGCCGACCTCCGAGACATCACCTGTTATACAACGCCGAGAGCACAAAGGCGTCAGAGCTCGCCCAAGTGCTCACCTCAGAGCTCGCCCATGAGCTCGCCTGTTAGTCATTAGGACCCCGATGGTGCACTCTTTTTCCCTCCGTCCGGTTTATCCACAAGGGTGGTTTACGACGAGGTTTTTAATGAGACCCATCTAGTTTAAGGCATTGGAGTAGGAAGAGGCACAACATAGGAAGCAGTGTGAGAGACCAGGACGAGGGTAAAGAACCCTCGTCAACACTGGAAGCCGTATAGGCTCGTAAGGTGACGTCTCACACTCGCACACCTATAAATAAGATCTTTCTTGTACTATTCACACAATTCAATACAATTGATACATTTCCTACATTTTACTTTCTCTCTCTAAAACTCTCTCTCTCTACATCATCTCCTCCAAGAACACAAATCATAAGATTATTGTTTGGTAGAATTAATCCGATATAAAACAACATAACAAACACGATTAGTAAATTCTATCAACATTACTATATTAGAAAAAAAACCTACATTATTAAATGGTTTTTGTGTCAGTTCGTTTTTGTGTTAATTGCAACTTATTGCATGAAAACAATCAGACTCTATTTGGATTGAAAAATTTGAAATGAATGGATTTTAAAAAAATACATGTAAAAAGACATGGGGAAAATACACATTTTTGTCATATAAGTTTCGTTGAGTTTGGTTTTCGTCCTTTTAAATTTTGAATTTGTATTTTCGTCCTTTAACTTACCAAAAATTATGGTTTTCGTCCTCTTAAGTTTTGAATTTTTGTTTTCGTCCTATAACTTACAAAAAATTATGGTTTTCATCCTTCAACTGCCTATAACCAGTCATACAATCGGTAATACACACGTGGATCCATTTTTTTAAACAAAATACTAACGCGAGGGTATTTGGAGGGAATTAGGTCTTGACACAATACTTTTAATCATAAATTTCCTCCCAAATATCGTCCAATACTTACATCCATAGAATCTTCTGTCCGGATTTATTTTTGAATATGATATACAAACCGTGCAACGAAACCACAATGATACTTAATATTGCAGTCAAAACTCGTTGATTCATAGGAATTTCTTAAAGACATCACTTTTCCTTTCCATACAGTGAGTATGCGCTCAAAAGAATTTAGGCATTTGGATGTTTTGATTTTGGGATCTTTGTTCCTTTTTTTCCTAATTCCCTCAAGCCCCCATGCCTAGATTTGATCGACTAAGGTTTTGATTTGGGAGAGAATTTTCGGTTAATCCTGTATTTTATCCATCAAGGCCTAATTCTCTCTAAATACACACACGTCAGTATTTCGATTAAAAAAATAAAAAATATTGATTTATGTGTGTATTACCGGTTGTGTGACTGGTTATAGGCGGTTGGAGGACGAAAACCATAATTTTTGATAAGTTAAAGGACGAAAACCACAATTTTTGGTAAATTAAAGGACGAAAACAAAAATTCAAAACTTAAGAGGACGAAAACCAAAATCAACGAAACTTATAGGACAAAAATGTGTATTTTCCCAAAGACATATATTTCAAATCATGAATTGTAAATAGATGAGAGGGAATGGAAAAATTAAAGGAGAAATAGAGATGAAAACGGGTAGAGATAAGAGATTTTAAATGATATGATTTTGATGAGGATTTAGAAATCCTCAATTTTAAAAATAACTCAAGTCTAAATATTTGTAAACTCATTTAACTTAGTTAGAAAGAGTAATTATTTATATATGAAATTCACATATTTTAAATTCACCAATCCAAACAGAGTCTTATAAAATCACTACAAATTCCTTTATATGTGGAGGATGGTAGTTTTGGAGAAAAAACTCATCGCAAACCATAATAACCGTTTTCTAGTGTACTCACATAGCAAAAAATTGTTTACACTTTTTATTTTTCATATCTAAAATAATTTTTACACTTTTAAAATAAAAATATTCTCATAAAACTCTTTTATAAGATATACTTAATTTTTTTTACAGTGATAGTATATTTAAATAACAATGCTAATTGATAAAACCGAATTCACCTCAAGCGCATAGAAAATTTTGTCATTATTTATCTATTTTAAAATTTACAAAATTATCCCTTAAATCATTAATTTATTTTCTTATTTTATGTGTTTTTCCAGTAATGGTAAATTTTCTAGAACAAAAATAGTAATATTTTACAAACTAAGGATGTGCTTGGTTGGAAATTCTGGAGGGTAAATGATAAGAATCAAAGTCATAGTGTTTGTTAGGAATTACATCACTATGACTTTAATTTCTCCAAAATAAGTAATCATCCCTTTCCATTTCATTCTTTTTTTTGTTTCCATTGGTATTTTACCAAGCATTAAATAAAATAATAGGATTAACAAAGATTTTCTTAGATCGGTTAGGGTGCCGAGTTGATTAACATTAGTCAAGATTTAAATGATTTGTCAAATTATATCGCACTCTATCATACTAAACATGTTGTTATAAACTTGTAAATTCAATTATTATACATATAAATCATTAAATTTATTATAAAAGTGCTATAGAACGACACAACTTGATGAAAAATGATAGAAAATTTAACGATTAGTTCAATAGGTAGTAAATCATCAAATGTAAACCACTAAATTTCAATTCCTATGGCTTAAAAATACTGACTAATGTTACCCTAACTAACATGAAGCCCCTATTAACATTCGAGTGTGTCTCCAGTGCACAAGAGTGCATAGTATGCACCCTAAATTGAATTTTAATTTCAATTCGCGTGATCCTGAAAACACTGCCGCGCTCTCTCTATCGATGAAATCGATGGTGCCGGAGATCACACAGTCTCTGTAAAACAGCCTATAGGTGTGTGCGTACAACGTGTCTTGGTAACCATTCATGTGGCAGTTGTAGAAAATCATCTTATCAGCGCTATGAAATCATCTCCTTGCACAACTGCAATTAATGAAATGAAATCTGAGATGCAATCAAAGAAAGAATTGCATACATTGTAGTGTTCTGTGTTCTGGAAAGAATTCAAGAAATCAGAGACTCAATTAAAGAAAAATTGCCAACGGTTGCTGTAGTATTTTTGTCATACGCGAAGAACAAAATATAATATCCAAAGAACAACTCTAAACGAACAATTCACAATACCCAAAAAACAACTTACAATACTCCAAGACCAACTCACAATACTTCAAGAACAAAATTAAGTAAATACCTCAAGACCAATACAATACCCCAAGAATAAGTTTAAGTAAATACCCTAAGAACAATTAACAATATCCGAAGAGCAAATCACAATACCCCTAGAACAAGTATAAGTAAATACCCCAAAATAAATGCCCCAAAGAACAACTCACAATACCCCCCAAAACAAATAATAATACCTGAAGACAAAATAATTAATATCCAAATTGCCAAAAATATATATAGTGCGGCGTGTAGTGTGTGTTTTCAAAATTTCAAAATTAAAGTCAAAATTAAAATTAAAATTCAAGTGTATGGTATGCACTTGGTTGCACAGTAGAATTTGCGTTAAGCCGTTAACATTCCTATTAAACTATAAATCTTTTGAAGTCTTCGTTTAATCCGTCATATAACCATGTGTTACTTACTTATAATTGTTGTTGTGCTTGATTTGGATTCTCAAATTTTTTTTTAGGAGATTCACTTAATGATCAATAATATAAGTGATATTGTTTTCATCTTAGATTTATAAAACTAATTCATTTACATGACGCCTCACACACATTTAAAGGTTTAAGGAGTTTGATTGGACTTTTAGAAGGTAATTAAGGATCGGTAATCAAAATCATAATATGTTTTGAAATAATTTTATTACCATTTTGATTATAAAAAATAAAAATCACCATAATTTATTTTCGTAGAAGGTATAATTTTGATTTGATACTCTTTTCTTTCCAACATCTTTTCGTTCGTTATAATTGTAGCTATCACAAGTATCAATTTCTATAGAAAGATCATGATCTTCACAGTTTTCCAATAAATATTTGGAGACTTTATTTGACCAAGCCCATATCATCATTTTATGCAACTCCAAATAAATAACTTTTAACTATAGAGAATTATTGATCAAATAATTGCAGCATAAAACAAAACAGGTGGAAAGAATGTATGTTTTGATTATTCATATTCACCAACTCCTCGATATTTGAACCCCTAAATATAGGGAGATAAGATAGTTTTTTTTTTTTTAAAATCTAGACAATCATATTATAATTTGAACCACATTTCTAGCTAACAATAATTGTTTGGTATTATATTTAGGTTAAAATACAGATAGATGCATTGAATATGTGGTGGCAAATTAAGATGGTAGGCATAAATTTAGTTTGCGCCTTAATTCTAAGTCATCAATTTAGTTTTGATCTCAATTCTAATCTACTCATTTTGTCACGATTTGTTTTGTCATTTTAGAATAAATTACACGAATTAAAATGTCATTAAATAAAATTAGGAGTTCAAACCTTCATGATCTATCATTTTCAGAATTAAACTTGTTATGAAAGAGGGGATGAATACTTGAGATGAGAAAGAAGAGAAACGACTAATAATATATTTAATAAAAAGAAAACAAAATATTTATATATATTAGTTGCATTATATAATTGTGCATTATTAATTGTTGATGTGATTTGTTTTAAGATATTAATTGACCAATATTAACTATTTTCAATGATCAATATTAATTATTTGGGAAAATTATAAAATAGTTCACGAAATTGACATTTATTACAAATTGGTTCTATGCAGAAAAAAATGTGTTTCTGTGCAGAAAAAAAATTCATGCTTCTATGCAAATATTGTGAACCAATTTATAAACATAGTGACTTTTTTTAACCAATATGTAAATCACTTTAATTATTTTTATTGGTCAATACTAGTTGATATTTCAAATTATACATTGCAAAAGTTACACCAATATGTGGCATATTTTTTAGTTTGATTTGTCAATACTTTTAATAGGTATAAAGTGGAATGTAAATAATGTAGCAATATCTACTTAGGGAGAAGCAAAATTTTGTGTCCTTTTGGATCCACAAACCTATAAATGATGAAACGATACCTAAATCACTATAGAAGGAACATGAAAAAAATGTAAATTTTAGGTTGCGTAATATTTGGAAAAATGAAAAATGAGACTTCCTAATTTGAAAGAAAAATTGCCCAAATAAGGCAAAACAAATTCACCTAGGTATAACCAAAAAATGAATAGTTCTTCTTTATGGATTGAATTATTTGGGTAAGAATATAAACTGTAAAAATTACCAAGTTAAAATAAAGTTTACGCAAAAAGGGCAAAAATTTCTTACATGCGTGTAACAGAAACTCTTTTTTTTTTTAATTGAAATATTTTGAGTATATTTAGTTATTATATTCGATCAATATTTACGCTGTTTTCTTTTAAAAAATTTATTTTGAAAAAGAATTTTATAAAAGTAAGCCTTATAAAATACAAAAATATCAATATGAGATGTGAAAAATAAAAACCATCAATTTAGGAATCACATATTTTAAGACCGTTTTGATATTTTATATTTTCTAATTATGTATTAATGCTTTTTAAAAAATTATCAAATAATATTTTTGTAAATCACAATTTAAAAAAAATTAAAAGATATATATGTGGAAAAAATAGAAAAAAGTAGGAGTAAAAAAATTATATAAACAAATAATGATGTAAATTATAAAATATTAACACAAATTATAGTATGCGCATAACATTCATCTGAATTTTTAAGCTCAATTTTGATTTCAATTTCAATTTTTCTAAAGCACACAGTGCACATCAAAATGTGTATTTTTTATGAGAATATTACTGATTATTTCTTGAAATATTACTGATTGAGTAATTATCTTCAAAATCCTAGTCAATATGCATGGTTTAACATTTCTAGATCCTAAATTGATAGTTTTTATTTTCATATATGTTCCAAATTAATAGTTTCTAATTTTTCAGATCTTGAATCGACATAAAAAAAAAAATTAAGTCGTAAATTAATAATTTTATCTACTCTCAAGCTCTAAATTGATAAAATTTTATTATTAATTGCAACATTTTAAATCTTTCTAGATTCTCATCCTTCCCTTATAATTTTAATGAATATTAGTTTTAAATTTTTTTGCTCAGTAAAATTTATTTACTGTATGATTTTTTTTTGTAAAACTATAATATTTATCTAATAATTAATATTACCACATTTATAAATTTTTACCACACATAAACGATTGGCATGTTTGAGTGTAAATTTTGTGTAGTATTAATTTATATGAATAATATTAATATTACTAAATAAATATTATAATATTAAAAACTTTTAATTTCATGAACAAATTTAATATGAAAGTTCGTCGTGTCGTGGTTGTTTAAAGGTCCCAATATCATACATCAAAAACTATTCTCATATATTGGGATTATTTTACTATCTTTTCCATCAAATAAAAAAATATTTTAAATAATTGTAGTAATAATAACAATATCCTTGGTACTAGTTGGTAGCTAAAGCAATGAGGACGAAATAGATTTTCAATTTTATATTTTTGTAGATGGATTTAATGCAGTAGCACGAGTGCATGGATGTTTTATTTCACAATGTTTCTATTACCTCTATCTGCTGGAAAAAAAAAGTGTTAAAAGTAGCATAATACTCCCTCCGTCCCACAATTTTCACTCTCAGTTGTGCACATAAATTAAACAATATATATATATATATATATATATATATATATCTTATGAATATGTATATAAATTAAAATTAAAATATATAAATAATTTTGAAATGAAAGGAGTAACATGTATAATCAAGTGGATCAGCTCACCTGGCCACTGGACTTCTCATTAGAATGAGTGATCAGAATTCGATTTCTCCTGAAAACGAATTAGGAGGGAAATATAAGATAGGTTTGAAGATATTTTTGGAGTGCTTGGAGACTTGGTGAATTAATTAACATTTACCGATAATATATATATATATATACATACATATATATATGGACAGTGAGCAGCAAACAAGGTGGGTATAGAGGGTGTGGGCCTTTGATGGTTGCATTTCTCTGAATTGGGATTAATTTGGATGGGTACCCACTAACCAATTTGTCTTTAAGCTTGGGCTACCCCTCTTCAACTTCTTCCACTTTTTCCTTTCTATTTGTACACACACTTATTTTTTATTAATATATTTCTACTACTATTATTTTGTATATAACCTACTCCACCTGTTTACGAAATTATTTGTCACTTTTTCTTTCGTTTGTCCACAAAATATTTTTTATTTTTTATTTGAAAACAATCTATACTCACAAACAAAAATTTGGACTTCATAATATTTCTATTTTTCTTACTTTATCAATCATTTTAATATAATATTAATTTTCATTAAATCTTGTGTCACTGCTCCAAGAAAAATTAATTTTATGGATAGAATGGAGTATGTATTTTTTATAAACCAGCTGTGCATTATACTATATATCAATGGATTTCAGATTACACACGTCTGTTTCAACGTCATCAATATGCATCGAATAACATCAGTTATATTGACACTCAATTAATATTGTTTAGTGAAAATAATTAAAATTATTTAACGAATAACAAATGCTGCTCAATGAGAATTGAGAACAGATAATATTATACAGTCAAATTAAATAATATCATTTAGAATTACGTATCATTGTATATGCTAATTTTGAATGGTATTACTCATTTTATGGAATCTTATTGATTGAAAACAATTGAATGGTGCAATTTGTTGTATATATATATATATATATTACAAATTTAATTGAAGTTTAATTTGACATTAATGTATTATACACGTGGGCATGCTTTATAATTTTAGAGATTCAAAGAAAATCAGATATTTTTAAAATGTACTACCTCCGTCCTAGAAAAGTTTGCGGTACTTTTCTGGGCACAAGTTTTAAGAAAAAATATAATGAGTAGAATGTGTATGGTGGACATTGTAAGGTAAAGATTTTAAAGGTGGAGATTTAAAGAAATATTTTCATTTTAGGAGTATGCAAACTTTTGTAGGATAAACTAAAAAGAAAAGTATACAAACTTTTGTGGGACGGGGTGGAGGTATCACAGTAGTAGTCTAGTTGTAGCATTCACATTGCTTTTTAAAGATTTAAGGGCTACAAATTTTTGATTGGAGGACATAATTTTGTTGATATTATAGATTGTCATTAAAGCAATTTTTGGTTGGATTCATCTATTATTGAGAGTCATTTCATGACAATGATCTTCTGGGATATATGAGTTCTCTCTGTGTTGTCAGCTAATTAAACATTTGATGATAATAGCTCATTAAACTTTTAATTTTATATAAAAAAAATTCATCGATAAGGTTATTGTGCATCATGCACGATGCACTCATTCAAGAATTGAGACTATACATTACACTGTCATTTTTTAATATTTTATTTTAGTACAATCAATCACACTTTTCAGTATAAATAATAATTAATTATTAAGTGAATGCACCGTGCACCAAATGCATTCGAGATCTTCACTTTTTTATACATAAATTAGTGGAATCTATCTCTACATCGATCAAAATTCACAAGTACACATTTTATCGTTGCATGCACTCCTTTCATCGTTCATTGTAATATTGGATTTTAAGTTTATTCGTACCACTAAATAAACGTTATTGTATTAATTAATAAATGACATAATGCATTAAGTGTCCCTAAACTATCAATAAGTTAGTTTGATAGGTCCCCAAACTATTTAAAAAATTCTCACACTATCAATTTTTATTTTATCAGGCTCTTAAACTATTATTTTGATTTATAAAATCCTTAAAATAATATAGTAATTTTTTTTAGTTCATAAGATTTTTTTATTTTTTCTGCAATTCATTATAAGGGATACATTTTTTTGTGGAATTCGATTTTAATAGCATTGAAATTAGTTGATTCATTATTTTTTAATAAAAAATATTAAACTGATTCCGTAAAATTCGTAATATTTTATTATCAGAGCCCCCATAAAAGAAACACTAATGGTTTAAAGGCTTTTTATAATAAAAATAGATTAACGAATCTATTGAAATAAAAAATTGATTAGTTTAAGAGTCTTTTGATGTATAAGGCCATTAGTAAATATAATAATATAAATTTTATAATATGAACAAATTTTTAATAAAAAATATAAATTTAATAGGGGCATTTACAAATATGTTAAAAAAAAGTGACTGCACATACAGATAAGTCCAAAAAATTTGCACAGATATATGAATTTTATTTGCATAAAAATATATAATTTATGTATATTCAAATATTTTAAATTTATCTATAAATACAATCAATTTTGTGAAATTATTAATAGGGATTAAAGATTTATAAGTTCTATAACTTTACTTTATTTTTATTTTAGTCCTGTAAGTTTGAAATATTTTGATTTTGTTCCTTTTACAAACTTACAGGACCAAAACCAAATTTATTTTTGATCCTGTAAGTTTGTAAAAGGACCAAAATCAAAATATATTCAAACTACATGATCAAAATAAAAATATGCAATCCATATAAATTAAATTCAAATTTGTGACAAGGGGCTAAAAAAAACTTTAATCTCTTATTAATATAGACTTTTCCCAATTTCTAATATACGGCTTCTGTCCAAGGATGAAAATATCGCTATCGCAACCTTAAATTTACGGAAATATCGATGGATATATCGATATCGCATATCGATATCGCAAAAAAAATAAAAAAATAACGGAAATTTTATTAAAATTTTGGAAATTTAATATGAAATTTTAGGGATTTTTATAGCATGTTATTATGCATATGTTTCATTTAAGATCACAAAAAATTGACATGTTTAAAGCACATAAATAGATAATGGACTATATAATCATTGTCTGACATTAATTAATTAATAATATAATGCATAATACAATAAAATATGATTTGAATTACATGATACAATACATTTAGTACCAAAATGATGACCTATGGGGTTCAAATATAGAAGATGGAATCCCATCTTCGTCCAAACAATATTGGTACCAACTCATTGCATTAGAATTATCCTGCATATAGTTATGCTCATGTCATTCATATGTTTCTCTATCTCTTCCAACTGTTTCACCATAGATTGGATAGTGTGCACTAACCCAATGATTTTGTTGATATGAAAATGGATGCTGAAGCACATTATGAGTATTCCAACCAAATTATGAACTCGAATGTGTGTCAGAAGCATATGAATCTTGAGACATATCACTATGATCAGTGCCCATATTCATTGAATCAAAACCGACTGAAAATGGTTCAATATCAGCACTTGAACTTTCTTCTTGATTCCAAGCATGTCGTCTTATGTATTTCTTTCCAATGACACCTATCCCTGGACCTTCTGCTCTACTTCCATGGTCCATATCTTGTGTTGCATGAGTGAAATCAGCCTCACAAGTGAATGATCTCATTTGGTTTGAAAAATGATCATCCTCGTTATTTCCACCATTTCCATCACCATCATCATTTTCACCATTTCCACCACCACTGTTTCCACCATATATGTATAAAAATAAAACCATGAAAGAATATACAATCACTAAAAAATTATCATTTGAAAATTGTATAAAAATATAAAAAAAGAAATAATTGCGATTTTTTATGTAATGCGATATTTTGCGATATATCTGCGATATTTTCCGATTTTCAATTAATTTTGTACTACGAGTGAACCGATATCGATATCGATATTTTGCGATATTTTGCGATATATCCACGATACTTTGTAAAAAATACATTGTACCCCAATATCCATATCGCATACTCAAAATTTGCGATATATCCGCGATATTTCGCGATATTTTCATCCTTGCTTCTGTCCAATAATAAATATTCACTTTTTGAAACTATGAATAGAAAATAAAACACGCAGCCCAATTACTAGAAAACATTAAGCTCACCTGGCCACCGGGCTCCTTACTTGAGTGAGTGACCCGGGTTCGATTCCCTCTGGGAATGAATTGGGAGATGGGAGATATAAGGTTGGACTTGGAGATACGGGGTGTAAGGAGACTTGGTGAACTAACTTAACTACTAACAACTAACATTTACCGATCAAAAAAAAAAAAAAAACTAGAAAACATTAAGCATAAAAAATTATTTCAAATTAATATATTTGTCTTTTAATGTCTTTCTTGAAATAAATGGATTAGTCTTGTATGCATCAGTTACACGGTGCAACTCAAGTTCATTTTTTTAAAAGTTACATAAAATACTACTGAAAAGTTACACATGTTATTACTGAAAAATGTATCTTTCATAGTGAAACTTTTTAATAATAATTTGTGCATCTTTTCAGTAATAAATTTTGTAATTTTTAAAAAATGAACTTGAGTTGCACCATATAATTAGTGCACTAACAGAGTTACTCGAAATAAATTAATATCCTACTAATAACGAAACTTGGTCGATACAAATGGGCCTAAATAGTAAATCCAACTCTATAATAATGACCCATATTCTGTAGATTCCAACAAAAAAGAAGACTTGAAAATTTGGCTGTTGGACTTAAAAATTGCAATTAAATTTGCAAGCAAATAATGAATAAAATGCAGCTGGCGGTGTTAATATTTCTGTCACACTCTATTTACCATTAGTAAAGGGGCTGTTTTTTATTATTTAAATAATGATAATAGAAAGAAAATATTACAAGTGGGGGTGAGAAGTAATACTTTTTGTTGGAAGAGACCGTACCTAAAATTCTTTAATAGGAGTAGGTTGGGGTTAGATATTCATTGAAAATAGAAATTTGGCACCTATAAATAATAGTGCAATTTTCTTTCTCAAAAACTATAAATTGCCAAATGATTGTTTTAAAATTTTTATTTCATTAGTTTATATTTGAAAAAAGTTTCAATAAATTCACACAAATTACAGATTGGTTTATGTGCAAAAAAAAATAAAAAATACTTCCGTGCAAATTTTTATGAACAAATTTATAAATATCGTGATTTTTTTGAACCAATATGTAAAGCACCCTTTATATTTTTTTACTTGCTATTCTTATAAATAATTTGTTCTATATTTGATTTTCTATTTCTGATCTTCGATAGTGTAAACGAATGATATGCGAAAAGGAAAATAATTAGTAGGTCTATTATGAATTCGAGTTCACATGAACTCGTATCACTGTTATGTGTAATCACTATCACTATTATAAAAGCGTACTTAATTTTTTAATAGTGATAGTGTATATGTATAACAGTGATAATAATTACACATACCAATAATAATTGATAAATCGAGTTCACCGTGAACTTGATTTCATACAAATTTTTTTCGAAAATAATATACAGGAGATCGACATATATTAATAATCAAACAAACTTGCGTTGGAAATATGAAAAGTGGAAACAGAAACATGCATTTCATATACGATTTTTTTTGTATTTTTATTTTATCTATTTTACATATAGAAATTGAAATCTAAATATATTTTGTTTAAAAAATAATTAAATGTCAAAAATATATCAATCAATTGAAAATTCGACATTCTTTTTTTTTTTTAATCAATTCTTTTAGTCATTTTATATTAATGAAAATGAAGATGCATTGGCAGTGACAGAAACAAAAATAGTTTAAGGCCCAAAAACATTTTTAAAAAAAATAGTTTTCGGATGTGTTCATGGGGATCTGAGATCTGACCCAAAATCTCTGCCCACTGCTGCCATTAAGGGATCACACCTTCTAATCCCAAATAAAACAACTACATCAATTTTCCAACCAACAGAGGACCACTTTTTTTATGTTAAAAAAAAAGAAAGAAAGATATATAATAATATAGTAGTAATAATTAATAAGTAAATTAATACATAGAAGAAATTGCTAGAGGAAGTAAATTCAATTTTTTTAATGAAATGAATTTTTTATGATTCTCATGCCAATATTTTTTATTTAATTGTTGTAGAAAATAATTCTATATATTAAACTGTATATTCATCGACCTAATGATTTTAAGAGAATAAATATAAAGTCAAGCATTTTTATTTTTATATATACTTCATATGCTTAAAAGGCAATACCTAGAAAAAGAAAAAAGTTTGCATTACCCCAATTGAAAAAGAGACCTAGTTCAATAGTTATCCGTTAAAAAGTCAAACATAGGGGCAATAATATACTCCCTCCGTCCCAGAGGTGTTTTCACCTTTGGGATAACACAACTTTTAAAAAAATAGAGTATTGTGTAAAATTATATTATTAAAATAATGAGATTAGTTGGATTGTGAGGATATAATTAAAGTAATAGTTTTCATTTATAGGGTGTAAAAACAATTGTGGGACGGACGAAAAAGGAAAATGTGAAAACAATTATGGGACGGAGGAAGTAATAATTTTTGCACACTTTATTTCAAGATTTGCTCAAAAGGAATTACTCTTTCCACAGATTTCATATATAAAAAGGGAAATAAAATAAAATAATGATATATAGATAAATGTGTGTAAAATTTTAGTTTTATGCATATAATATTTTTTTTATCGGTAATGTTAGTTGTTAGTAGTTAGGTTAGTACACCAAGTCTCCAAAAATATCTCCAAGTCAACCTTATATCTCCCTCATAATTCATTCCCAAAGAGAATGGAACCCAGGTCATTCACTTAAGTGAGGAGCCCGGTGGTCAGATGCAAATTAGTGAAGAATATTCATATAAAAAGATGTGTGTAAATTTCACATGTACAATTTCATTTCAAGATTTTTGAAAAATATTTTGAAAATTCAAAGGGATTAATCAAATATATATATTAATTGCGTGTCTATTACCATCATAATTCGACAAAACTCAACCAAAAATTAACATGACTTGGCACTATGTGAAATCAATATTTCGGTAAAATTGATTTACAACTGATACATACTCCCTAACAAAATAATTAACAGCATTTAAAATTAATAATTTAAGATATAAAAGATTGTTATTTAATAAAACAAGTAATACTATTGAAATGAATTTAAGCGTCCCAAGGGATGTTGCCAAATAACATAAATATTGCAGAAATATAAAATATTTCTGGGGATTTTATAGGAAGATGGGACAATTGTGTTGTGGGGGTACATCTGATCTGATCTGATCTGATCTGATCTGATCTGATCTTTTATTTTGTTTTAAAAGAGAGAAGATGGATTGTGTTGTGTTGTGTTGTGTTGTGTGTGTATTCCAGGCCAGCTACATAGGGTTGGTAGTGATTATGGTAAATAAGGGGCAATATGGACCACTCTCTAAGAATTCAAGACTTTGCAGGTGGGGTTCATATAGGGTGGTCCTATAATTCCATAGTAATAACTTCAAAATCTCTCTTGCTTTTTACTTTTTTGCCCTCCTACTTCTTCTCTACATTTTTATAAAAGGTGACAAATATATTATGCCTATGAATTTTTACACAAACTGGTAACTGATGATTATTGTTGTAATAAACTTTGTGTGATGTTTCAAATTATTTGTTGTGGGTTTATGTTGTAACA
Source organism: Prunella vulgaris (assembly GCA_026898435.1). Taxonomy (NCBI): domain Eukaryota; kingdom Viridiplantae; phylum Streptophyta; class Magnoliopsida; order Lamiales; family Lamiaceae; genus Prunella; species Prunella vulgaris. The sequence goes on from JAPKLY010000182.1 coordinate 330,273, forward strand.
CAAATTTATGTTCCAACTTGTTAGATATCAAATAGTTTGATTTGATTTTCAGCTCCATGGTCGTGGGAGATAAATTTGGATTTGGGCCAAGATATTACTTAAATTGAGCTTTTATTTTATTTTTAAGAAAATTGAGTCTTTGAATATTTAATTTATGCCCAGGTTATATGCACTCACATCTGAGTCAGTGTTTTTGTAACCGGACTGGTGACTAAACCGGATAGAGCACCGGTTCACGGTTCAACCGGTCCAACCGGTTTGGCCGGCGGTCTAACCGTTAAATTTATTTTGACTTACATTTTTAAATATTATATATGTTATATTAAAAATAAAATAAATTAAATATTCTCATATAAAATTTTAATAAATTATATGTCACATATTGAAATAAAGTAATAAAATAATAGAATCACATACAATCGAAATTAAAATACTCAAAATAGCTCAAGGTATAATACCAGATTATAATCCATAATTCATGTATAAGTAAAATCTCAAATTAAAATATTATTATGAAAATTTAAAATATATAAATTGTAGAATAAATTAATTTTGGGATTGAGACATGTTTCACGATTTAATTTAATAAAAAAATTATTAAAAAATATTAAAATATAAAAGTAGACCGGTTAAATCGATTTTGACCGGTTTTGACCAATTTTTACCGGTTGAACCGTAAAAACGGTTTTTAGGGGGCATTCGGACCGGTTCTATGGCCGGTTCAACCGGTTTTCAAAAATAATGATCTGAGTGTACACATAAAATGATGAGTACACACACCTAAATAATTCTAACTTACCCTTTTTCGTTCTTCATTTTTTTAGATTAATCATTGCAAGCACCCATCATCCATAGCACCTTTCACGTGTTTGTGAATACTCTATTGTACTCTATTAAGGCACATTTTATTTGGAATTATCAAACAATTATATCCAACTATATTTTTTCGAATTGTGGTCAAGTTTTCAAAATAAATATCAGATATTTCAGCCACATTTTGGCTAAAATTACCGAACATTTTTTTAAAATAAAAAATATGAACCAATTTTGGGGGAAAAATATCGTAACTCTGCTACTTTGATATTATTGTAAGGGTTGGAGCACCCCTTATTCCCCAATTTTTATAATAATAATTTTTTTTACTGATAAAAAAAAAACTTCGTAACCAAGAGTTATTTTCGAAAAACAAAACTATTATTGTGTTTTTTTTATAAAAAAAAAATCAGTCTCAAAATTCGATCATCATAAAGCATTTCAAAATGCGTGGGAACACCACATATACAATATTTCTCATTATATTATTATTTTATAACAAACAAGAATATATAAAACCAACACAAATAATCAATAAATTATTATATAAATAAATTTTAGCAACAAAACCTAATTCTTTAAAAAGTAAGAAAAAACATGTGGGTGCATGACAATTTTTTGTTTGAATAATATTTATGTCTTTCCGTATATTATTAAGGGTTAATATCAAATTGCATCATGTATTATGGGTTGTTTATCAATTTGCAATTATATATATATATTTTTTCAAATTGTAATCCATATTATACATTTTTTACCTGTTACAATCTAAACTAATTTTTTTTTCCAGCAATATGTGCAAGACGCATTTATCTACCAAGAACATAATTGTCCATTTAAATATATTATTTCATAATAATATACTACTAAAATACATTAAGCATAATTTAAATCTAATAAAATCACACAAAAAAAAACAAGGGGAGATTTCTTACTTTGTTGAGCATAATAATTGCTAAATCTAAACGAATGGTTTGAAATTATGTCCTTGGTAGATAAATAAAATAATTAAATGAACAATTATGTCCTTGGTAGATAAATATGTCATGCACATATTAGAAAAAAAAATTAATTTAGATTGTAATCCGTAAAAAAATGTATAATGTGGATTGCAATTTATTAAGAAAAATATTATAAGATGCAAATTGATAAACATCTCATGATGCAATTTGATATTAACTCTGTTATTAAAACCAATTTCAACTCCACGTGTGTGTGCTGCCCACAGATCTGAGCGCATACAGTGTGGGCCTTATTTATTGGATTTTTTTTTAAATTTGGCCCTCATTTTTGTGCTTTAAGAATTGGGCCTTCGAGTTAAGACGCTAAATGGGCCCCCACTTTTATTCTCCCAATACACAAGCATAGTTTAGTTACTTTTTTTTCCGACTTGCGAAATTGATAACCGTTATAAATTGTTTATTGCTATGGATTAATTATTAAAAAAAATTATCCTTTTAATTATTATAATTATATGGTAGCATATGAAAGAGGTAGAATTGTACTAATCATAATCAAAGGACTTTATTAATTAATTTATTTTTTATCGGTAAATGTCAGTTGTTACTTGTTAGTAGTTAAAAGTTAGTTCATCAAGTCTCCAAACACTCGTATCTCTAAGTCAATCTTATATCTCACTCCTATTTGTTTCCAGAGGGAATTGAATTCGGGTCACCCACTTAAATGAGGAGCGACTCCATAATATGATACAGTCAACTTACTTCCCTTCATTTTATAAGTAGTATTCATAATAGTCCCAACAGGGAAGTTGGATTTAAATCCACCTATTTCAAAAATAAGACCAGGCCACACATGATATCCAACATTTTTTCAATTTTCAAATATATTAGGCTAATTGGGTAGGATTATTTCTCTAAGTTAATGATAATCAATCGAAGTAAACGAGCCATTAAGGTGTAATACCGTAGGCAAAATTCTATACAAAAAATCATTTATGCTAAACTTTATTTTGAAATTGTTCTGAAAAGTATTCGAACAAAAATATTTAACTTTCATAAAAAATGGATCATAATTTAAGCGTATAAATAATTGAATAGTAGTTTATAAATCTTGAAAAATAATTTATAGCATGAAGCACTTTCATATAAACATTATTCAACAGCGAAATGTAATATTAAAATGCAATTGAAGATGGGGTTCTATTCTTGCTTTATTTACTTTACATGTTTTTCTATTTGTATTATTAATTTCTTTTTGTTTATTTTCCTCTTATTGTTTGGAAATTAGAGTTATTTTATTTGAAATTGTCATAAGTTACCCATTTTGTCAAAATTATTATTTCTGTCATAAGTCACTCATCTTGTCAATATCAATATTGGAATCAAAGTTACCAAATTTCCTAAATAATAAATTTATATTTCCACATTTTTAAATCTCATCTCTTTTTCTCACTTTTTATTATAATTCAACACCCGTCCACCAAAAAGTATAACCATTCATTTTATAAAAATCAATCACTTTATTCAAATAATTATTTTTATTGGACAAAGGGAGTGCTATATTTCCCAAGTGTGTTAAGTAGTAACTGGATCACTTAGTCAATGTACATCATCATTATCATCTAAAACAAAAATCTCACATCCTAAAGAATTTTTCATTGCATAACTCAATTTCTTCACAGAAAATATAGCTCAAAACCAGTGCATATGCCATATACCTTCTTTAAAATAGCCAAAATATCATATATGTGATGGTACCAATCAGAAATAAAGTTATTTATCAGGGTCAAAAACCTATATTCTGGCACCAGCTTATACAAAAAAGAGTGTTCTGAGAGTAAGTGCCCCTATTTCTCCACAATTGTAGCTGCTCTCTCTCAAAACATGTAAATAGATTAGATCAGAGAATACACAGACAACCGCTGAATCAGGAGTCCTATATCATTGTTGGTACGCTATCAGACAAAGTGCTCGGTAGGATATTCATTTTCATATCCATTGTAGTCATAATATAGTCTCTCTCCCTTTCTGATGTCCCTACTCGCGATCAAAAGAACTCGGCATTCACCATTGACATCATATCTCACACATTTCACATTTTGCTTCTTCTTCCCACCCCTGCATCAAATGGCAGTTTCTCGTCAATAGAATTCACTCCCTGCATGCTTAATGATCACGGAAAAAGATGCAGAAAAAAAGAACATTGAAACTAAAAACTAATACTAACTAATACCTTTTAGCAAAAAAACAATTAATACCATTTAAAAGCACATTTTAGTTGAATAGTGCAACTAATACATAGAAGTATTTGCTTTTTCGAGAAATGGGGGGTATCTATATACTCAATCAATTAACGGATATGCCAGTTAGGACATATTCATGGACGAGGTGAAAGATGAATCAAAAAGGAAAAAACTTCACTGGTTGTACATCCTACAGAAACCTATAGTGATATTTGCTACTAAGATAATGGAAGCATCAATCAATATATTATTAATCCAAATCCAGTATAGTAATCATATGTACATAAAAAGTGTACTAAATCGATTCCTTTTAAAAAACAATTCCAATTGCAACTTGAATATGGAATTCAAAGGAATCAAATAGGACTTCTTAATATAGTACTTAACAACAAATTTGGTTTATTGGCAGCTTTTGGGCCCTGGGATGCGTTGTAATAATTAGACACATCAGTTATTCAGGGGATTTCTGATTTAATTAGGTCATACTGTAACAGGTGATGTGAAGAACCAAATCCAATCTTACACACAAAAAGATAAGTTACTAGATGGTAAAAAGTTGCAAGAATATAGGAGTATTAACATACGGTATGTGGTTGTTGATGCCATTAATAAACCGAGCGATGTTGCTGCGCTTATCCGGACAGATGACGAGACTTTTAGAAGGGTTAGCAGCAGTCAGAAGAGTCATCATGCTATCTCCATCATCATTTTCACGATTTTTTAAATAGTCAACATCTCCAACATACTCTGTGATTATAGTCAAATCCCGAATGTTTTTATCTGCTTCTACGGTGAATCTGTTTCAATCGAAAAAGTAAACTAAGGTTCCTTGTATTACCATCTTTGAAGATAACATCAATATGAGGATGAAAAAATAAAGAAATACATACCCTTCGAGTGGATCAGAGACAACCATAAGTGGTGGCCATTCTCCTCGTCCCATCATATTCTTACAGTGATTCAACGTTTCTCTGTCATCTTTCGACAGGACCTAAGTTTAACAAGAAATGTTTAGTAATTAAAAGACCACGATCAATAGAACTATGAACAATCTATCAAAATCATACATTAATGCGTAATATATGTCGTATGGAAAAATGAGGTGTAGAAAGTGACATCACATGCTTTATCACAATGAATAATCTAAATCTAAAATCTTCATTCCAGAAAATATAGCTATCAGTATTTGAAAGTACCTGCATTCCATCTTTTTCAAGTGCAGCACAATTTGCTGATCTTGGAGCCATGCCTACAATGTATGTTAGCTCGTTGCTAAATTCTGCTCCAGTTGCTGTTAATGCTGTTGCTAAAGATGCCATCTGTTGCAATTTCCTATCAGGATCCTCAGTTGGACTGAAGGGCAACAACTTCCTACTCTTCTTTGACATTGCAAGGCCAGTTCGCTTGCGTTTCTTTCTACAATCTAAGAGAGTACAAAGAGCAAGCACAATATGACAACCTTGCATTTCTAACAATAATACAAAATAATGCAACCAGTAGATGCTTTTTACCTGCACTGGGCTTTTCGGTAGACAGTGAAGACCTTTGAATGCGGAAAAAGTCAACTATTTTGGTTTGTGTAAGAGGGAAATCTGCAAGGCAAAACACTAGCCTTAGTACGATGATTCTTTCCCATGTAGTAGCAGCAAAAAGAATAAATGATGATCCTCGATAATTAAACTAATCCCCTTGATTGGTAGATAATTTTTTTATATAAATATATATATAAAAAAAGACCGCAACATGATAAGATGTGAAGCTCATAAAACTTCGGAAGTCGCTGGCTTGCTTGGTAAATTTTAAAATACTTTACATTTACCACAAAGGATCATGTTCCTTTGGCTAACTATCCAATTAAAGCAAATCAGTTTCACTCTAGAGCAATCAATGTAAAGCGCAAGACCATAAGCAATTCTCACAAGCCACGTGGCATGAATACTGCTCGTGTCAAACGCTGAGCACATAAAGTGAAAAAATGCAGTTAAGTTAGCATTTCTGGAGCAGTGACGCATCTAAATATTCCATAATTGCTAAAATGCAGAAAGAAGTAAATTTCAGTTAGCAATTAGCATATTCAACACTAAGAGATTTTACAGCGAATCATGAACATACAAACATGCTAATCTAAAAGAATTTCGTATCAACATCATCACATAATTCAATAATGGATCTAAGCTCAGGGAGTTACACGTAACATAAACAAAAACAATGAATTACGATTAACCACATTAATACAACATAAAAAGAACTGATTCAACATACTTCTTGCATCAGTCCTAGGGGCATTTTGCGGATTTGCACAGTAGTGCAGTAAAATTTGACCTTGATTATAAAATTAAGATAGAGACCATTATGATAAAGTACGCCATGATTCTTAATTCTTGCAGATGATAGTGCATTGCCCAAGGAAATATCCTATCACATGTGCAGTATCATTCAGCAATAAGCACAGCACTGACTGATAAACATACATCCTTGCAGTCCAAAATTACTCGTATAGACAGAAAAAGAAACATAATCAAATAAAATTGAAAGCTACAACCCAATATTCAGTACAAATATCACATTAATCGAATAAAATCCCAGTATTTGAAGCAAATCAAACAGATGAAATCAATAAATGGGCACAATGCTATAGGCATGCTTATGATTCTCAACCCATTCTACAAAAATTCACGCATTCCATGTGAATAAACACGAATGAAATCAACAGGACCTCATACATTCGCGACAAATTCCTTAAAACAAAAAACCCCCAATTACAGAAAAATAAAATAAAAATAAACCCATTATCATACTTGGGAGATTTTTATCCTTGGAGCAAGAGGGGCAGAACCATTGGCCTTTGGGCACAGCCACAAGAACAGGACGGAGACAGAAGAGGTGGAATCCACGGTCACATTTATCGCACAACAAAAGCTTCGCCGAGTGCCGACCCGACCTGCATTTCTCGCAGCACAGATTGCTGTAATCCCCCTCGTCCTCATTCGATCTGGGCTTCTTCTGGGATTCGACCTTGGAGGCAGCTGGTTTTGGAGCTTGGGTCCTTCTTCTGAGCGACGCCATTTTCGGCTAAACGAATCCAACAGTGTGTGCGAGGGCTAGAGAGAGAAAGGTAAAGAGAGAAGGAGAATGAGGGTTTTGTGAGCGGCTTAATAGGAGAGAGAGAGAGAAATGGAGAACCCGGCATGAGAAAAGCGAGCGCGGTTTTCAGATTTCCGCGGCAGATGGCCGGATTTTAGCGCCAATTCCACGTGTCGCCAGCTTGATTGTCCAATTTGACTAATGTCAAAATATTTTTGGCAAAATGTCATAATAATACTTTTACTCGTATATGGATATATTATTTTTATTTAATGATTTTCCATATTACGATTTCATTCAACGTTACAATTTTAATTATTAGTATCCGTTGCACGGAGAATTAAATATTGATTCTTAAAATGTATTTCTCCAATTAAATGTAGATTGCTTTTTTTCATAAGTAATTAATTCTCATTCATATCTTATTTCATTATTTATTAGGAGTATGTTAATCACTTTTCAATATTTTTGCAGTCGATTATTATTATTATTATTATTATTATTATTATTATTATTATTATTAT
>JAPKLY010000182.1:337905-365698 GCA_026898435.1 Prunella vulgaris
ATTATTATTATTATTATTATTATTATTATTATTATTATTATTATTATTATTATTAAGACAATTTCACTCAACATTTTTCAAATTAATTTTCAAATGTATTGGATGATGTTCTAACATTTTAAAAAGAGTGTATATGAATTTATGTTAGTTTGTGAATAATTAAATATAAAAGTTCGGCTGCACTTTACTATAAAAATTGATATCCACATTTCTTTCACGGTCATTCAAATTTCGATTTCTTGAAGTTACAAGGTTAAGTGACAAATAAATAAAATTTTAAATTATAACATTAGTTTATTTATTAATGGCCACATTAAAAAGTAAAAAAAAAAATCATATTTAAGACAATGTAAAAGTATAACAAATCAAACTCGTGTCGAACATTATGTATACTAGACACACTCTTTTAACATAAAGTTGTTGGGGGAATTACGCAGATTTATTCGGGTTATATGCTAAATACAAATTTAAACCTGCAACTAATATTATAATTTAAGCATAATTAAATCAAATAGTTGTACACCCCAACAAGTTTCGCATGCAAAACATATGAACATATAAAATCACATAATATCATACACATGCGGAACTAAGAGATTTAGTGGATTATATCTCTTAAAAAAATGCAGTTTTTTAGACAAAAGACGTCCTTTTGAGATGCTTTAGAACCGAGTAGTATCAACAATAAACTTGTGCAACACAAAAGTCTTCTCAAGTATTCACTCGTCCTTACTTGTACACCCGGTGGGAGGCCACACGAATAATTACAACACAAGGAAGAAAATAATTTTGTTGCCCAATGAACTGTAATTTTCGAAAATTACAGACTCAATAATAATGATTATGAAGTCTTGTATCATCTCATATTTATAATAAGAATACAAGATCTTGAATATCTAATATTTCAAATCTTGATTATCATGAATATCGAATATTATAATCTTGATAATCTTGAATATCAAATATTCTATTCTTGATATTTTTATTTATGCAATTTTCGAAAAATTATGTCTTATATTTAATTCAATGAGATCTTGATTTTATTAGATATTCTTGTATTCATAATACATATATATTTTCCATAAAATACTCTCATGAATTAATATATAAATAATTTTTGAAAATTATAAATTAATGGGCTCAAAATATTTCTTTTTATTTTAATCACCTTGTTCATTGTTGGACATTTAATTGGGCAACTTGAGGGGCCTTTAGGAGAATTAAGATTGGACCTCCTAATGAGCCTTAAATTCTAACATTGAGTCCAATGTCATTCAACCCATTAATCTCACTCCACTATAGGATTAATGTTGCACTATCCATCTTAACCCATATTACGATCATATGGCTCCCGGTCATTATTTCCCGTGTTTAAGATTCTCTTGTCCGTTAATTAGTCAAGCCACTGAACGCTTTAATTAATGTAACATCTTAACCTTGGAGTAAGGACATCTCTTCTCTATCATCATATAGGAAACAAATTTCACTTGCAAGATTTAGTATGACGAATGTTTAGAGTCCACCAAGGGGACTAATCATGCAAGACTTTCCAAGCACACGTTCCTTTGCATTAAATCTTAGCAACTATCATGTTATCAATGGTGTCGCCCAAGATGCAAAGTATTGAGCCTCATTGACTCTCTACCCATAACAAGTTAAAGCGACACTCATGGATTACACACATTCCTATTTAAGGGATAGAAGTTTAGAAATAAACGGCAATTGAGGTCTAATTCTTCATCCCATAAATCAGTACGGAAGAATTATCTCTTTGTAGGTCCTCTTCAATGCATCATCATGCACTAGTGTAATCCCTTGGTCAAGATAAGTCAATCTGGGATCTACACATCAACCGTTTACCAATGGGGTGTTCAAATCTCATCTAGGTTGTGAATTTAGTACTTGTTACAAGACACTGATAATGTGATCTTGCTGTGAGTTATCCGGGGATCACCACATTTTCAATAGTGTAACTTGTACTATTATATTTGAACGGATTGCAATAAATAAATTACATTCATATTATTTAAAGCACGGTGATAAAAGATTTATTTAAGATAAAGCTCAAAGATTCAGTTTAATTATACAAAGTAAAAACATACTTTCTAGTATAAACCTAACAGAAGCTCTACTCAAAACATTCTTAATTTGAATTATTATTATTTTTTACACAAAAGTAAAAAATTATAATAAAGTGCTGGAATCTGTCAGTGTTGGTTGACAGGAGAAAACATGACTGTTGATCCCACAAGTTCTCACAAGATATATGGTGCGTTTACTTTCATGTATAAAGGTGTATATATTAAATAGTATAGGTATATAATATGTTTACTTCGATAGTTAATTTTCTACGGATATCCCTCTGCCCCGGGTTAAAGGTCCACTGTTTTAGCAAATATATTCCGACTAAAAGCTCAGGTTTAAATTAACCTGAGAACTATTCACACCTAATATTACAATTTTACCCCCAATGAAATTCAACCCTAATTCATTATTCTTTGCTAGTTATATCACGACGGCAACAATCATCAATCTCCCTACAACGGCGACGATACTTTGCAAAGGGAGACACCAACAAAAAACTTGCGAACACAATGCTCCAAGGTGAGTGAGTTACAGTGCGCGAAGGTAAGTTTGCTGTTAGGGCTCTTGTGCGTGAAGGACAGGAATTAGGGTTCTCGAGTTTGAGTTTAATGTTTTTGCTTGATACAACTTTCGATCTAACAGATACCTTTTACCCGACTCCATCGACTGGGCTCCTTGCCTTTCGCCCGCGAGACCGCGACCAACGCTGCCCACGACCACCACCTGCTCCGCGCTGCACCGCTAGGGGTGTTCACAAAATCGAAAAAACTGAATCGAACTGATGAAATTCGGTCCGTTTGGTACAAAAAAATTTAGTTCGGTTTTTGGTCCAAATTTTTAAAAATTCGGTCTATTCGGTTCGGTCCGGTTCTGGATAATCAAAACCGAATAGACCAAAAAAACCGAATGGACCAAATTTTAATTAAAAAATAATATATTAATTATATTATATATATATATATATAATATAAAAATAAAACCTAAGTAAAATCTAAGTGAACTTTCTTTTTAAGTTTATATTGTGTAAAATTTTAAATTGTGGTAAACTTTATTAAATTAATGTTGCGAACTTTATTAAATTTAATTGTATTGTATCTCTTAAATTTGTTGGTATTGAATTAAATATAATTGTATTCTATATCTTTAATTTGTGATTATATATAATTTTTTCATTTTAAAACTATTTGGACCGAACGGACCGAATCGAAATATTTCGGTTCGGTCCAAGTAACTATTCGGTCTGGTCCAAAATTGGATCGAACCGACCGAATGACCACCCCTACGCACCGCCACCAACGCCGTCGACTGAAGTGAAGGTATAATCTATTTTCTTTGTACGCTGTAGTATTTATTGGCTATATTCCATCCTAGATAAAAACTTGATTTGCTATATTCTCTGGAGTTATTGGATTTGCTAAAAATTAGATAAAACTTGATTTTCTATACGAGCATATTAGATAAAAATTAGATGGAGTTACTGGTGTTATCAGATTCTTGATTTGTTTTCCTAATCTACCTCTTTTTTTGTGTTAATTGATTACGGCTTTATTAGTTGATTAAATTTCTATTTTTTTGGTAAATTTTATTAAGCACAAGCCATGAGGATTCTGTTGATTATACTAATAGAGACAATCATTAAATGTTACACAGGCATCTACTCTCTCGCCTTCCATTATTTCTTGAGCTTTTTGCAGTAATATCCATTCGTTATGAATCGAACTGCTGAATTATCTGCTGACGAACAAGTTTTCATTGTTTTAAATGAAATACTTAGTGCGTGTGTTGGTTTCATGACAATGGTTTGTGTATATTGCCTCCATACAAATGAGGCTGCATCGATAAATGAACGTGATCAAATACGTAGACACTACATCATCATTCAACGAATTCCAGAGCAAATTGATTACTTACGTAGCATAGCTATGGTGTCCGATCAAACTTGCATAGAAAGTCTAAGGATGAGTAGGGGTGCATTTTCGAGGTTGTGTCATCTATTAGAACATATGGGCGGTTTGACTTGTACCCGTAATAGTAGATCGGCGAGCAGGTGGCTATGTTTCTATCTATTCTTGGACATCACACAAAAAACAGTATTATAAAGTTGAGTTACCATAGATCAGGTCGCACCGTTGGCAAGCACTTCCACAAGGTGCTTAATTCCATCCTTAAAGTACATTTGTTGTTGTTAGTTAGGCCACAACCTATTGGTGACAATTGTACAAATAGCTGATGGAACTCTTTCAAGGTATTTATATCATAAATTATTTTGGCATTCAACAACTTTACATATTGCAGGCTTGATCGTAGTATGTTAAGCTTTGCTCATTGTAATATTGTAGGGATGTTTAGGTGCATTAGATGGATCATACATTAATGTCACTGCACCTAGAATGTATCAGACTCGATACTGAACTAGAAAAGGCCATATTTCAGTTAATGTTTTAGTTGTTTGTGACATTAATATGAACTTTATATATGTCCTCACTGGTTGGGAAGGGAGTGCTAATGATTCTCGGGTGCTTAGAGATGCACTCACAAGGAACCCTGGATTTCGTGTCCCACATGGTAATGTCTAAACTATCCAAATTAATTTCAGTTGTTTTTTTTTACTATAAATATTAATGTATTTCCGTTATCAATAATATATTACACTCCTCTCGTAGGAAATTACTACTTGTGTGATGGTGGATACGCTAACGGTGAAGGTTTTCTTTCTCCTTATCGGGGTGTTCGTTACCATTTGCAAGAGTGGGGAAGTGGTAATGCTATTCCTATAAATAAAGAGGAATACTTCAATATGAAGCATGCTAAGGCCCGCAACGTGATAGAGAGAGCTTTTGGCGTCTTGAAAAAATGTTGGGCCATCATTCGTAGCCCATCGTTCTACCCTTTAAGTGTGCAGAACTGTATCATCCTAGCTTGTTGCTTACTCCATAACTTCATCCGAACCAATATGAGCTTTGACCCCATGGACGATGTAGTACCAAACATTGCTCCTAATTTGAACCCTGATGCTAATGATTACATTCCACAAGTTGATAGTACCCAACATTGGAGGAATTGGAGAGATGAGCTAGCGACCTCTATGTACAATGAGTGGATAGGAAGAGTTAATCAAAGTTGATAGTAAACTTTTGTGGTCGATCCTAGTTTGAGTAATACGTTTGTTGGGATTATGTTGAATGTTTGTAATCTTTGAGACTTGAATGACTTATCTTATGTAATATTGATCAGTTGTTTGTTCAGTTGCTTATTAGACACAAATTACAGCTTAATTTCATGAATGTCTTCTTTGTTGAATGCACCTTGATCACTAAAATAACATTATATTGCAAAATCATTAGACCAACTAATTAGTTTTTTTGTTGTATTTTTTTTATCAGGAGTTTTTTTGTTGTATTGTCTTTGTTTGTAGTATTAATGGAAGCGGATAGCAGCAACTGTGGTCTTGAAAGTAGGGCAACCTCAACCCCAGTGCATCGTCGCAGTGTGTGGTCAAAATCCGAGGAAAATGCACTGCTTAAAACAATTGGTGCAATAGTCAAAGACGGGATGAAATGTGAAAATGGATTCAAGGCTGGTTATCTTGTTGCGCTGGAGAAGGAGATGCGTAGAATCATCCCAACTGTGACTTGCGGGCTGACCTACACACTCAGTCGAAGATACATGCTTGGAAGAAAAATCATGCATGTCTACAGACCATGATGGGCATTTCTGGCTTTTCTTGGGATAACACTACACACCAAATTGTTGTGGAGAGTGAGACTGCTTGGGAGGAGTATGCTAAGGTCAGATTTCACATCATTTGTGTTTTTTATTATCTTCATCAGGATGTTCGTGTTCTTTAAATTCTCAGTTTTTTGTGACACATGCATAGACATATGATTGGGGAAGAAGAATGCGGAATAAACGATATCCTTTGTACCACCAATGGTGTGAGTTGTTTGGAATGGATAGAGCTCGAGGGGACAAGGCAGAAGATTGTGATGCTGCTGATCATACTCCGCTTCAGGAAGAACCGAATGAGACTTTGCCACAGAACAATCAAAGTGAACATGCCAATGTGAATATTGAGGAATCACCAACTGCTCAATCAAATACAACTAGTTCGAGCAAAGCAAAACGTGGAAAACGCAAGGCAGTTGAAATGGGTGCTCAGCAAATTGTCAACCTTATGGGGAAATTTTGTGACACCACTAGTGAGAGGCTCAGTGAAGTCGCTCAAAACATTGGCTATGAGATAAAAATGAGCAAGAAAAGAGAGATGATCCGTGAAGAGTTAGGAAAGGTGCAAGGTTTAGATCCCGAGAACCAAATTGCAGTTGCGAAGATCCTTGTCAACAATGACAAGGATCTCGAGCTGTTCTTTAGCCTCCCTCCTGATGAGAAAGAACTGATGGTACGCATGGTGATTAATGGACGTCTTTAAAATAAAGGTATGGACACACATATTGTTTGAATAACCTGTAGTTCAATTGGCTAATGATGTTTATTAATTGAAAAATATACTTCAAACTGCAGTTTGTTCACATCTCCAGCTGTTCAAGTATGGGACATTGAAGAACTTTTTGCTAAATATGGATTGTGCATGGTAGCTAGATAGTAATTGCCATCTAATCTATGGATGAATGTTTGAATCATTTTGTACATGGCTGTGAAAGCACTTTAATGACTTTTTTTTTATCTATTTTGCTAATGCCAGGAAAAGGATGTAAATGGCTGTGAAAGCACTTTAATTAACATTAGATGTAACTTGACATTTTATCTATTTTGCTAAGACCAGGAAAATGATGTCTGTGATCCTGCATTTTGATTCATTTTGATATTGTGTATAACATGTGGGGAGCATTGTTCTGTTGTTTCTATTAAAGTTAGGAAGAAAAAGCACTGTCACGTGATACCTACCATGTGACAGCACTACTCCAAGTCATAAGTTCTAGTCTTTCAAATGGTCATTGTTACTGTGGATGGTTATTGCTACAGTGAATGTCAGTAATAATGTTACATACAACTCATTATACTAGTCCCTACCATTTCTGTAAATAGTTTCCAGATTGTAAAAAAACAGAGGCCTGGTTACAACTTGTTTATTTACGTGGTAAAGTAAGAAATTATTGTGTGCAATGGAATTTTTCCCTAAAACGCCATCAAGTTAGACAATATTGTCATGACTATAAAGTAAGAAATTATTTAACAATTGCAAAATGTGTAAACATAATAAACTTTGTTAATTTATTGCTACGTGGTAAAGTAAGCAGTTGTTTGTGTGCCTGGAACTTTCCCCTAAAACGTCATCAAGTTAGATAATATTGTCATGACTATAAACTAAGAAATTATTTAACAATTGTTGAATGTGTAAACATAATAAAAATTCATTAATTAAAGGAAATATCATACAATAATACAAACACACAGTTGAAATGTAAAGATTCACACCACAATATCAAATCTACTAAAATACAAAGTACTTTTTAAAATAACAATACACAAAATAAAGACATAATTCAAAATATCATAATACATAGAAGCAACCCACACAATAGTTCATACGGGATATAGTTGGCAACATTAATCTCTCTTAAAAGGGGACCACGACGCAATTGAACTGGATCCTTTTCCACAACGAGAATGGAGATTTCCAGATTTTTCACCATGTGCTAGTTGGGTTGGTGAGTTAGTGGACTGTGCCGGGGAGCATTGTTCTGCAGAAGTTGCACCAATATTGGGCAAGGTCTGATGTGTATTGTTGTTCAACCATGCATGTTCGTTCCAAAATGCATCATTAGTATTCATTGAAGATTCTTCAGTTTCATAAGACCAAGAAGACCACGACAGTTGCTGCACTGGGTTTGGGTTACTAATGATCTCAACAGAAGGATTAGTATCACTGTCACTAGATATCTGTATAATTGAATGATCACTAAAGCTGGGTGGAGGTATATTTTCCTCATCAAATAGTCGCCTTAACTCATTGAATGAATGCTCTCCTTCTCGATAATAAGCTGCAACCAATTGTTCTTCCTTGATAGATAAAAAGTCACACATTAATTTTATATCTAACAAGAAAACATGCAAATTAAATAATTAGAGAGGGACTTACAGATATAATATTTTTCCAAGTTACATCATCTGCATGGACTCGATTGGTTGTTGGGTCGTAGTTGACATAAGGAAGATTTATAAGCCACTTCCATACTTTATAGCGTTTGTGTAATTTCTTGATTTGACTCTTACAGATTTCATAGTTAAAACCATATCCACCAAAACGATTTAAGTCATGCGACGAGAATCTAATTGCACGCTCATTTTTTTCGCCTACGACCCACTCCTTTGATTCGAGATGGTTAATTAGAAGAGAGATATACTGCCTATCAATTGCACGTGTCCACTAAGGCGAGAAAAATACCTTATCTTGAGAAAGAGCTTGCTTAGGAACGCCGACTGGAGCCATTTATATTGACAAAGTTTAGGGAGTAGAAACTTGTTGTAGTGTTAACAAGTTACAAAGAGATGTGAATGATTTTTTATTGAACGGGATGCTCAGTTATATAGACAATAATTTTGTCTATTACAATTATTTGAAAGATTGTTGGACCCATGAAGTTTACTAACTTCCAAAATATTATTTATAATGTACGTACTACTCTACAATTATAATAGACAAGTTGTGGCTAGGGGCCAAAAACTATGTACCCTACATCAAAAGTAGCAAAATCACAATAATTTTGAACAAGACTTCTCATACTACTTTTTCAGACAACTAAGTCTAGATACAATATAAGATCCTTATTACTTAGGGAGGTAAAGAAAGATTAAATTTTCTTTCAAACCTCATTCGTGCTATTACATTAAGAACGAAGATGATTGAACCTAAAAGTAACAAAAAATGTTTGAGCATCCGTTGTTTTTTCATAAGACGATTAGCATGGTATGTTAACTCTTAAACCAATGGATAATGTTACGATCATAAGAACGGAAAAATGCTTTCCTAATCACAAAACTGTTCTACCAGAAATACAAACATTTAGCAAGAAGGATATAAACAAAATCAAGCCTCAAATATTTGTTTTACTCTTAAACCAAGACTTTGACAAACCCCTGCTTTAGTACTTTAATATGCACTTGGGATGACCATGAATTACATTAATTCAAGTGGTAATTCATAATCTCTCAAATAGCAAATATGTTTAATTCGAGTAGATGGAGTCAAAAGTAGGTCGAGAGGATTCTATTGGGAGATTGTATCAGAGTACTTGATTGAGGCATTTCATCAAACACCCGGTGTGCATATTTCATATAACTGTGATTTTGTTACAACTTTCAAACACACAAATCAATAGAGCATTCAAATCAAATCGTTGCTAAAATACTGTCGTTTAATACAAGCTCAAAACACCAACCTAATAAAAACAGTAGCCAAAATCGTTAAAAAAAACAATCGAAGAAATTAAAACAAAAATTCACGTACTTGGTCAAAATGGACGTGAGAAATCGAATCAATTAGTGTGAATGTTGTCGAATTTGGCAAGCAATTTAAACACCGTCGTTATGTGCATCTGCTACGAGTGAAGCGAGAGTGTGATGATGAATAGTATCGTGCAAGACTGGATGTTAATGACTTCGTTCACCGAAAAATTCTTCAACGAATGATCCAACAACATTAATCTTGAAATTTTCTTCTGGAGGATGAAAAAGGAACCTGGATTTGTAATTGGAATCGTCGTGAGTAATGAATGGAAATTGATAGATTTTATTATTTAAATTTTCAATTATATTCTAATTTTTTTTTTATTTTTTATTATAAATTCATTTTAACCATCAAAGTAAACGACATATTAAAATTTTAACATTCCTACTATCTAATGAAGTAAACAAATGTTATCTAGGTTTATTTTAACAACCCCTACTAAATTAGTATAATCTACACTATCCCGTGTATCAAAGTAAACACACCCATAATGGTTAATTTTATTTGAATTTCACGTAATAAGTTCATGTTTAAGGATGTCGCCTCAAAATTTGTTTCTATTATCTCTCGTGTTTCATAACAGTCGCCTAATAGAGTATGCAATTTTTTTGTCGATTGAGTTGTTTCTTATCGACTTGTTATTTGTGTTGGGTTTTAAAGATACAAATCTTATGTTCATAGCAGAAGATATCGTTCACCAACAACGAACCAGGTCGAAATGATTGTATGCATAAAATAAATGTCATTAGATCAAATCTAATTGAGAAAACCTTACAGTGTTCGTATGCTGAATATCCTCTACTATGGTATCCACGTAATCATCGTCTACGAATCTGTGATCTAATTGCTAACATGAGATTTCCAGTGAAGTTTGCTAGGAAAAACTCACACTTGAAATCTATGAAGAAAATTATGAAATTTTTACTAGCTTTTTATGAGTCTCATAACTCATATATATAGTAAAGTATTTGCATATGTATTAGATTTGATTGTATCAAGATTTGCAATATCAAATATAATGTTTATCATATAATATATAATAATATATCTAATATATTATTATTATGATATATCCAATATATCATCTAATTTAATTAAATATTTATAATTCTCCATTAATTGAACATTTAGGATCTAATCAAATATTTAATCTAACCAACTTAATTCGTAAACGTGGGTTACTTATTGTGTGACCCATAGACTCTCATATGTCAAATAATTAGTCAAACTAATGGTCTTAGTTGAGCCCTATACAATAAACCAAACAATCTCAACATATGAGGTACGTTGCGAGGATACAACAACGGCCTGTAATATGGAGTTCAAAATGATACAGTCATTTCATTTAAGAATACTCCGATTAAGTCTAGAACATGATAATGTGTCTATTTTAATAACTTAATCAAGTTATCTCATTCTATTAATTGATCATATTGCCACATTTGAACAATATTTCAAATGCGACGTGCATTGGCCAATAGGGTTGTAAACGAATCGAATCGAATCGAATATCAATATATTCGATTCGTATTCGTGAAATTATTCGAATATTCGTATTCGTACTTGATTATTATTCAAATATTAATATATATTCGTATTCGATTCGTAACTATTATTCGAATTATTCGATGCTATTTGAATATTTGATTCGAAAGTTTTTAAGTTTTTTTTAAAAAAAAAAAAAACAATTTAGAGAAAAGGACAACAAATTTCTTACTATTCAAAGCATAATTTGTTTTGAAACAGAAGTAAAGATTAGAAGAATAAATTTGAAAAATGACTGAGGAGAAATGCAAATTTCTCTATTCAAAGTAGACAAATATTTTTTTACAGATCTAACCAATCACATATACACAACTCACTTCAAGAATCACAAATTACATTCCAAAATCATCTGTCATATCTCAAGCAAACATATCTAAAAATTGTGAGAATGGATTAACTTCAGTAGAATATTACAGGGGAGGATTCCTAACATGGCCCACCATCTGGTGGTGGAGCTCCGTCGTGGATTTGCCAGTGTCGATTCAAATCCGTCAACAGTATTTACACTAAAAAAATTACATCAATCCCGTTGATACTTCCACCTCTTTCGTGGCCGGCAACGGTAGGCGGCTACCAATGGCGTGATGGTGCCGAAGGACGGCTATGGAAATGGGAGCACCGTAAGCGGCCATTCAATAGAGAGAGAAAGAGATAGAGAGGGTTTAGTAAAAGAGTGAAAGAGAGGTGTCGTGTCTGTTTTACTTTTAGCTTTTAGTGTATCTTTAGATTTTATAGGTAGGGTTTTAATATAATGGGTCGACTATTTTGGGCCTTTATTTGTTAGATTAGTGGATTCATGAGTTAAAATACTAATGGTGTAATATATAGGTTTTTAATTGTTATATTTAGTAACTAAATTTAAAAACTAAAAGTGAAGAGTTTAACTAATTATTAGTAAATATAATATATATATATATATATATATATATATATTTACTTATTTATTCGAATATTTACGAATATCGAATCGAATACTACAATATTTGTATTTGTATTTGATTACCAATCGAATCGAATCGAATCGAATATTTATAATCGAATACGAATCACAAAATTACGAATACGAATATCAATATTCGAATACGAATACGAATACCGAATCGAACCAAAATTATTTGATTCGTTTGCAACCATATTGGCCAATAACTAACGATCCAATTAGTTATGATAAGTCGAGTATTCTTTCCAAATCTATTTGAGGAATTAATTCTATCTTGGCTCAACTACCACGCATATGTACTCCGTGATGTGCCCAACACATGTCATATCTACCCCGTTCAGGGTGCAAGCGTCGGTTATGGTCAAAGCCCATCACTTCATACATGTAGTGTGTATTGACCTCGAGTCAGAGAACTATTACACTACTCCACATACCAATACTCCCGTAGACATGTAAATAGAATACAACAAACGGTTTATTGGTTGGGTATGCTAATACTCTTCAAAGTATTTGTGCATCCATCATGAGATACCTAATA
Organism: Prunella vulgaris; assembly: GCA_026898435.1. Taxonomy (NCBI): domain Eukaryota; kingdom Viridiplantae; phylum Streptophyta; class Magnoliopsida; order Lamiales; family Lamiaceae; genus Prunella; species Prunella vulgaris. The sequence goes on from JAPKLY010000182.1 coordinate 350,482, forward strand.
TCTCGTAATTGTGAAAACTATTACACCCTTTAATGGTATGATGCAGATTGCACACCAATCTCAATCGCATCATCGATATCCCCTTCTCGAAAATTATTGATTGGGGCTACCTTAAGAACTATGTCATAGTCATATGAGTCTCACATCTAAATGACAACATTAGTTCATGGGAACACATATATGAACATATGGAAACAATCAAACATACTATTTTATAAGTGTATTGCCTAATATTATTGATCAAATTAATAATACATTAATAACTGAATATAATCAAGTATAATGTCCTCATAATGATTGCCTATAGGACATATACATTAACAATGTGGATGTGGAAATGTTCGTTCAAGAGTCATTTTTAACATGAATTTGCTAAGAATTTTGTAGGTATCAATGATTCGAGCACTGTTAAGTTTCTAGCTTTACTTCAAGCCCTATTAGATGCATCCCAGCAATGCATATCATATTTTGCAATCACTAGAGATGCATTTAGCCACTCAATCTATTTTGGATGCATCCTTTGAACAACTGCTACTCGTCTTAAAGTTAGAGATATTAATTCTTTTGTTTTCCTCTTTCACACATGGTATTCCTTGTTGGGTCTGTCGTAATCTTTCTTTATATGTCAGGGCTTATTTATTTGTTAAATAAGTTGAGATCAATTAAATTATTTAATTTAATTTAATGTTTAGTGTTGATGGACGAACCATCCAAGGGTAAGGAGCTCGCCAGGGTACTAGGGCGGACTCAAGAGAGAAGGTCGGCAGAGGAGCTCGCCCGCAGCCGATGAGGCCGCAACCAAGCCCACCGCCATACAATCCAAGAGCTCGCCCAGGAGCCCGTCAGGGAGCTCGCCCATGTCCAGAGGGGGACCTCGCCGAGGCCCGTCATCGCACAGCCATCAGAAATGGCACAAAGCAATGGAGCTCGCCCAGGAGCCCACCCCTGAGCTCGCCTAAGAGCTCGTCCCGTAGCCTGCTAGACCCCGATGGTTGCGCTCTTTTTCCCTCCGTCCGGTTTGTCCACAAAGGTGGTTTACGGCGAGGTTTTTAACGAGACCCATCTAGTCTAAGGCATAGTAGTAGGACGAGGCACTGTATAGGGAGCAGTGTGAGGGATTAAGACGAAGGTGTGGAACCTTCGTCAACACCGGAAGCCAAATAGGCTCGTAAGGTGCCACCTCACTCTCGCACACCTATAAATAAGACCTCTCTTGTAACTATTACACAATTCAATACAATTAATACATTTCCTACACTTTACTTTCTCTCTCTACAATTACTCTCTCTCTCTCTCTCTATTATCCAAGAACACAAAACCCTTCGATTATTGTTTGGTAGAATTAATCCGACACAACAAGCCACATAACAAACACGATTAGTAAATTCTATCAACATTTAGTTTAATGGACAAACACTCAAGATTAATAAAAAACTCAAAATTAAAATTCAATTAATAATATTATTTTATGAAGAAGTATGATATTAATCCATTGTGTTTATCTTTACTAAATTACTTCTATTATATTGAAAAGGAAAATCATAATTCACATTTTTTTATGATATAGAGAGCAAGATTGACAATTGTATATATTTTTTATTATTAATCTTACAATCCAAACATTTAAAATAAAATTATATTACATTATGAATTATCTTAATCCATCAATCTAAATATATTATTTAACTCACAAATAACAATCTTTATATTATAATTTTATTTAATTTATTTTGAGTTATTTATTTTATTCATTGAACCAAAGGAGATGTTAGTATTTTATGCTAAGGCTATGTGTATTTTGGAGTACTCTTGAATTTCTCAATTCTTATTTATCTTATCTGGTTGATTTCAGCTTATTTATGAAAATTTCTATTCTTGTTAAATAAAAAAGAAAAAACCTTATGCTAAGGCCCATAAGCCCACATTAATATAAACGAAACTTATCCAATGTCCACTTACAATAATGGAACCCATGGTCCAAAGAGAAGCCCTCCGTATCCAACTCGTCACCTCCAATAACTCACCCGAGTTCACTCACCTGAACCACGCGTTGACTCACTCGTCGTTGATTGGTCTCGACGCGGAATGGAAGCCCAATCGCCAGTCATCCACCTTCCCCACCGTCTCCCTCCTCCAAATCGCCTGCCGACTCGCCTACTCCGACGAGTCGCCAGTTTTCCTACTCGATCTCCAAGCGGTTCAGCTGCCGTCGGTGTACGAGTTGTTGAGAGAAATGTTCGTGTCGCCTGATGTTATAAAGTTAGGGTTTAGATTTAAGCAGGATTTAGTCTATTTGTCCTCGACGTTCCGTGAGCAAGGCATTGACGCTGGTTTTGACAAAGTGAGTCATTCTTCTGCTGTAATCTTTTTTGTATTTCATTCATTCGTCTTTCACATACTGCATTTCGGCGTCTGTTTCTGTGTGCATCAAGCTCTGAGTGCTAATGCTGTTTGATATAATTGATTAACTTGAGCTGCTACAAGCCTACTAGAGAATTTCGTTGAATTGGCCCTATTTCTCACTGTTCCGTAGATTGAATTGTGAACATGCTTGATTTTCTTGGGAAATATATTGCTAGAGTTTACCCTGTTTATCGCCATTTTTAATAATTCAAACATTTAAGTTTTAATTAGCTATAATTATTGCTGTGGCAATTTATAATCACCCGGAAAGGCTTTTGAGTATGCTGATTTACACTAGTTGTGGGGTTCTGCATTTATTTATGTAAAAGTTGATCTTTCCTTTGAAGGTGGAGCCATATATAGACATTAATGCCATATACCAATTTTTACAACCCAAACAATTGGGACGAAGGATACCAAAACAATCGAAGAGCTTGGCAACAATTTGCGAAGAAGTTTTAGGAATTTCACTCTCCAAGGTACTCGTTCATCAATTTTGTAAGAATGGGTATAATGTAATTTTTGATAGCATTTAAATATGTTCCAGTTCTGAATTCTGTAGTGATTTTAACATATTTCTGTTGTATTTCTTTCAGGAATATCAGTGCAGCGACTGGTCTTTACGTCCATTATCAGAAGAGCAGAAGGCATATGCTGCTGCAGATGCTCATTGTTTGCTGGAAATATTTAAGGTGTTCAATGCCAAGGTTGTTAGAGAAGGTTGACTTTCTTTAATTCCAGTGAAATATTGAATGTGGTACTTCTTAATGCCAATAGATATTTGGATTAAAGGTTTGCCTTTATAGTGCACTTCTAGAGATGCTTTCCCCTCACAGCTGCTCGTGTTTACACCATGATTTTCCTTATCACAGAATTCCTAGTGATGTTTGATTTGGGTTTCTAATGAATTTTGAAATCACGACAAATAATATGATATGTGTTTGTTTTGAGATTTAAGTGGAGAGAAATTTAAGGGGGCGCTTGGTATGAAATTTTTCAATGATAATGGAAGTGAGGACATATATATAGTAATTATAGTAGGTATGAGAACAAATGAGGTACACAACATTGATTTTCCTCCTAAATAAGGTAATCATTACCCTCATTTGATTTCTCTCATCTCATCCTATAGTCATCCTCCTCAATCAATCTCTCATATCACAATCAACAAGTTTCTTTTTTGTCAACTTTTTTCAAAATTGGAGCACAACACTAATGATGTAACCACCATGAACACAAACTCTCATTCAACATTTGTAAGAGTAAAGAAGGAAAATGAAATTTCATTTCCATTACCATTGAAGAATTTGAAACAAGCACCCTCTAACTTTAAGTCAAAGAGATGTGAGTGAATGATGTTGTATATTATATTATTGTTTGGTATGATTATAAGGAGACAAATTGATTGTTTTGTAAAGAGTGATAATAGATTTATAGATGTTATAACAGGACTTCGAAATCCCAAGTGGCCATGTTTGGATATCAAAATCACAAAATCGGTTTTGAGATCCCAAATCAAACATCACTAAGGGTATGTTTGTTTATGAATTGAGGCTAATTTCAAATCCAGACGTTGACTTGATGAATAGTAAAAAATGTATCTGGATTTTGCATTTGTTTGAGAATGTAGATTTTGTAGGATTTGAGGATAGGGTTTTGAAGAAGTATGTGATAGATGATTGATTGTGCATTGAAAATTGTGTATAAGTAGGGTATTGAGTGTTTAATGTAAAAAGGAGGAAAAGAGTGTTTAGTTGGGCATATAATAATAATGAGAAAGTGGGAGATAGATGATTGATTGTAATTGCATAGAGATCTCATTTGTTCTGAAGTAAAATCAATTGAATTGTGACGATATTTGTGCTGTTCTTCGTTCTGGTCTAACCTTACTCCTTCTGCTACTTCTTTTGGATGTCAAATTCAGGAAATTCTTTTCAGCATCGTTATAAGCGTGGACCGTCTGATTTTGATCCTGGATTAAAGCAGATATTTGAGATAAACAATGGGCATAACATGGTAACAAGAGCCAAGTTTGTTGAAGCTTCTAATATGATCCGAACAACTATGTGTGAATTACACAGTAGCGTACAGATGACTGAGGAGGTTGATCCCATGAAAGAGTGCGATAATATTAAACAAGTGGATAGTAGCCTCTTGTGGATTGTTAGGAAGTATGGTGATAAAATCTTGTTAAAGGATTCTGACAGAATGCCAAAATCTTCCAAAAAGAAAGCTAAAAAATCCTCTGCCGGATCAGATGGCAAACAGAAGCCCGTTGTAATTTTTCAAGATTGGCAAGGCCCCCCTCCATGGGATCCATCCATAGGAGGTGATGGATGCCCCATGTTTTTGTGTGATGTGATGGTACGCTTTTTCACAAATTTGTTTATGATCTCCTCACATTACTGTTAAATTTCCACAGCAGTTATATAGCAAATTAATTTATTATTACTAGATATCGAGGATGTATGATACTAATACCTCCTCTCTCTTGGGAAGTATGATTCTGATGTGACAATATTTCAGATTGAAGGGTTAGCAAAACATTTGCGTTGTGTTGGGATAGATGCTGCAATTCCAAATTCAAGGAAGCCTGATACCAGGTTCAATTCTAGTTAAAGCTTCAAGTACTAGTTAGTGCTAAAATGTTGGACACACAAACATCATAATTTGAGTCGAAAGATTGAATCTTCCAAAAAAAATCTTCTTCAGGGAGTTAATAGATCAAGCACTTAAAGAGAAGAGAGTGCTCTTAACAAGGGATGCCAAGCTTTTGAGACATGAATATTTGCTAAAGAATCAAATTTACAGGTTTAATAGTCTCCTAAAAAATGACCAGCTACTTGAGGTAACTCTTAATAAAACCCATTTACCTATTTCTTTAACAGCATTTCACAAAAATGTTTCAGAATCTATCCATCGCTGAATAGTACTACCTACATTAGTGGAGGATGCATTTTTCAATTTATCACTGAAATATATATTGTACAGGTTATTGATACGTTTAAGCTCAAGATTTCTGAGGATCAATTGATGTCGAGGTGTACTAAATGTAATGGGAGGTTCATCCAGAAACCTCTATCCACTGAAGAAGCTGTTGAAGCTGCCAAGGGATTTCAAGTAATTCCCAACTGTTTGTTCAACAAAAATTTAGAGTTCTGGCAGTGTATGGACTGTAATCAACTCTATTGGGAGGTAAAATTCTCATTGCACATTTCTTGATACTGTCATTTAATTTCTGTTCGAGAACATGCGTCATTGGCACTTTCTGGTATTAGAGAATGACCATAAAGTACTCAATGCTACCAATTATGCATGTTTGCTTTAAAATTCTGGTTCAACCACTGATATCTAAGGCAAAGGTCATTGGCTCTAGCCTCTAGGTTCATAATTTTCCAGTGGAATGGTAATGAAAATGAATGTTGAGTAATCATGGTGGTTAATGAGAATAGAAACTGACCGAATGACCTTCATCATACTTTGTACTAGGTAATGAGACTCAAATTAATTTTATAATAATCTCAATTTGATTAACTATCTCCTATAAGTATTTCTCAGTCAACAATCATTTTCTTGTCTCAACCCATTCCTAAATTAGAGCAATACGCTAACAATGTATCATCATTCGTTTTGTAATTCGCTATTCGTTGACCCATTACCATTCTCATTGAAAAATTCGATCCAAGCGCTCCGGAATAATGCTTATAGAGACAGAGTGTGAAGGCGTTGTCCCCTGGTCCTCCATTACATCATTACACATTGTAGCAAGAATGGAGGGCAGTTCTAACATGTTCTTTTTCTGTATACTATGTTTTACAGGGTACCCAGTACCATAATGCGGTCCAGAAATTCATCGATGTGTGCAAGCTAAACGAGTAACTTTAAGGTGATTACATACGACAGCTAAGAAAAGTTATTATGACTCTGGTTCTTGAGAGTGAAAATTTATAATCATGAGCTCTTTCTTGAATAATAATTTTGTTTGCCATGCTATAACTTAACTGAGAAAGACTGCTGCATTAGCGTAGCATGTTGTAATATATATGTATGCACTGATGTCCACAGATTGATTAAAAGAAGGGCACGGCTATTGACACCAGGTTTTATATGAACACACCCACTTTACAGCTTTATGTGATGGCACGTGGTTCTTAAAAATGTTGTACCCATGGTCGTATTCAACAAAAACCTCGGTTGCGCTGGTTGAGATTTTCTGTTACAATGTTGTAATTTTTATCCGCTTCACTTAATTTTGTTAATAACTTGTAAAAGGTGTGATTCATTATGTGCCATTTATTTAGGAAGTATAGCAAATGTTGTATTTCAGCATTCTGTAACAAGAAAATTTACCTCTTCCCAATTCACATCATAGCAGAATCGGATGGTGTTCATATTCGAATAGAAAATGTTAAATTTTGAGTACAGATGAATTTATTTTTGATATCGAAAGTATTCCAGTTTGATTCTGCATTTTCAAACATTCAATGTTAACATTTAATTTAAAGGATAAAAAATAAATATTACGCATTACTATGTATTATATAATACTCAAATAATTTTACGTGTGTTAAAGTCTCTCCTGCATCAGTTACACCGTGTAATTCAAGTGTATTTTTAAACAGTTACACTATTTATTACTGAAAAGTTACACTATTAAAGATATACTACTTTTCAGTAATAACGTGTGTGACTTTTCTGTAGTATTTTGTTAAACTTTTTAAAAATAAACTTGAATTGCACGGTGCAATTGGTGCATACAAGATTAAGCATTTTACGTGTAGCGCATGTGTTAAATATATTCATAAAATATAAAATCTATACTATAAAATGTACTTATACTTATAGTGTAAAAATATTTTGATATCAGTGAATATAATTAATAGTATTAGTAAGTAATAATATGTGGTATAAATTTTGTATCGTTAAAGTTAGAAGTTTTTGTGTAATTTCATCTATGAAATGTCAAAAATAAAATTTTGAATCAAAATATTATCAAATAGGATTAGTTTTATATGTATCAGTTACACGATGCAATTCAAGTTCATTTTTTAAAAGTTACACAAATAAGTTATACATGTTATTACTGAAAAGTGTATCTTTTATAGTGTAACTTTTCAGTAATAAATTGTGTAACTTTTTAAAAATAAATTTAAATTGCACCGTATAACTAGTGCACATGAGACTTACTCTATCAAATAATATAATTTATGCTCACTCAAATTAATATTGGAGGGCAGTTGAGTAGAGAGTGTGGCCCACAGAAAAAGTTGGGCTTGGAGATGGGATTATATATGACATCTGATGTTTGAGCTCATGTTGCCTGGTTAATTGTGGACATCACATTATGCCCATGCTTGTACTAATTTTTGGGCATAGGGCCCACATCATGAGCCCGTAATGTACGGTTTAATTCCAAAATTATTGGTTTAAAGAGATGTAATTATTTAGTCCAATGTGTGTGTGTATAAAATAGTGAAGTAAATTTGACTTGGGAATAATTTTTTGTTTTTGCCTCAGCTTAGCTTTTGAGTTGTCAAAGCACTTATTACATTTTATTTTAGTTAATTAAACATATGGTGGGACGAATTTGATGACCTAAGTTTTCATAATTTTGGTCATTTTCTCTCTCTTACATGTGAACACAACACTTCCCTGCTTTTTTCTAATTAGGCCCTTATTTATTTCTACATTCTTTTCCTCTAGACACTGCAATTTTTTTTTAAAAAATTGAATTTATTCCATACACAACTAATATTATTTAACTAACACTTATTAACAATTTAATAATAATATTATTTAATAAAACTGATTAATGGTGTTTGATGATAACAAGTAATATTAACTAATATTATTCGCTAAAAAATACTAATTAATATTCTTCACTAAAAACCATTGATGACATTTATACAAGAATTTTACTTTTCGGCTGAGTAATTGTTAAGAGAAAGAACATCTAAATTTGAAAATAGGAACAAAGTAAAGACAACATTCAAGGGCAAATATTTATGCTTTATTCTAATCAATACATTAGTTGCGTGTCATATTTATTCCATTTCGTGATTGTTTTGAAACTCTATAAAATAATTTTTAAAACTCAAAGTATTGTAAAGAAATGGTTCATGATAAGCTTATCATGAATAAATTTTAAAGTATCAAACATTTAATTAGGTGTATCAAAAATCTCATCAGATGTATCAAAAGTTGAGGTCAATAAAATTTATATATTGATTTTAACTTTTGATACACTTGACCAGATATTTGATATATTAAGACAATTTAATGATAAGCTTACCATGAATTATTTTCACACAATACCTACTCTTTCTAATTTTTTTTTTTTTAAATTGTGAGATAGAGCTTAAAAAAAATGTTTTAAAAGCTATTTTTAAATTTTAAAACATAACACTTCATTGTTATCAACAACAAAAGATGAAAAGAAGAGGTAAAATAGAAATTGAATTTCAAAATTAAACCAGTCTCTTGTCAAATGATTATTCCAGATATTGGTGGATTCATGCTATACATTCAATCAACTTAAATCATATATACCTGGTATTAATTGTATACAAAATATATATGCGATGCTCTAATATTCACAAAACGGGATATTATTGATTGAATATTTTTATAGTACTTAAATTTAAAGATATTTAATTAAAATATAAATAAGAATATCATGTTACATACCATGTAATTCACCCAAATTGAGAGATGCATCCTTTATCATTGACTATGCATGCCCATGAAATGAAAGACCAGGAGTTGAATCTAAATATTTATTTTTATAATTTATAATATAAATATATATAAAAGAGAAATGATTTTTATTAATTTTTAGCTATAATCAAAAAATGATCTAGCTAGTTTTTACTTAGGGGAGCCAAAGCACTTTATGTGATAATTTTTTTTTATCGGTAATGTTAATTGTTAGTGGTTAGAAGTTAGTTCACCAAGTCTCCATACACTCATATCTCCAAAACCCTCAACTAAAAATATATTTTCAAAATTTATAATACAATTGCAATTAATTTTTTTAAAGTATAATTATGAAAATAGAATTACATGACATGCCATCAACCCTGCCAAAGTGAAAATAACTTGAAGGTTCATATTTTAGTATTAAATAATAAAATACTAATATGAGAAATTAAATGATAGGCTCAAATACTCTAATGGTGGAACAAAGTGGGATAGTGATAGACGGATAGTTTCATATAATATAATGACCAGCAATTTTGTTAGCAAGTGGATGAGAGAGAGAGAGAGAGAGAGAAGGTCACTGAGATTTTCTTCCAAAAAATTGGGCCCACATGATATATTTTGTAACCCTAATGGGAAATGAATAAACTCTTTTGGAGCAATTTACATATTAATATAATGAATTAGTACGACTTTTTTTTTGTGAAGGAAGGAAGGAAGTAGCTGCCCCTTTTCAATTTTACCTTTGCATATTAAAGGAAAATTGGTTTTCTTTACTCATGTTTTCTTGTGTTGTAGCTTTCATGGATACCTTCACTATGACATGACTTTCTAATTTATTGTTTGGTTTTATTTGGATCCTTAGGTTTGATCCTACGTGATAAGTTAATTGAGATTTTTTTCTTTAAACTAGATTCATCAAGAATAATTAATCAGTAAAACAATAAATTTTGGAGTATGTATTGTATGAAAATAGTTCATGATAAGATTATCAAGAAATTATTTTAGTGTATCAAATATCTGGTCAAGTGTATTAAAATATTTATCAGTTGAATCAAAAGTTGAAGTCAATATATAAATTTTATGGACCCCAATTTTTGATACATTTGATGAGATTTATGATACACCTGGTTAAATATTTGATACTTTAAAACCTATTCATGATAAGCTTATCATTAACCATTTTCATAATATACTTTGTCTAAATTTCGAGGAAGTTTTTTATGAAAAGATCGTGATAGAATTCTGCATTCGTATTTATTTCATTTTACTTTAAAAACATGATCTGAATAGAATTATATATATATGTTCATATATAGGTCTTTAATATACATATTATTATAAATGTCTCATGTATAAAATTATACTATGATACAAGTTTTTATCCACGAATATTATGTGTTTGCTTATGTCTAATGAATTTAGTTTAAAAAAGATTATATAAATGGATTTATAGCACATTTCTCATAAGTTTAAACTTTTAAACGTGATGCAATTTTTTCATATTGTATCAGATGTTTTGGTTAATGCCCACCTTCTCAATGCAAATCTCATTAAAAAAAAAAAACAAAACAATTTCACCTATTTTAAATTGTTCTTTGTTAGAGTTGGGAATTAAATTCATAAGTAAATGTAAGTGTTAAAAATTAATATACATAAATAAATCCAATTCATGTTCATACAATTGAATTTAACATGAATTTATTTGGTAGATATTGAATTTTAAATAATTTGGGTCAAGCCTAATCTGGCCAAAACGACATCTACTTAACCATGTAATCCCTAAATTATCTTAAAAGAATTGACCAAAGTAGTAATAAAGTGCAATTATTTAATGCAAAATCACTTTATTTGTTCAAATTCGAATAATTCCATTTTCAAAGAAGTCTGAATATGTTGTCAACTTGTCATACGTCTAGTTTTAGAGTTGTTACTTTTTTTATTTTTTAAACCAACTTTGAATACCCGTATTATTTGGTCGGAAATTTTCTGAATTACTTGGTACTCCTATATATTTAATTAGAATAAATCTCTTGTGCATCAGTTACACGTACCGAAAAGTTACACAAATTACTATTAAAAAATTACATCATTAAAAATACGCTTATTAGTAATAATATGTGTAATTTTTTAATAATATTTTATGTAATTTTTTTAAAATAAACTTGAATTGCACGGTGTAATTGGTACATACAAGACAAGCCATTATCCAAAATTTGTTACTATGAGAAATAACATATTTTCTTTATCAGAAAAAAAGTATGGTTCGCACTCCAAAATTTGTAAAGATTAATTCTAGATGATTAGTATTTTATCTTTTATATATCTTCAAACTACACCTCAATTATTTTGGTACACTAAACGGGCTGATTTTTTCTTTTCTTAAAAAATCAAGTGTGTAACTTTTATATATATATATATATTATTGATATTTTGAATAAATAAAATAACTTTAAAATAAAGAAGGTATATATTTTGAAAAAAAATTAATATAAAATTTATTGTGAAATATTTTATTAAAAAAATAAAATTTAAATAGTAACGAAGGGATCGAGTAGTATAATTTATATACACGATTTGTGTGCTCGCATACAAAGTATAAAAAGAGTAGATCAATTGTGAATTCGCCTTTACATGAACTTGTATTATTATTATTATTATTATTATTATTATTATGTATAATCACTATTATAAAATGTATATATAAATTAATTTTTTAACAGTGATAGTATATCATACATTCATAAAAATGATAATGAATATACATAACATTTATAACTAACAAATCGAGTTTATATAAATTTTTATCATATAAAAAGTGAAGAAAAGAAATTTCTTTTACATATATATATATATATATTCAACAAAGTAGACTAATTTATTCCTTTTCCATTATTTATATTTTAGTTTTGTGTCGACGTCGAAAAATTCGTTAGAAAACGAGGATGACCGTTCTTTTTTGTTCTAAATGCAGACATTAGTTTAGCTTAGAATAGGTCAAGTGTGATGTATGTATGAAAAATAAAAGACACGACCCCTTCAAAATATCTGCTAACACAAGAAAATTATTTCATTTTACTTCGTCTTAAGAAAAAAAATTCTTCACAAGTTCCTAAATATATATATTTATAATAGTTAAATAGAGAAATTAAAAGTTTCTAGTCGTGCAAAAAGTATATTTTATCTTTTTTCAATTTTTTTTTTTTGAATGATATATATAAAATTGTTTTATAGTATTAAAATTTGGGCTAGTTTATATCATTGATTTAAATTCTACTTGCCGCAATATTATTCCCATAAATTATATATTTGTTGGGTCTTTCCAATCTATCACATAATGTATTTGACAAATTTTCAAAGATAACTCAACGTCCATAAGTAAAAAATGTTTGAGAACCTATAAAAATAAAATAATTTTATATTTTTTATAAATTCAGAATTCTTTTAATCTATACATTTTATGTGTATTAGTTTTCTCATTTGATATTTTCCATCTAATCTGATACATAAATATTTATTTATACATGTTTTAATCCTTTATATTGATGTACACATTTCGTTCTTTGACCAGTACACGTGATCAAGGCGAAATAATTTTCACCTAATCTCGACTGATTCTTATTTTGTTTTTAAAAAAATATGGGAAAATACACTTTTTATCCTTTAATTCTTATTAACTTTGTTTTCTTTCTCTTAAATTTTAAATTTAACTTTATACCGATAAAAAAAGTTAAATTAGAAATTTAAAATTTAAGAGGATAGAAAATAAAGTTATTAAATTTAGGCCTCATTTGGTTCGTTAGATAAGTTAAGATAAACTAAATTATCTTATCAAATTTGATGTTTGGTTTAATGGACAAAAACTCAAGATTAAGAAAAAATCCAAAACTAAAATTCAATTATCTTATGAATGGAAGATGTATGATAATAATCTATTGTTTTTATTTTTACTAAAATATTCTCCTTATATTGTAAAAGATAATTATAATTCACTTTATTTTTGTTTATCATATAAATGACAAAATTGTCAATTGCACATGTTTTTATTATTAATCTTACAATCTAAACATTCAAAATAAAATTATATTACAATCCATCAATCCAAATATACTATTTAACTCCTAGATAATAATCTCTAAATTATAATTTTGTCTAACCAAATGAACTCTAAAAGTTAAAAATTACTCCCTCCGTCCCGTAGGAATTTGCACCCTACGGGACGACATATTTTTTAAGAAAAAATAGTTTTATATATAAAGTAGTGGTATATGAGTAAATATGTGTAAATATTTGTGAGTGTGCACGTAAATCAATGCTTCCTTTTTTTAGTAGTGTGCAAATTTGTATGAGACGTTCAAATAAGGAAAGTGTGCAAATTCCAGCTGGACAGAGGGAGTACTATATTTTCCTGAAAAACATTAAAAATGAATTATTGTTTTTTTATGTAGGCCAGAGAAGGGGCAGAGATGTAATTTCAGGGGTGAAGAATGCAGTATCGAGCAAGCATCAATTAACTGACATTATATTACATGGGAAATTGAAAGTGGGAGTGGGAAGGGCAGAACAGAACAGAGGAGGGCTCCGCCAGCGTGTGGCGCGCCCACACGACACATGTCCGCGCACTGCCGTCAATCAGATGGCGCCGATTCCTCCACTCAGATTTGACGGTCTAGATTCGTTCTAATTGCACCATCCACGCTGCTAGAACGTTTCGCTTTCCAATTAACGTGGGCCCCACCGAATGCCTCCATTAAAATTAACCCGCTGCCACGCAGATTCTTGGTTTTTGTCCTTCGGATCAAACTTAATCCCAGGCGGTTAACAAAGTTGCTCGTTGTTTTTTAATAAAAATTTTAAAAATATAAATAATATAATAAAAAATGAACAGTAATTTACAAAAAAAAGATAAAAAGTAAATGAAAAGAATATAGAGCAACATATAGTGAGATCGTTTGGGAAAAAAGCATGTATCTTGTGAACTCGATTCACATAAACTCGTATTACTGGAGTATTACTATTATCTATATATACTATTATAAAAAAAATATAATTAGATTTTAAACAGTGATAGTGTATATACATAACAATGATAATGTACATATGATAGTGATAATTGATAAACTTGAATTCAAGGTGAATTTGAGTTCATACAAGTTTTTATCTCATGAAAAAACAAAACAACCGCATCAAATCAAAATGAAATAGAATTTCGATTCGATTAGTTTGGTATTCCATTTAATTTCGATTTTATAATTTCTTTTTCTAATATTAAATTCAGTTTTGGTTGTTATGACAAAAATACTATTACATTCATCCCAAAACAATTTTTACGCTTTTTTATTTTGAGACATCTCAACAATTTCATACCTTTTATTTTGAGATATCTCAACTTTTTTTTCACACTTTAAAAAGAAAATAATTAATATTTACAAAAGTCAATAGAGTACAATTATATATTTTATATTATTTAACTTCACATACTCTATTTTTACTTAAACTATGTGTTTTTTTCTATGTGAAAATTAAGTTGGGACCTATGCTGCATAGGTGTGGATGCGAGAGTGCATGGGCAATACGATACGGATACGGGAATACAATTTTTTTTAAAAATTGAATGTGATTCGTTAAGAATATGTCTATTTATTTATATTTTATTTTATATAACACCTAATTATTTTTTAATATTTACAAATTAAATGTATAAAATTCACATTTTCTCTAACCAAAGTTTAAGTATGTTATTTAATAATTAAATATTAATTTAAATTTTGTTAACTCATTACATACATTATAATAGTGAGTTCAATATAAAATAAGCATCACATTGTCAATTCATTATGTGCCAATCAGATTCGCCATGTGAAGAATCGAATATTCATATACAAAAATCGCACCCTACTTAAGAGAAGCGTGAGAATCCAATACAGTATTATGATCATTTTAAAGAAATTCGTGTGGCTGGAATAGAGGGAGTATAATATCAAATTGAACTGAAATATAATTAAATATATACTATAATATTATATAATTATATATAGTGAAATATATATATTATTACATATTATATATTTTATTTTTGAGTTCTAATAATTAATACTATCGTTTCAAATCCAAA
>JAPKLY010000182.1:365798-391674 GCA_026898435.1 Prunella vulgaris
ATATAATTTCTATAAGTATTTCGATTATTTCGTTATGAAATTGAAATCAAATCCAAATTTTATGAGTTCTTTTTTATTTTTAATATATATGGCTTGGTTTTGGTTCCATATAATTGTTAACTCGATTAATTTAGTTTTGACTGTTTGGTTCGGTAATTGACTCGAGCCATGCTCACCCTATGTATATCAAGTACACCATATAATTTAAATATATTTTTAACTATTTATATTAATAAATATTAAAATTTATTTAATTTATTATTAAAAAAAACTTTTTTTAAAACAAATTTTTACATGTAACAAATGTAACATTTCAATAATAATAAATACAAACTTTTTTAAAATACATTTAAATTATACAACGCACTTGATGCACTAGAAACTTACTCTTAAAATATTGAGGAAAATTTCCAGTGACATAATATTTTAAAAAGTGTATTGAATAAAATATATTGGATGAAGATTGTGATGTTGAGATTTTGAGGGTTGTTGATAAAAGGATCTAAGCTCGAGGATTAAAGAAATAAGAGTATAAGCAAATTAAAGTGGTCCAGCTGCTCGCCCACGTGCTCGCCGGGGTGCTCGCCCACATGCTCGCCGAAGCCTAGAGGTGACAAGGCAGCAAGCCTACGTGGCCACTCCTCTGCTGCTCGTCTAAGTGCCCGCTCGAGCCCTGGTATAACGAAGCAACGAGCCCATAAAGCTAAGACCGAGTTGCTCGCCACCATGCTCGCTCGGATGCTCGCCGACCTGCTCGCTCGGCTCCTGGGGAGGCAAGGTACTAAACTCTGAGAACAAGCCCGTAGTGCTCGCCCATCTGCTCGCCACATTGCTCGCCATGTTGCTCGCTATACTCCGAGGAAGAGGACACAGGATGTTCGAAGATCCTATAGGAAAGGCGTAGAACATTATAGTTAGAGTCAGTTGAGCAAGTGACTGAAAGGATGACAAGTGGAGGACACATGTCACCTCCAGAGGCCACATGGCTTGTAAACATGCCACATCACCCTTAGAAGGGTATAAATAAGAGGAAAAACCTCATTTGTAAAGAGCTGATTTTCAAAATACAAGAGATACATTACACAATTTCTCTCTCTACATTTCAGCACTCAATCATATTATAAACCCAATTAACATCTTTTGATTATTGTTTGAGTGATTTCCTAGATATAACTAGCCATATAAATTCTTCAATTATATAAATTCCTCAACAATTTGGCGCTAGAAGGAGGGTCCGAACCTCCGTTGATCAAAGAATTCGGTAATTATTCTTCATTTCCTCAAGAACGCCAAGAACACCACTTGAATTTGGTAAATTCTATAGAATATCTTCAATTGTGAGTACTTTTGATAACAGTTTTTACTCTAAAAAATACAAGCTAGAAAAGATTTATTAGAAATTTGCTCCCAAAACCCAAAATTCTTACTCGAGAAAATGACGAGACACACATATGATGACTACAACGACGAATCCCGCACCACCTCAACGAGCCGAAGGTGGAAGGGAAAGGGACCATTAGGACACCGTCAGACAGAACAAGCCCAAACCCCGGCATTAATGGCGGCCCCGAATTGAAGCCACGATCGAATCAATGGTTCGGACTCCCGAGGACATTGAGAGGGCAATGGCTACCCTCAAACAGATACAAAGACAATAGCTCGTGGTGGCTCGTCAACCAATGATTCAAGTTGCCCAGACTGAGACCAGACATGAGACCCGAACAAGCTACCACGCTCAGGAGTAAGAAGCTAGTAGTGGACGTGTCGTGCTAGAAAACTCAAGAGGCAAACAGAAAATGTCTGATCGTCTCGGACCACAACCCCAATGCTCAAACCAGCGACCAGCTGGGCGAGCAGAGTGGCGACCAGCTGGGCGACCAGTTGGCCTAGCAAATGATCAACCTCAGCATCTTGACGGGTCACAAGGTGATAGATGTAGTAACCAAAGTCATCACTCAGAAGGTAGAAGGTCAGAGCATTCGCACCATCAAGAGCCTTGCGAGTCTGATGCTCGACATCAACGCAGGCCTGTACAAGAAAGATTAAGGAGACGGGCGTCCGAGAGGTTAGGGCCCAATGCTGCGAGTAACCTCCAGCGACCGCACCGAGAGATCGCCCAAAGTGAGGGACTACCGGGGGCAGCACGTCATCATGAGGTGCACCCGGAACAGCCTCGAGGAGGGGGATCATCCCGGAGGTCGTCAGTCCTAGAAATAGAAAAATTGAAGAAAGCTGTGGAGGACTTACAACACCAGGTGGCCATCAAAGACAAGGTGGAGACGTACACGTCACTTCCAATTTCACCACTATCACCAGTTATCCTTACAGCACCCATCCAGAAGAAGATACAGTTTCCTTCATTAGTGCTGTACGAGGGAGAGTCTGACCCCAAGGTTCACATCTCAAAATATGCCGATTACATTATCTCAATGAGGGCATCAGACGCGACGCAATGCCGGAACTTTCCCTTAACTCTTGGAGACCGTGCACACAGATGGTTCTCAGCCTTGACACCTGGATCAATCCAATCGTTTGGGCAATTGACCCGGGAGTTCCTGTCCCACTTTTCGGGATTCGGAACATATTTGACACAAAAACATAGGCTGGCCAATATTTCACAAGGGGCCGAGGAGACCGATCAACAGTACTTGGAACGCTTCGATAAGATCCTTTTGGAAGGTGAGTCGGTCAGTGATGACACAAAGGTTGTGGCGGTCATGGCGGGACTGCGTAAAGGAACAGACTTATGGAAAGAAATGCACCTAGCTTGTCCTAGTACATATGCCGAGTTCCGCCACAAAGCCGGGGTCTATGTTGCAATGCAAGAGGCA
The DNA here is from genome assembly GCA_026898435.1 of Prunella vulgaris. NCBI lineage: Eukaryota > Viridiplantae > Streptophyta > Magnoliopsida > Lamiales > Lamiaceae > Prunella > Prunella vulgaris. The sequence goes on from JAPKLY010000182.1 coordinate 368,630, forward strand.
ATGGCCAAACAGTTGAGTTTAGAGGCTGATGATAAGAAGAATGGGAAAAAGCCCAGTGGTAGTGGTTACAAAGCCTCGAAAAATTTGAAATCATTTGGAGACACGGCGGAATACAAAGAAAAACTAAACCAAGTGTTAACTACCACGATTGACCACGTCTTCACAGCTGTGAAAGACCAAGACATGTTAGCCGCACCCCGGAGGATCAGACAAGATCGAAGCAAGCTAAACCCAAATAAGTTCTGTGCATATCATCAGAGTATCGGACACTTCACCAGTGAGTGCCGAGACCTTCTGAAACAATTATGGAAATTTTATGAAGACGGTAAACTTGCCGAATTCGTTAAGAAAGCTCCGGGGAAAAGGCAGCGTCAACCAAGACAAGAGGCCTCAGATGATAAGGGTAGTGATGAGGAAGAGAGGGCCCCAAACAGACAAGTAAGGAGAGGTCCACCAGCAAGGCCGACACATCTGGAACCTAACCGAGAGATTCTTGTGATTGAAGAGATTGGTTCGGAGGGAGGGATGGTGGATGGCCGTCCCACATCAAAAAGACAAAAGAAGGCGGAAATTCAGGCGGTCAACCAAGTACAGGAGATGGGGTCCGGATCAAAAGCATCAGCTAAGCTGACTGCAGAATTAATTTTCTCACAAGCAGATCTCGAAGGGGTCCTCACACCACACAACGACTCCCTGGTTATCAGCGCCAATATCATGAACACAAGAGTACACCGATTGCTAGTGGATACTGGAGCCTACACGAACATCCTGTTCAAGAAGACACTAGACCAGTTAGGAGATTACGAATCCTATATAGAGGATTGTAATCACAAAATAGTGGGATTCGGAGAGGCTGTGACCGTCCCACTAATTGTAATAAGATTGCCTGTAGAACTTGTAGCGCTAGAGGACCCGAAAAGGAGGATGACTAGGTTGCTAGATTTTTTAGTCGTAGATCAACCGTCCACCTATAACGGGTTCCTCGGCCGCCCTTTCATTTCTGAATTTAAAGCCGCATGTTCTACTTACTATTATTGTATCAAATTCCCAACTCTTAAGGGTGCAGGTACGATAAAAGGGGACCAGAAGAAGGAGCGGGAATGCCTACTAACTCTGAAGAAGCCTGTTACCCAGGTGTTGGTGTTTGAAGACCTGATATCACAACCCTCCCTGGAGGAACCAAGCAGTTTGGATGATATCTCGATAGATACTGAAATGATGGGAATGGATCAAATGTCGGAGGACATGGAGATAGATAAGGCACTCCAAGAAGACCAGACAGTTGGGGAACAAATGATAAATAACCCGGAGGATCAAGATCAAAACCCCACAACCATAGCCGGAATGAGTGGTGACATGGAACCAACAGTTGTACCAGAGGATATCGAGCCTCGATTGGGCTATGAACCAACCCCGGAAGGAGTAGATATGCACCTCGAAGGACCAATTGATGACCCCAGGTGGAAAGATAAAAAGCGACGCGCTACACCAGTTGAGGAGCTTAGATCCATACAAGTTGACCCAAATAAAGAAGATTTAGAACTCTTTATTGGGTCGGAGTTGGAGGAGCCTTATAGAAGCCGGATGGAGGAATTCTTTCGGGCCAATATAGATGTGTTTGCATGGTCGCATGAAGATATGATGGGCATACCAGTTGAGCATGCATGCCATCGTCTCAACATTGATCCCACAAAGAGGCCCGTCCATCAAAAGAGAAGAAAATATGGACCAGACAAGTATGAAGAGTTGACCGACGAGGTGAAGAAACTCTTGGACAATAAACTCATAAAGGAAGCACTATGTCCTCAATGGGTGGCGAACCCTGTCCTGGTCAAAAAGCCGAATGGAACGTGGAGACTATGTATAGACTTCACAGATCTTAGTGCCGCGTGTCCGATGGATAACTTCCATTTGCCTCACATCGACCAGCTGGTAGACAATACGGCGGGGCATGAACTAATGACATTTATGGATGCCTTTGCAGGTTACCATCAGATTGCCATGCATCCCGATGATCAAGAACATACAGCCTTCTATACGAACAAAAATTTATTTTGTTGGAAGAGGATGCCCTTCGGGTTGATCAATGCCGGCGCCACATACCAAACATTAGTCAATAAAATGTTTGACCAACACCTTGGTGACACGATGGAGGTCTATGTTGACGACATTGTAGTAAAGAGTCTTAGAAAAGAAGACCATCTGGAGCACCTCAAGCAAGCGTTCGACATCATGAGGGCGTATAAGATGAAACTTAACCCAAAGAAAAGCAGCTTTGGAGTACAGTCCGGCAAGTTCTTGGGACATCTCGTCAGTCAACGGGGCATAGAAGTCAACCCTTCACAAGTCAAATGTATCCTGGACATGGAACCACCGAAGGATGTACCGGCAGTTCAAAGACTTACCGGATGTCTTGCGGCACTAAACAGATTCATATCCAGATCTGGAGATAAGAATAGGCCCTTCTTCGAGTCTATCAAAGGCAAGGGCATCTGCAAAAGAACCGGGAAGACCAATTATGTGTGGACGGATGCTTGCCAAAAGGCGTTCGAAGATATAAAGAACTACCTCAGTAATCCCCAGATTCTGTCAAAGCCGGTACCAGGAGAAAAGCTATACCTATACTTGGTAGCATCAGAGGTAGCCATAAGCTCAGCCTTGGTGCGTGCAGAGGGCAAGACACATCTCCCGACATACTATGTCAGCCAAGTGCTACATGAGGCGGAGCTACGATATTCCCCAATGGAGAAATTGGCATATGCATTAGTGATGAGCGTGCGGAAGCTATGACCATACTTCTTCGACCACCAAGTGGAAGTTTTAACAACATTCCCCTTGAGATAAGTCTTACATAGACCCGATACTGCCGGACGATTGTTAAAGTGGTCACTAGAGGTTAGCCAGTATGGTATAACATACGCACCCCGAACAGCGATCAAAGGGCAGGCTCTAGCAGACTTCATAGTAGAGCTAACCTACCCTCAAGATCCGACGAGGGGGCGTATTTACCCATGGCACCTCTACGTGGATGGCTCAGCAACAAGTTCCACAGCCGGAGCGGGTATCGTCCTTATAAGTCCCGACAAACAAGTGTTCACGTCAGCAATAAGATTCGACTTCCTAGCAACCAACAATGAAGCCGAATATGAAGCACTTATTGCGGGATTGAGACTATAGTTAGCTGTGGGGGTAACCAGACTTCAGATTTTTGGAGATTCACAGCTAATCGTATCTCAAGTCTGAGGTGAGTACGAAGCAAAGGACCGACAAATGATCATCTACCAAAGGATCGTTGCGCACCTGATATCAAAGTTCGAGCAAGTGTACATTGAACAAATCCCCCGGCTAGAGAACACCCAAGCAGATGCTTTAGCCTGGTTAGCTACAAGCACTGGAGAACCAAGCATCTCAGAAGTGGTGGTCACAAAGCTAACTAATCCTTCAACATTTGATTATGTTAATCAAGTGTTGAAGAGGGGGCAACAAATAATCAATAGCCAGCAATAGTCTACCGATGATTGGCGAACACCTATCAGTAAATACTTGTCCAACGGAGAACAGCCGGGAGATCCATGGAAAGCACGGCGAATTGTGAAACAAGCTGCTAGATACACAATGGTCGAAGGACAATTATACAAGAGAGGAATCTCACTTCCATTACTCAAGTGTCTTTCCTCGGAAGAAGGTCAAAAGGTGTTAGAAGAAATCCATGAAGGGATATGTGGAAGCCACGCCGGGGGGCAAGCCTTAGCCTACAAAACTATTAGGCAAGGTTACTATTGACCAACACTACGAAAGGACGCTATCAGATATGCTAAGAGGTGTTTGAAGTGCCAACAGTTCGCTCCAAGCATTCATACCCCGGCACAAGAATTGAAATCAGTGTACAGTCCATGGCCATTCGCTAAGTGGGGTATCGACTTGATCGGCCCATTCCCTCCCGGAAAAGGTGGAGTAAAATTTATAGTGGTGGCTGTGGATTATTACACCAAGTGGACCGAAGCAGAAGCATTGACGACTATAACCCAGGAAAAAATGATAAACTTCATTTGGAAGAACCTGGTGTGCAGATTTGGGTTGCCACAGTCGATCGTCACGGATAACGGAAGGCAGTTCGACGGAAGTAAGTTAAGAGACTTTTGCACATCTTGGAACATCAAGAAACATTACTCCACACCATATCATCCTCAATCGAACGGTCAAGTTGAAGCAGTGAATAAAATCTTGAAACACATCCTAAAGATCCGGTTAGAAGAAAGAAAGGGCAGTTGGGCCGACGAGCTTCCAGAAGTCTTATGGACTTATAGAACGTCCTACAGAACAAGTACCGGGGAAACACCGTTCACGATGGCTTTCGGAGTCGAAGCAGTCATCCCGGTGGAAGTCCAACATCGAACATGGAGGATAATCAAATACGATGAAGAAACAAATGAAGATGATATGGCGATAGAAAAAGATTTGATTGAAGAAACAAGAACTTCGGCAGAATTTAGAAATGCGGTCTATAAGCGACGGGCCGAAAAGTATTACAATTCACAAGTAAAGGATAGAAGATTCCAGATTGGCGACCTGGTGATGAGAAGGATACTAGCAGCCCCGACGGGAGTGTTTGGTCCAAAATGGGAAGGTCCGTTCAAAGTAACAAAAAGTTGGCCAAATGGGACATATGACCTAGAGGACATGCAAGGCAACCCTTCGGCATACACGTGGAACGAAGCACATCTCAAGAAATTCTACCAGTGAAGACTTGTATAAATTTTCTTTTTTGAAAACCTTGCTCGCCCAACATGTATAGGGGCAAGCAGGTTCGTGCTAGATAAGGACAAGTCGGTAAGGTCATTATTGTGTTGAATAAAGAGGTTTCCTTTCAAATTGGTGTATCAAAGATGTCTCAAGTTATAAGCTCTCAAGACTTACGAGTCCATAATAAAGGCAATGTATTGAGACTAACCCTAAGGTTATACCATTAAGAGGGAGTCCTTACCGATCAATAAGCCTACATCCAAAGAGATGAAAAACGAGGTGTAAATTCGCGATTCTGAAGAAAAGAAAAGTAAGACGAATTAATTGAAACACCATACATAAAAAACGAGCACTAAATAACTGAGACATAAACATTGCTAGGAACATAAATAAACCCGATAAAAAGGAAACAACAAGTTCATTAATACCAAAAGGATGTTCGAGTACATATGGGGCGCCTTCGAGGGCGAAGAAGCAAAAGTTTTAAGCATCGCAAGATTACAAGTAAAAACGCCTTCAAGGGCAGAGGAGCAAAAGTTTCAAGCAAAAAGTAAAAAATAGAAAAACCCAAGGCAAAAAGGCTGAAGAGGCTCCAACTCCTTACTGCTCGCCATGTTGGTCACCCATTTGCTCGCCGGGTTGAACACCAACCTGTCCAGCGGCCTGGGCAGCTTGCTCGCCAGCCTACTCGCTGGCTTGCTCGCCTGCCTGGTCGCCCACCTGTCCACCGGCACCTGAAGGGGAGAGACCGGGGAGAACTTCGAATGGGGACAAACCCTCAGTGTCCACCATTGGGTCATCTTGAGCGTCAATCTGAATAGGTGGGTATCTCCCACCAACAATTTTAAGGTGCGAGGGCACGACGCTCAAGTCCACGCCCATCTCCTCAAGGTCCCCAATATCAACCACCAAGCCATTCCGAAGAGGACACTCGGTGAGAAAGTCAGTGAACTCCTTCTTCAGGGCAGTCCAAGGGTCCTCGTTCTCACCAACAACATGGTGATAGGCCCGAAGGTTCTCGGCGAAGGTGTAAACGAAACCAAAATTAGAAGACTCGGCTCGTATATTAGCAACAGCATCGGTGGTGTAGCAGTCGGTGTGCGCAGCCTTGAGGTCAGCAAGCTCGGCTCGGGTTGCCTGAAGATCTCTCTCCAATTCAGCGACCTTCCCACGAGCGATCCGGTCTTCTTCCAGTTGAGCTCGAACACTTGCTAGCTCGGCTCGGAGACCATCAGCTTCAGATTGAGCCTTCTCAACACTTGCAATAGCCAACTTCTCAGCATCCAAAGAGGCCTTTGCCTTGGCTTCCGCAGTAGCGATCTTCTTCTTCACATCATCCCTCTCTTTCCTCGCACTATCTATTCGCACTGCGTAAGCCTTCTCTAAGGTCACGGCTTGCTCAAAAGCGCACTGAGCACTGAAAAGAGCTCCACTCGTATGATGCATGGCCGTACGGATATTATCCGTCATTGACTGGCGCTGAATGATATCCTCCTGAGGCTGAGACCAGTGCCGAACGGTAGACTCGATGGTGAGGCGAGTGGAACCCTTGAGCTCGGTGAGGGATTTCGGAGGCCGGGCAAGTGCGAAATGATGTATAGTTGCGCTCCGATGCTGGTAATGTGAGGGATCGTACCTGAACAGAAATTCAAACAAGTCTGAAAAGTATTCGAAGTGTAAATATGTTACAAGTCTGAAGAGTGTTACCCTACTGCTCGATCTTGATCCCATCCAAGAATCGAGACTTCTGAAAACTGCCCAACAGATCGTATGGGGGCAGGAGCGGAGGAAGTGCCAATAGGGGCAGGAAGGGTAGACTCCGGAATCTCGACCCGGCCCGGGCCTCCTGAGGCTGAAGATCTTGTAACCCTGGCCCTCTTGGCGGCCTTACCTTCACGCTCAATGCGTGAACCATCTCCTCGAAGCACTCGCCGGTTACTCCCGCTCGGAGAGTCACTCGGAGCTTGACGATCCTCGGCACGAGGAGCCCGAGGGGTAATGGATCGGGTACTCGACCCGGAACCAGCAGTCTTCTTGGTAGTCTTGGCAGCAACTTGAGCGGCTAACACCACGGATGGGGGATCCCTCTTGGTACGTGCCATCCCGAATTTCTGGTTTAAAGTCTTGAAGGATGGAGGGATAGCAATAGTAACTTCAGGAACTGCAAGCATCAAGAGACAAAGAAAGAGTTAGAAAATTTTCATAAAATCTCAAAGTCGAAGTACAAGACAACAACTCAAAATGGTTATACCTTCGGGACGAGCAACCTGAGCTCGCAGATGGTGAGGAGTTGTGATTAACCCCGAGGCAACGCGGCAGCTGAACTTGTTCAAATACTCAAAAGTTTTGTCCTTCTTATTCCGGCGGCAGACAAGAATGCAGGTGAACTTAAACTCCTCAGACAAGCTCGTCTTCTTCCAACGCTGAGGGATCAAGCCTATAGACACAAAGAACAGAGAACATCAGATACTATAACGAGAATGGAATTTAAAGTGCTAACGAATCCTACGCTGCAACTCGCCAAACTCAGTAGGGGACATTATACATCCCCTGAGACCCTCGTTGTTATCAGGAGCCCGCCAATCACCGCCGATAAAAAAGAATTGTTCCTTCCAGTCTCTCACTTTGTTGGGCAGTCCCTCAAGGATCTTCATATCACTCCTCGCCTTAAGGTAGTAATAACCCTGACCCTCCTCAGAGCACTTGCTAAGGCAGAGGGTGTAATTCACCTCTGGAGGAGTCAGGCGATCCTTGTACCTCTCCAAGGCAAAAACCGTGCAGAGTGATATCAAGTACGTCCAAGCGTTGGGGGTTAGCTGTGTGATCGTTAAACCCGTCGTCTCCAAAAAGCGCCCAATGAGGGGGTGAAGGGGTAACGTTACACCAGCAGCCAAGGTATGCATGTTTATGGCTGTTAATCCTTTCGGGGGACGGTCAGCTCTTTCTTTCTCCCGAGGAGCATACATCGTGACGTCGCAGGGAATGTGATACTCCCTCCGGATGTGGTCAAGATCATCCTCGTCAATGGTACTCACTACGGGTATTCGCCTTGTAGTTTGTGCGGTCACCTTTTTCAAGTTCCCGATACTATCGAGGAGGAGTCGGGAAATCTGTGGCATATCACTCGTAATATGCTCTCCAGTCGAACTCTTGTGCAACACCTTCGGGAATGGACCTCTCGGACATGTGCTGTTGAGGGAAGCAAGCAGACTCGAACCACTCAGTGATAGAGTCGTCGCTATCGTCACTACTGGAGAGCATCTTTACATCCTATGTATCATCATCCTCTGGGTGAGCAGCGGGCTGCTCGATTGCTTGATCGCCCAGCTGCTCACCAGGATGCTCGCCGGTCTCCTCACCGGCCTGCTCGCCTCCTTCCTCCAAAAATCGATTAACCTCTTCAATCGCAGAATCGGATCCAGCCAAATCGGGCCACCTTCTTCTATATTTTCCACCATTGGTTGTTTGCCCGGATTCCGTTGAGAAATGGTCCGACTTGAAGATGACGACATGATTCGAGAAATGAGAGAAATAGAAAGTTGACCCTAGGATGTGCTAACTATGGATTGCGAGTATCACCAACGGGATTCTGATCAGAAATTCCAGCGAAGAATTCGATGAACAAATACAAAAAATGGACACACAAAAATTAAAAGAAAATGAAGTTACTACAAGAAAAGAGACGGAAGGGGGAGAAGATTGAGAGATTACCTTTAGTGGGAACATCAAAATTGTTCGTCGGAATGAGAACAACAAGGATCGCCGGAAAGCTCAAAAATGTTGGATCGCCGAAAAATTCAGAGAGAAAGCAAGTGAAGAAGAGAATGAACAGTGAAGGAAAAACCCTATTTATACATTCGGGTTAGAGTAAAAGAGGGAAAAATTTTAGGGACCTAATTGCAAAAAATTTGAAAAGTTTTTAAAGAGGCACGACTTTTCGTGATTGATTGGCACGCAAAACAAGGAGACGCCTCATTTTCCGGAACGTCCCCTCAGTTTCCGAAGAGAGAGAGAGCGAGCAAGAAGGTGAGCACCAAGACGAGCAACATGTTTCTCGCTAAGTTGCTCGCCCAACTGCTCGTCCGCTTGGTAGACTAACTTCAGCATATACTTTGATATCAAATCAAAGCATATACTGAGGGTCAAATGTTGATAAAAGGATCTAAGCTCGAGGATTAAAGAAATAAGAGTATAAGCAAACTAAAGTGGTCCAGCTGCTCGCCCACGTGCTCGCCGGGGTGCTCGCCCACATGCTCGCCGAAGCCTAGAGGTGACAAGGCAACAAGCCTACGTGGCCACTCCTCTGCTGCTCGCCTAAGTGCCCGCTCGAGCCCTGGTATAACGAAGCAATGAGCCCATAAAGCTAAGACCGAGTTGCTCGCCACCATGCTCGCCCGGATGCTCGCCGACCTGCTCGCTCGGCTCCTGGGGAGGCAATGTACTAAACTCTGAGAACAAGCCCGTAGTGCTCGCCCATCTGCTCGCCACATTGCTCGCCATGTTGCTCGCTATACTCCGAGGAAGAGGACACAGGATGTTCGAAGATCCTATAGGAAAGGCGTAGAACATTATAGTTAGAGTCAGTGGAGCAAGTGACTGAGAGGATGACAAGTGGAGGACACATGTCACCTCCAGAGGCCACATGGCTTGTAAACATGCCACCTCACCCTTAGAAGGGTATAAATAAGAGGAAAAACCTCATTTGTAAAGAGCTGATTTTCAAAATACAAGAGATACATTACACAATTTCTCTCTCTACATTTCAGCTACTCAATCATATTATAAACCCAATTAACATCTTTTGATTATTGTTTGAGTGATTTCCTAGATATAACTAGCCACATAAATTCTTCAATTATATAAATTGCTCAACAACGGTGAATATATAAAGGAATATTTCCATTTTGAGAGTAAACTTTTGTGGGATAACTTAAAAAAATGGTATGCAAACATTTCAGAAATAGGGACAATACTATCTCCCCTTTTTAAAATTTGAAAAATGAGTAAACATGTTATATTTATTTAAAAATATTGCATATAATTAATTTTTTATATTGCACAAATTCATATGAGACTTCCAAATAAAATAAGTACGCAAATTCATAAGAGACGGTGGGAGTAATTCATTACATAGAATAAGTTTATTGTGCATCAGGTACACCGTACAATTCAAGTGTATTTTAAAAAAAAAACTACTCATATTATTATCGAAAATTTACATTTGTTTATACTAAAAATCAATTTAACGTGGAATAACTTTTCAATATAAATAAGAATAATTTTTCAATAATTAAGAAAATGACTTTTCAAATATACATTTGAGTTGCACAATGTCATTGGTACATACAAGACTAAGTCTTTACATAACTAATATTCATTCACTTTCCATGTTTTCAACCTGTACACTTTTATTATATTTTCAGTCCCTACATATGTTAATTATATTTATTTATATATTTTAATTATGTTTATCTATGAATATTTTATATTCTCACATGTTTAATTACCACATCTAGTTATTCAATATGTCTGATAATGATAAATGAGACTGATTCTCTATCAATAGGCTGAGGTATGTAATATAGAATGACTGTCTACATGCTCATCAAGAGGTGGACCTCGTTGAGAGACTTTGATTTTCAGCGAGAGTGACTTCATCAGGAGTGTTTAGACCTTGCTGACGAGGTGTCCACCTTGGGGAGTTGAAGTGGTCTTTAATTTACACTTTTATTTCAAATAAGTCATATATTGAGTTGTATTATTCGTAGTACTTCTTCAAAGTGGCATGTATTTCAGGGATGTTAGTCTAGAGTATCATCCATATGTTGGAGCTCATACACTTTATTAATTAGATACATTGATATCCTAAATGAGTCCCCATTATTTGGACGAATGACCATTTACTGATGCCTTTAGCCTTTTTAATACGAGGTCACCAACTTCGTAGTATCTCACCCTAATTAAACTTGGAGTTGAAAATATTTTTCTAGCTTCTGCTTGTACATCGTGTTTTAGAGAACTCGAGATAGATGTTTTTTTCTAACATATTGAGGTCGCTGCCTGCAATAGGACAAACTTGACCTCGAGCTATAGCGGCTTGCTGTCTGCAGTTGTTCGTTGGCTTGGTCCGTTCTTAGCCACTATTTTGTTCTCCACCTTATTGAGTCTGTCTTGCAATATGAGGAGAAGAGACTAACATTTAACCTAGTCGCCCAAAGGAGCGAATTGATGATCTTGCGAGAGGATCTCTGGACCCAGGCTATCCTAAGCTGAAATACGAGAATAGTCCCTAGCTACCAACGAATGATGGGCAAAACCAAAGCTTCTTTTAACGAAGTTGTCAGTCTGTGCCTTATAATAAGGTGAGAACTTGCATCCAGGGTATTTGGATGAGCGTGTGCATGACTTAAGCAGTGAGAAATCATACGGGATTTCGCAGTCAACCGACCAGGATGACATTATTGTTTAACAATCAAGTCTCAAACGGTTGAAGACCGATCGGGACCAAGTTGGGCTAGCCCACCCATTTGAGTATTCACGAGCCTGAGAACGACTCTCACCTTCTGTCTCTGCTAGCTTTCTCTTTTTCCCACGCTTCCAAAAACTGTATGATTTTCTAGGTACAGGTTGGGAGCTTTGCGTGGCTCATTTTTTGTGGCCTACTTTTGCAAGGCTGCAATTGTGGAGTCCACTTGCTCTAGAGTCTCGTACGACTGCATTGGTAGAATGTTCATGGTATTGCATATGGGAGTAGTTGTGGATACAACTGGCGGATTATGTTGCTTTTACGTAGCCAGGGCTGTTTCGACTGCTAGTTGTGGGGCGACTGAAGTCGTTACTGCCAATGGAGGAGTCACAACAGGTGGTTGTACAACGTTAGCCCTCTTACGGAACTTTGATTTATACATCACTTTTAATTTCACATAAAACTTAACAGTTGACACTCATATTTCTTCAGTATCCATGGCCATAATCAAATACTCCCTCAATTCTACTATAAGTTGTTCATTTTATCATTTTCGTCCGTTCCAATATATGTTGCTCATTCGTTTTTTTACCTTTTTTAAAAACTATTATTCACTTCTTTATTATTATTTTCAATATTTTTTACATTATTTTCTTTACTTTTTTATTTTTCTCCATCACATCACTTATACTTTTTCACTTTTTTCCATCACATCACTTATACTTTTCCACTTATGCTTTAATCCGTGTATCCAAAAGCAACAAGCAACCTATAGAGAGACAGAGAGACGGAGGAAGTACATATTTACTATTAATTGGATCAGTTATTTTTTTTAATCCACCATCGTCCTTATCAACATACCTAAACTATTCTTTTTAGAAAAATATTTATATATTAAATTTTATTTCACGAATTATCTTGGAATGAAAATTAATAATTTTAATTTTTATAATAATTTCTTTAAATCATATATGAACACAAATTATCATATATGTATTTTCAATTATTTTAACTTGAATGCAAAATTTTATATGAAAATTGTTTATGATAAATTTATCATGAAATTGTTTTAAAATATCAAATATTTGATTAACAATATCAAAAATGTTATTAGAAGTATAAAAAAATCGAAATCAGTAGTATTATATTTTAGTTATTGATGATTTTTTTGACCCAGATTTTTTATACTCCTGATAATTATTTGATACTCTTGATTAAACATTTGAAACTTTAAAACAATTTAATGATAAACTTATCACTAACCATTTTTGTATAAACCGATTCTAACTTTAATTTTTTACATATAAAATACTCCATTTGCCCCACTACATGTTTCCTATTTTGCATTTTCGTCCGTCCTACTATATGTTTATCATTTTTTTCATTTACCTTTTTTTGGAATCTGTTATTCACTTTTTTATTATTATTATTTACATTTATTTTTATACTATTTTATTTACTTTTTCATCTATCACATCACTTATATATTTTGGAACATAGGGAGTAACTTATACTCCCTCCGTCCCAGGAGAATTTGCACCCTTGGTATTTTACGTTTTTAAGATTTTTTTAAATAAATAGTGACATATAGATAAATATGTGTAAAACTTTTTGAGTGTGCACACAAATTGATATTTTTTGTAATTGTGTGTAAATTGGTGTGAGACATCTAAATAAGGAAAATGTGTAAATTTTTATGTGATAAATGGAGTAATTTTTTTATATATAATCAAAATAATATAAAAGATAAACATGTATATTATATAATATAATCAATAAAGTTCGTTATATCTAATCTAATAATTTAATAGGTTATCTTTTAGTTGAGACGACACCAGTCGAATTGAGATATTTGATCATGAGTATCAAATATTTTATTAGAAGTATTAAAACATCAAAATGAATAGTACTTTATAAAACCTATTCTAAATTTAAATTTTCACATATAAAATAACTTTTAATTTTTTTAATATGTAATCAAAATAATATAAAAGATGAACATGTATATTATTTATAATCATTAAAGTGACTCGATTAATCTAATTTAATCAATTAATAGGTTTTTTTTGGTTTGAGACGACACCATTCAGATTGAGATATTTGATTAAAAGTATAAAAATCTCATTAGAAGTTGGGTGCACATATTCTTCTAAAATTGTCATAATTAATGCAGTATCTGATTTGCACCCGCCGACCCCCTAAATTAGAGATGTTAAGCGGGCTAGCCCTAACCCTATAGGGCCAGCCCTAACGGGCTTCGGGCTAAACGGGTCAGGGCCTTATCCGGTTCACTTTAAACGGGCCTCTAATAGTTGAGACCTAACCCTAACGGGCTTCGGGCTAAATGAGTCTTAAACGGGTTTCATCTACAAAATTTTTAAAATTAAAATTTCAACATAAAATTTAGAATAGTGGCAATAAAATGCTAATTAATCTAAATATTGTTCATAAATTTATTAAAATACATCAAAATAATTCAACATAATTATAAATCCAAATATCAAGACATAAATAAAGTTCAAACATCAATATGTAATAGTCTAAAAAAAAAAAACACGTCCAGTACTTCATTAATAACATTTACATGTACAGATTGTGATATGATCTTTTATAATTTTTTAATTGGTTTTTAACACGTACTTTTAGTTAGGTTTTAAATTTTTCAATGGGCCTTGAATAAATTTATAAAAGTCCAGGCCCCAGTACTCATTGGCCATTTCAGTAACAATAACATTAATAATATATATTTAATTAAAAAAATATTTAGGCGGGTTGGCCCGTTTAGCCCGCGGGCTAATAGGTCCGGGTCAAAAAAGCCCGGGTTTAAACGGGCCTACTAAAGCTCGACCCTAACCCTGTATTTTTAGGGCTAAACGGGCCAGCCTGTTTAGCCCGGCCCGGTTTAACATCTCTACCCTAAATAGGGTGAGATTCTTTAAAATGCGTATCCGATTCTCTACGTGGCATATCCGGCTATCATGTGGGCAAATCCGATTAACGGATACTCAAATTCACCTCGCGAATCATACTTGTTAATTATTAAATATATTTTTTCAATTAATTTTTATTATTTTATATAATTTAAGTTGACAATATGACACTTATTTTAGATAAAATTCACTATTATATAATATATGTAATGGACTAATAAAGCTTGAATTAATATTTTATTATTTAATCATATTAAATCATTCAATGTACTTAAACTTTGGTTAGAAAAAATATGAATTATTTACATTTAATTTACATATTTTTAAAAAATATATAAATTTTTACCTGTTATAAATAATTAAATATAAATAAGTAAACGCATCCTTAACAAATTGCACTCAAATTTTTTAAAAAATTCGAATCCCCGTATCCGTATCGTATCACTCCCGCACCAGCACTTGTGCAACATAGATTAGAAGTATTAAAAATTGAAATCAATAGTATTATATTTTAATTATTGTTGATTTTTTTGACCCAAAATTTTGATACTCCTTATAATTATTTGATATTTTTTATCAATGTTCTAAAAGTCACTAGTCGATAGTCGGTCGGACCACTAGGGTTTAGCGACTGACGACTAGTCGGGAATTTGTCATAGACTAATTGGAAGCACATAAATGATAAATATAATTAATTATTTAATAAATTATTAATACATGTACATAAAATAATTAAAAAATTAACATCACCACCTTTTAATATTAAAATTATAAGTGATAACAAATATGAAACTCAAAATTTAATAAATTGATAATTTACAAATTAAAAGGAAATTAATATTTTAATTGTTTTAATTTTATTAATTTTATTAGGATTTGCAAAAAAAAAAAAGAATTAAAAAGGGAGGAATCATGCCTAATCGGGAACGACTTAGTCGACATCTAATCGATCTAATTGTTGTCTAGCTGGTGTCTAGTCGGCCTAATCATTGTCTAATGGGCTCTAACCGTCGACTACTACCCCCCAGATATGTTTTAGCGACTTGGTATAAATCAGGTCGGCCAAGAACCGATTAGCGACTAATCGGCCAAGTCGGCCGACTTTTAGAACAATGCTCTTGATTAAATATTTAGAGGACATTTATGGGGTGTTTGGTTTGATACTTTGGAAGGTGAGTAATGGTAATCAAAGTCATAGTGTGTGTTTGGAATGACTCTAAACTAAGAAATTTACCAAGTTCGGCTATATGAGGACTATGACTTTCATTCCATACACATTTCATTCCTATACCATTTTCATTCCCTACAATTATACCAATCGTCCCCTTAGTATAATTGTAAGAAATGGAATGAGTATGAAATAAAAGTCATACCTCTCAAATAGCTGAACTATGATAGATTCCTTAGTTTTTGGAAATCAAAGTCATAGTAGATTCATCTCAAAATACACACTATGACTTTGATTACCATTACTCACCTTCCAAAGGATTCAACCAAACACCTCCTTAATATTCTAAAATAAATTTATGATATGTTTTTTATTAACCATTTTTTATGTAAACCTATTCTATGTTTAGTTTTTCACATATAAAATAACTTATAATTTTTTTTTATATATAATCAAAATAATATAAAAGATGAACTTGTATACTTATTTAGTAGAATCATTAAAGTTACTCCTAATCTAATCAATTAATAGGCTATTTTTGGTTTGAGATGACACAATTCGGATTGAAATGGTTAAGTCCCTCATTTCGATCTATTTTGAATTTGCACATTAAATTCTCCCACCCATATATATATATTTATTTTCACATAATTTTATAACATATATATATATATATATATATATATTCCTTATTCACTCATTCTTCTTTTCTTTTTTTTACTTTTTTCTCCATTCGCTATTTCTTTTCTAAATTTTTCTAAAACATTCATTATCGCTCTTCTACTTATATTTCGCTAGATCACTTGGTATGTTTGGTTCGTAAGATAAAAGTATCTATCCGTAAAAAACATGCGTGTTTTTTACGGATAGATATTTTTATCTTACGAACCAAACATACCAACTTTACTAACTGACGGTTGATTTGGTTCAACGGACAAGATAAATAATTCAAGATAGATTAGACAAGATTATAATTTAGAGATTGTTATATATGAGTTAAATAATATATTTAAATTGATGGATTAAGATAATTAGTCTAATTCATTTTGGATGTTTAGGTTGTAAGATTAATAATAAAAAAAATATACAATTGATAATTTTGCCCTATGTATCATAAACAAAATAAAGTGAATTATAGCTCTCATTTTCAATATAAGAAGAGTATTTTAGTAAAGATAAAATCAATGTATTATTATCATACATCTTCCCTAAGATAATATTATCTACCATTCATAAGATAATTGAATTTTAATTTTGGGCTTTTTATTAATTTTGGGTCTTTCTCCGTTAAACTAAATATCAAATTAAATAAGATAATTTAATTATCTTATTTTAAGAATCGAACCAGATGAGGCCTAGTAATATCAATTTTAATTCAACACAAAATTTCATAATTCCATATTTTTCAATTTTTAATTAAATAAAATTTTACTATTTACTAATTTATCCCATTTACCTATTTCCCATCTGAATTCCCCCATCTCGTGATTCTAATCCACCACAATTGATAATCAAACGCAGCATGAGAAGTAAATTTTTAATTCTCAAATCTAAAAAAAAACAAAAAACAAAAATTTAACATATCAAAAAAAAAAAAAAACTGGATAACTCAAGATCGTTCTGAGCATTGTGCCTAAAAAGAATGTAGAGAGCATAACATAAATAAAAAAAGAAAAGGAAAAGGACAAAAACACCCCCATCTTTCCTTTTTTCCCCCACTAGCAGCGGGCAACAATATCATAGCAAGCAAACATATGCAACTGCCAAGGACAACCTCTTCAAGTAGCTTTCTTGCTTTAATACCAGCTGCTCTAAAGTGCCTGTTTTTCTCTCTTTCAACGCTCTCTCTCTCCCCTTTTCTCTCTCTTCCCCCCTCTCTCTATCTCTCTCATCACCTCCCCTTTTCTTGTGCTATGGATACTGCTCAGTGGCCACAGGTAAAGCATGTTTTTCTCTCTATCATATCATCACCACATCTTTCTAGGGCTCCCATTTCTTCACCATCTCCTTTTTGCTTCGTGTTTGTTGAAATTTCTTTTATAAAAATTATTTAATCTAAAGTCGAAACAACTTTACCACAACTCTGATCAATCAAACCCCACTATTCTTTTTGCTTTCAATTTCATATTAATGCTCCAGTTTTTGTTTGATTCAATTTGTTTTCGCTTGCTTGTTTGTTACTTCTCCCTCTCCCCCATAAATCCCTCTCTCTCTCATCACAATTCTCTCTCTCTCTCTCTCAGGGAATCGGAGTCATCAAAAATGGAAATCCAGAGAAGAAGCCACGCCCCCAGAAAGAGCAGGCCCTAAACTGCCCTAGATGCGCCTCCACCAACACCAAATTCTGTTATTACAACAACTACAGCCTCTCTCAGCCCCGATACTTCTGCAAAACCTGTCGCAGGTATTGGACCGATGGCGGCTCTCTCAGGAGTGTTCCTGTGGGCGGCGGCTCACGGAAGAACCGTAGGTCATCATCCTCATCTTCCTCCTCTTCTTCATCCTCACCCTACACCAACAATTCCTCCAAGAAAGTCTTCTCGGACCAAACCCCACAAAATTTCACCCCCCAAAACCCTAAGATCCATCAAGGACACGACCTTAATTTAGCGTACAATCCCTCCCATGTTATGTCTGATTTTGTTTCTCTTCCATTCGATGCTAAGAGTCTCTTCGCCCCGAACCCGGTCCAGCCTCCGCATTTCCCCTTCTTTAAGGCCGGCAATTTCACCTCGCTGATGGCCGAGTCCAACTCGGTGTACTCACCCGCGGCCGGGTTCTCCGAGTTCAAACCGAGTCTGGGGTTCTCGGTTGACGGGATTGATACTTATAATAGCATCGATCATCACGAGGATCATAATAATTCATCGACGAGGGTTTCGGTTTCTTTCCCGTTCGAAGAATTGAAGCCCGCGGCGGCGAATGGCGGCGATGATCAGTTCGCGGAGGAGAGAGAGACAGGAGAGAGAAACGCCTACTGGAATGGGATGATCGCCGGCGGCTCATGGTGAGGGAATTTCGATCGAGATTATTAAGTTATTGGGAAATTATATCCATCTCTAATTTCGTGAATTTGTTGTTTTTAGTTTTTTTTTGTGGTTTTTTTTTTTTTTTTTTTTTAACATGGTGATGAGAGAGAAAGTATGAGGATATGATATGTAATGATCAAAAGAAAACAGGAGATAGGTTTTGCATGTGTTGATATTCCCCCTTTGCCTTATTTTCTCTCTAGAAAATCTCTCACTTTGCTTCTTCATTTTGGCTTTCTTGATTGTTGTTGTTCCCCAGATTTGCTTTAATTGTCCTGTCAATATGTTGCCCAATTTTTATTTTTATTTTCTGGGAAAATTATGATCAACACTGCTTTTGTTCAGTAGCTTCTTGTATATAGTACATCAATTTTTTTTAATTTTTTTTTGTTTCAGTAGATATTGATTTGTCCTTTTGAGGCTTTGGTTTAGTACAGTTCTGCAAAATATTGGCCAACAAAAAATTCTTTCCTTTTTTTTGTCACACATCCCACCGCACATTTTATGTTGTATTAGTGCAGGGAAGAAAGAAGCACGAGATTTAACTAAAAAAAAAAAAAAGAAGTATATCTATTCTTTATTTTTTTTTTCACAGAACATCTAATTAGGGCACGAAAATTTTGTAGTTTAGCGTTTATGAATTGGGTTTATTTTGTTAAACTACATGAGAATATCTCATTTTAAGTTGGTTTAATTATCGCGTACACATAATAAAGCACATGGTACAAAACATTAATTTTCATTGTACCCAATGCTAACACATTAACACAACTAATTAGTATTTATGTGGATTTTTTTTTTTTTTGGAAAATATGCAAATTGAAATGCTAAAGTTGAGACCCTTGAATCGATATCTCGAGTTATATGCATGTTTTTTTTAATCAAAAAATTCATCTATGTTCCAATCATTTGATTGGTTATTTTTTTGTTACATTTTATGTTTAAAGTGGGAAATGGATCCTTTTTAACCATACGGCACGATTTTAATACCCAGCACGTCACTGTTGTAGTATCCAACACAATTTTAGCAGTAGGATCATTAGTGGGTAGTTAATTATTTTATAAATATATAATTATTTGAATAATGTGTTATAGGGGATTAAAGATAGTGTGTTGGGGCTGACAATTATGTCACATAAAGTTATCCAACTTATTTTTCATTTACTCTTTTAGTGAAAAGCATTTTCAAAATTTTCACCCAACTTATTTTTCATTTACTCTTTTAGTAAAAGTAATTCTCAAAAATTTCACCCCCAAATGTTGCCATGGCTAGCTAGCTGAAGAAATCTTGATTTCTAGTTGTCCTAGAAAGATTTCATTTTGTACTTATAATGATTTATAAAAGAAGACAAATTTTTTATTGAAAATTTGCAATGTTTAGTGTGCGAAGGCTGTGAGATTTATTACACAAATTAAATAGAGTTACATTAATTTATTTTTGCTCCCAATTTCATTTCCTATTAATTAAAAATACTATTGCTGCATTTGCTTTTGTCAAGCAGTTGAGGACCGTCAGGTGTGTGTTACCAGAAACATCTGTGTTTTTAAGAATCTTCCAACCATGAAAGCACTTTGAACATATGTGTATGTATATGTGTGTATATATGGAGAGAGAGAGAGAGAGAGGGGGAGGAGAGAGAAAGGTACATTTGGAGCACATGGTAAGCACTTGAATAATAATGAAGGTGAATTGAAAGAAGAGATAAAGGCTACTATATATATTTGAGTTGAGGAGACTTAGTAGTGGGGGCTTAATTGGGAATGATAGTGGGTATGTACGAGCACCCACTTTACACTTAAGATGGATGCTCTAAGATTTGGTTCCAACTAGAGCTCCTACAATTAATCCATCAAATGCAATTATATTTAATTCATAATTATGTTTGAATTTCACTCTCCTTATTAAGTAACATAATTATATCGAATTAGTAATATGTCTTTCTTGTCTAGATTATTTGCAATAAATGATATTTATGCTAAAACATTGGTTATAGCCCTTGTAGCTCAAACTCAATATATACTATGTTTTATGTAAGTTGATTTCTTTTGTTTTATTAAACCATTGATTATATATAGGTTTATGTGAATAATTTATGGCTTAACTAACAATTTTTCTATGAGAAAAATTATTTTATGTAAATTATAATACGTGTGAGTTGCACCTCTCATCATTATATGTTACTAACTCTTGCTACATGGAGCTTTCATCGGGATCAAGAATAATTACTATATATATATATATATATATTGTTTATGCACAACTCTGAGAATTTATTTTCCTTCTTTCATTCTTTGTAGTGATTCATCCAATTCCAACAGTTTAACTTTAAGCCATCAAATACTTTATCGATCTCTTTAATTCTATACTCTTTTGAAAATACCTTCATTTCTCGCATTCCTAAATATTAATCATCAATCATTTTTTTATTTTGTCCTGTGACATTCTGTTAAATTGAAGTAAGTTTGAAGCCAAACTTAATGACAACACCATTGAAATCCCCATCCAATTTGCACATTTCATCCAGAAAAGTTGGATATAATACACTCAAAGAAAATGTGTCTTACTGACTCTTCGTCTATGTTGCAGAAAACACATTTGTTGTTTATAGATGAAGACATTATTTTCCTCCCCTAGATGTTTAAAGTTGACAACCTTTCTTTGACGACCCTCCACGCATGTACACGAACCTTTTGGGGTGCTCATGTACTCCATATAGCAGTTTATACTCCTCCTCCGCTCTTCCCTGTCAACAACTTATTGCTTCTTTCATGTTATACTGCTCGCTCCTTGCCCTGTTGCACCTCCAAAGGTCAGGTTTACCTTGACTTGGAATAAACATGTTAATCACAGTAATCAAATCATTAAGAATTATTAAGTCATGAGATCCTCCATTGCAACTTTCAAATCTATGCTCTCTCCATTTTACTATAAGTTTCTTGTCTTTTTTTTTTTTTTTACATTCACAATAAGATTTTATGGAAGACAATACTGCATATATATGTGTACAAATATCTTTTTAAACAAACACTCTTTAACTTTTCACAATTTTCAATTACTAATACAAAAATCAGCATATAACCTATATATAATACCCTCGAGTATTTATTATTTAGATCACACACACTTATACGCATACACAAATTTACATGGGTGTGTGTTTTATCCAAATCCATAAGAGGTACATAGAGTTAGACCCATAAAGCAATGTTCATTAGCAAATGACCAACTATATATAGTGTTACGGTATTAGGAATTTGAACTTGGTTCAAGGATGTATAATACTCGGGGACTTAATTTCATTCTCTCTTGTACAGAAGGATCTTGTATATAGAGGAGTCACACTAATACGTTCAGTGTAAAGAGCAATTGAATCTCATACACACCTAAATTTTAATTTTTTACTTATTATATTTTAATTTTTTATTTATATTTCTTTAATTAATATAAAAATTATGATATTTTAATTTTTAATTTTTTTATGGGTGAAATTTGAAATGAAATTTTTAATAAGAAAGTTAATTTGAATTTCAATAAAATATTGAAAATTATTAATGAAAGAGTTTTTTTCCCCTTAATTTTGATTCAATCAACCAGGTGAGTTCTCATCTGGCCACTGGGCTCCTCACTTGAGTGAGTGATCCAGGTTCGATTCCCTCTGGGAACGAATTGGAGATGAGAGATATAAGATTGGCTAGAAGTTTATCTTGGAGTGTTGGGGGACTTGGTGTAACTAACTACTAACATTTACCGATCAAAAAAAAATCAAACAGGTGGGTTACCCTCCTGACCACCGGGCTCCTCACTTAAATGAGTGACCTGGGTTTGATTCCCTTTGGGAACGAATTAGGAGGGAGATATAAAGTTGGACCTGGGTTCGATTCCCTCTGGGAACGAATTAGGAGGGAGATATAAAGTTGGACTTGGAGATGTGGAGTGTAAGGAGATTTGGTGAACTAACCTAACTACTAACAACTAACATTTACCGATAAAAAAAATGTTCATCAATCAAAAAATTTTAAGCATGATTTTATTATAATGAATTGATATTTCAATTTATGACTCGTTACAGCAGGTCTATGAGAAAAAAATATTTTTTATAAATTAAGGAATTAAATTTACTCCCTCCGTCCATGAAAATTAGTCCATGTTGCCTTAAATAGTCGTCCCCAATAAATAGTCTATCTACCCAAATTAGAAAGTGTTCAATCATTATTTTTATTTTTTTATATACATATACTCACTTTTACAAATCACATCAAATACTTTATTAATAATTAACATTTCTTTATATTAATACACTCACTTTTATACATCAACATCAATTTTTTCTTAATAATCGTGTACAACTAAGATAGACTAAATATCATGCACCTAGAGAGTATAATTTAAAAAATAAAAGCACGTAAATCAAAACTAAACAAACTAAACTTGAAGGAGAAATTCCAAAGCTCAAAGTAATTAATGAAGTGCATATCTATTTAATTTAAGCCGACAGACAGAGTATGAATATGTGGCAAAACCTAACTTCACTGTCTTTGGGTCCCACCAAATTCCACGGTTTGTTGAGCGGAAAATGTGGGACCCGCTGACATTCTTCCCGGCAAGCGTGCTCAAGAATTATTCTCTTAATTTCAATCCCACTACCATTATTTAATTTCCACTCATTTTTTTTCTATTTTTTTTATATTATGAGGGAGGGGTGTAATTA
>JAPKLY010000182.1:396995-418047 GCA_026898435.1 Prunella vulgaris
GTAAAATGAATGTTGGGCTTAATCTCACACCAGGCCCAAAACAAATTCCTGAATTTTCAATGCAGCACTGTTTGTGTTCAAGTGCAGCACTGGCAGTGCGAATTATGACAAACCGTGCGAATTAGTTCGACATGCCCAGCACGGTTTGTTCACAAGGTTGGCACTGGCAGTGCTATGTTTCGCAAACCATGCCATAAAAAAATGACTTTTTACCTTGTAGCAACTTTTCCAATTTTCAGCACTTTCATCTTCACAGTGGCAGGGGAGGCGGCGGATTTGAGGAAGATTCCGGCGATGAGGTTGAGCAAGGGCATGGTTGCGGTGCTCGATTCTGATTCGGATTCCGGCTTCGTGAGATAGGGCTTTGGAAGGCTGCGAACGATGGTGGAGGTTGGGCTGCTGTTGGAGGCGATTCCGGTGAATGTGCTCGAAGAGCAGGGGACGGCTTCCTCACGCTGCTTCTTTAATTCCGGCGAAGACTTTGAATTCTCAAGTGGGGGCCTCGAACATAATTTCAGAACACGGACGGAGGTCATCTTCTTCGAAATACGGCAACAGAATAGAGTGGGTTGTGCATCCAGGCGTTAATTGTGATGAACAGGGCGCGAGTGGTAAAACTGCAACTTCAATCGGCATCTATGGCGGATTTCCGGCGAGAGCTTCAACAATTTCCAGCATCTTCTTCGTGAAAGGCAATGGATGGTGGCCTCTTCTTCACTGTGACGGCGCACGGCAGTTGGGACGGCAATTGAGACCATTAATTCTGGGGCTAGGCTTCTTCACGGTTGTTGGCAGCGTGCGAACGGAGTTGCAGGCTGTGGTTGAAGCTTCATTCACCAGCTTCAATGGCAGACATCCTTGAGTTCTTGTGGAAATGGTTACAACTTTGAGATTTATGTGGACAGTATGATGACACGTTCTCATTTCCTTCGGACTTGGTCAACAATTCAGGAGTGCCTTCTTTTTCCTGCATTTCACGAATTTCAGTCAGCAATATCAATTTCCATCTTCAAATTAAAACATCAAATGGGCTTCCATACTTCACTTTGGGCCAACAATTAAATGTGCAAAAAAATATTTTAATTAACCCCAAATATTAATTCCACGTTTAAATTCATGAATTTATCCCAAATTTCCAATAAAATTATAACACAAGTAAAATTTTGCAACTAAGCACAAATGATCAATTTAGCGTAGAAAATACACAAAATCCTATTAAAATTATAAATAAAAGCACAAGAATTTCGAGCAAATTTCACACTAATCACGGAGCTGACCCAAATAGAGCGTGCCGGGCAGGGCAGGTGTAGGACAGGTGATTTTGTCATCCCTGATTATAATCAACAATTTTTTCCTTATTTGAATTTAATTACGAATTTAACCCCAAAAAATTAACTTGAGAACAAGAAGAAGAATAAAACGAAGACTCGAATAAATCTCACGCATGGGTAGTAAAATCTAAAATGAAGTCATGAACCACCATAATTTTGAAGAGATGCATTAAAAATATCAAAAATAAAATACAAGTGATATATAAAAAGTGAATTTTTTTTTTAAGAAAATCCAACTATATTTTTGTACATTGTAATTCAATTTTTTAACATAATAATATAATTTTTTTTCTTCTGTTAAGGCAACTAATATAATATTAATGCATCATATAAATATATACTCCCTCCATCCTATAATTATTTATTCACTTTTTTTTCTGTTTGTTTCATAATTATTTTCACACTCTATAAACATAAATTACTATTTTAATTTTATTCTCACAATATTCATATATTTATACAAAATATCACTATTTTTGCATTCAATTCAATCAATTCTATTATTTTAGTATTATAATTTTTTTTTTAATATCTGGAATGTATCATTTATTTTCCTCCTCTACGTTTCTATTTTATGTTCTGTTTAAACATTTTAGGGAAAATATATTTTTTTGTCCTATAAGTTTCGTTAACTTTGGTTTCGTCCTCTTAAATTTTGAATTTTGGTTTTTGTCCTTTAACTTACCAAAAATTATGGTTTTCGTCCTCTTAAGTTTTGAATTTTGGTTTTCGTCCTTTAACTTACCAAAAATTATGATTTTCGTCCTTCAACATATTCAAAATTTTCTTTTGTTTTTAGTTTAATATTGATGATTTTAAAATTAAAATTGTATAGTAGATATGATTTTAAAATTTCAAAAAAAAGAATTGTTATGATAATTAAAAATATAACAGTAAATATTTTTAGGTAAATTCTTAAAAAAAATTAAGGTAAATTCGTAAAAAAGGATGTTATTGCTACATTTTAGGTAAATAAGTAAATATTTTTGGTTTAAAAAAATTATAATTTTGACATATTTTTAAATTTTGACATGTTCAAAATTTCAAATGTTTTGTTTTGCTTTGGTTTAAATTTAATATGAACGGTTTTAAATTTTTGTTAGGATAATTACAAAATATAACCGTAAATAATTTTTTAGGTAAATTCGTAAATAAATTTTTCTATGTTATTGCTATATTTTAGGTAAGTTCTTATATAATTTTTGTTTAAAAAAATATAATTTTGACATATTATCTAAATTTTAATTTTAATTTTGACAAATTCAAATATTTTGTTTTGCTTTAAATTAAATATGGAAAAGTTGAAATACTTGCGTAATAAATTTTATTTTAAAAAAATAAAATTTTGATATGTTTTTAAAATTATAATTTTAATTTGAGTTATTCTAATATTTTGTTTTGGTTTATGTTAAAGGACGAAAACCATAATTTTTTATAAGTTAAATGACGAAAACCAAAATTCAAAATTTAAAAGAACGAAAATCAAAATTTAAAATTTAAAAAGACGAAAATCATAATTTTTATTGAGTTAAAGGGCGAAAACCAAAATTCAAAATTTAAGGAGACGGAAATCAAAATTAACGAAATTTATATGACAAAAAAAATGTATTTTCCCAACATTTTATATTGTGCAAAAGGTAAAGTCTTCACCTCTTGTTATCGACTGAATCTAGATTCAGGAAATGACCTCCCAATTTCAACCTATAATCCACGCGCTTCCACCACCGACGGCGGAGCCCCCATTAACCACCGGAACTCGTATTCAGTTCCACAACATCGATAGCCGCCCTCCATCGCAACAATCTAGAGCTAACAATGCGCAGACTAATCAATCCATTTCTCAAATTCGTCGAGAAATTCTTCCCTTTCTCAATGCAAATCCAAATTCCACTGCCTATGCTTCGGCGCTCGATTCCTGCAACTGCCCAAACTTCGGAAAACAGGTCCACGCTCACTTGCTCAAGAACGGGTTTCATAGGAGGGAGTTCGTCGCGACCAAGCTATTCCAAATGTACGCAAAATGTGGCTGTATAAACAATGTGGTTGAGGTGTTCGATAAAATGCCTGAACGAAACTTGTACTCATACACCGCGCTTCTCAATGTGTTTATTGAGCACGAGCTTTATGAGGAAGCTTTGGTGTACTTCGAAAGATTGCTGTACGAGGATATTGATTTGGAGTTTTTCGTTTTTCCGGTGGCTTTCAAGATTTGTGGTGGTTATGGTGGGTTGGAGCTGGGACGTCAGTTGCATGGGATAGCGACGAAAACAGGAGTTTTGCCGCATGTTTACGTGGGAAATGCATTGATTGACATGTATGGGAAATGTGGAAGCTTAAGTAATGCAGAGAAGGTGTTCGATAATTTGGCCGAAAGAGATTGTGTTTCTTGGAATTCAATGGTTACAGCTTGTTCTGCTAATGGGAGGGCGTTTGAAGCGTTGGATTATCTGGAAAAAATGTTGAGGGATAACAATTCGAAGGCGAATTTTGTTTCTTGGAGTGCTTTGATTGGTGGGTTGGCTCAGAATGGATATGACGATGAAGCTATTCAGATGATGTACAAGATGAAAGCCAATGGGTTTGAACCAAACGCGCGGATATTAGCTAGTGTTCTTCCTGCTTGTGCTAGATTGAGGAAACTGAGGTTGGGGAAGGAAATGTACGGGTACATCACGAGGCATGGATTCATGTCCAGCCCCTACATTGTCAACGGCTTGATAGATCTGTATCGGAGGTGTGGTGTTATGGAAAATGCTCACAAGGTGTTCTGTAACTTTTCGGTGAGAGACAAGGTGTCTTTCAATACAATGATTGCAGGATACTGCGAAAATGGGGAGTTCCTAAAGGCAAAGGAGCTTTTCAGTATGATGGAATCAAAGGACTTGATTTCATGGAACTCAATGATCTCAGGCTATGCAGAGAACCTCATGTTCAACGAGGCGTTAACATTATTTATAGATTTAATGAGAGAAGGGAGTGTCATACCTGATTCGTTCACCCTAGGTAGCGCTCTTAACGCTTGCTCTGAAATGGGGTCTTCGAGGCTGGGGAAAGGGATACATTCATATTGTATTGTTAGAGGCCTCCGGTCGAATCTGTTTGTAGGTGGAGCTTTAGTAGACATGTACTGCAAATTCCGGGATTTGGAAGCTGCAGAGAAAGCATTTAAAAATGCATCTGAAAGAGATATAGTGACATGGAATGCTTTGATTTCTGGTTATGCTAATTGCAACGAGTTAGAGAGCATTCAATGCGTTCTTCAACGAATGAAAGACGATGGATTTGAACCAAATGTATATACCTGGAATGGAATAATTGCAGGGTATGTGGAGAATGGTCATCATGAGATGGGTTTAAAGCTATTTCCAGACATGCAAAATTCAAATTTGAGGCCTGATATCTACACAGTTGGAATAGCTTTATCTGCCTGTGCCAGGTTAGCTACAATCAAACGAGGTAAGCAGGTTCATGCGTACGCAATCAGATACGGATACGACTCAGATATGTATGTCAAAGCTGGCCTTGTAGATATGTACGCTAAGTGTGGGAGCATGAAGTATGCTGAACTGGTCTATGCTGGTGGACAAAACCGTAATCTTGTCATACAAAATGCGATGCTGAACGCATACGCTATGCATGGCTACGGGGAGGAAGGAATTGCTTTCTTTAATGAAATGCTTGCGAATGGTTACACACCGGACAATGTGACTTTTCTGTCCGTTCTATCCTCGTGCATTCATGCAGGGTCTGTCCAGACTGGACGAGAAGTATTTGATCTGATGGTGTCTTATGGCGTAAGGCCTACTTTAAAACATTATACGTGTATGGTCGACTTACTGAGTCGAGGTGGTCAGATAAAACGAGCGTATGAGGTGGTCGAGAGAATGGATATGGATCCTGATACGGTGATATGGGGTGCTTTGTTAGGTGGATGTATTATTCATGGGGATGTGGATGTAGGAGAAATAGCAGCTCATAAGCTAATATCGTTGGAACCGGATATTTCGAGTAACTATGTGATGCTAGCAAATTTATATGCTTCTACTGGCAAACGGTGTGAGCTAAGAGAAGTAAGACGACGGATGAAGGATGAACGATTGCGCAAAAACCCCGGGTGCAGTTGGATCGAGGATAAAGACGAGACTCATGTGTTCATGGCGTGGGACAGATCACACAGGAGAGCCAAAGAAATTTATGAGACATTGGATAATTTAACAGCAGAAATGAGATTGGAGCATTTTTAGTATAAGATTCAATGTGCAACATTGAAGATACAATACACTATATTGAAAATTTGAAATCCAGGTAAATCACCACGACAACACCTACTGTTACATTTTCTAATACAATCAGTTCTCTGTCACTATAACTTCATATATTTAAATCATAATTTACATTGTCCCATCATTACAATCACATCCAACATCCAACAATATTATAATAATACAACATTATTCACTCTCGTACATTGATTTGACATAAAACTAAAAAGTCATATACTAATCAAAATCCTGAAAAACACACACCTAACAACCACTTAAAACCCAAAACAAACCTCACCTAACAAGGTTTTCTACAATCTTAGAGATGTGAACAACTCCATCGTGTAAATTTGCTGCTTAGTAGAGATCAATAGACTCTAGCACTCTTCGTGCTTGAATATGCAAAGCTGTCAATCTTTGCTCAGGATCAAGAGTTGATCCAAATTGACTTGCTGCCCATATTAAGGAGGCAGATTTCTCCCCAAGGAATCGTCTTACATCCTCATTTATCGTCATCATTGGAGGTGTTTCCCATCCATTGACATGCCCAATAAGAAGTAACAAAAACTCCCCGCATTTTAATCTGATTACGTGATGATGTAAGCAAGCAGCAGCGGGTTATAGATGGAATCATATGTTCTATGAACTAATTTAAGCTAATGAGAATTGCACAGGACAATAACTATTGGTCAAGATTCAACTTTCAGTAAGGTGGACATAGATCAAAAGGGTACCTTAGATTTTCCTCGACTTGCTTATCTCTAATAAGAACAGCAACTTCCTCTATACCATTGCACGCCTCAAAATCCTGCCATTATGTTGGATCGCAGATATCAATGATCATGCAAACTCTGTACTAAAATTTCTCAGACTGATCAGTTCAAAGAAAATAAACTCCACCTCTGAACAAATTACGCCATTATGACCCATTAAGTCTTTTCTCCTAGTTTTGTTCATTTCTTTCATGTCTTTATTTCTCCCTAGTCTATATGATATTGTCTCTACTCCAAGCATATGCATTTGAAGGTGATTATTTCAAATCATTAATCACATCAAATATAACTCTTGTTCGTGATACTGTATATTATGTCATCTAATTAAATTGTTAAGATTTAATCTGATAAATCTATTGTTACAATATATAAAAAATCCATTCAAGAAATGTATAAGGATTTGGTTCAAACCGAAACCAATTAATTTTAAGTAAAGTTAATCATCCAGAAATCATCGGTATTACGTATTGTTATTTGTTGGTTAGGTTTTGGTTTTTATTTCTCAGGCTGAAGAGTTGGTTTGATTTGACATATTAGGTATGACATAAACACCCTTATGAATAAGTTCAATTAGAGTCACAGAATATTCAATGCAAAACATGGCTTTCAGATATTCAAGATGTCCATTTCAAAATCAACTTATCCTGCACAAAAGATTATTATGTTGATACCACCAGAAAAGTAAATGAGAAACAATATGAACTCAGGCCCAAATGGAAGGATTACAATCTTACGTAGGCTTGGATTGATTTTAAATGAGATATAGACACTGAAGGATCACAAAATCTTATTCTCAGACCTGCTACCAGACAATTGGTTAGAATGGACACTACAAGATCATTTGCAGAGCAACTTTGCACAACATTTTCTGTAAGGTAGTAAGACGTACAATTTGATTGGAAGATGAATCCAGCATAATTGCAATTAAAGCGTCGAGACATGCACCTTGCTCAAGTACTCCACGAGTTGACAAGATATTCATCAAGACCTGCCATACATCAATGAAAGTAAAACCAAGCATTGGCAAAAAACCCGGACTTTGTTATAGCTGAATCAAAATCACTGAGCAGATTTACAGAACTTAAGACATTGTAATCGAAAAATGCCAAAGAGTGCAGCAAACTTGTACTTCCTAAAAATGAGGAAATTGAAATTCTCCAATTATTCCCAATAAAAATCCTGAAACTTTCCCAAGTCGACAAGATATTCATCAAGTTTACAGAACTTAAGACATTGTAATCCAAAAATGCCAAAGAGTGCAGCAAACTTGTACTTCCTAAAAATGAGGAAATTGAAATTCTCCAATTATTCCCAATAAAAATCCTGGAACTTTCCCAAGTCGACAAGATATTCATCAAGACCTGCCATAAATCAATGAAAGTAAAACCAAGCATTGGCAAAAACACCCAGAGTCCCAGACTTTGTTATAGATGAATCAAAATCACTGAGCAGATTTACAGAACTTAAGACATTGTAACCCAAAAATGCCAAAGAGTGCAGCAAACTTGTACTTCCTAAAAATGAGGAAATTGAATTCTCCAACTATTCCCAGTAAAACTCTGGAACTTTCCAAAGTTAACTGACCATAAGGACCACAAAGACGATGATGTATTTGACGTTCATATGAAAAACAATGAACATGGTTTCTATTCACATACTGTAATTGCCTTGTGGTGATGAGCCAAAATTGAACTCTCACAGTGAAGAAGACAGCAACCTTCAAGAACTCGTAGTGCAAGAGCCACTTCAGCATCATTCGAAGGGCTACTTATCTCCATAGGTTCCACGGTAAATATGTGATCCAAATTAGTCACTATCTGATCTTCCACCTCTTTAAGACTGTGTTGAAACAGAACTGGCACCACTGTTACATAAAGCAACAAGTAGCAGACACATTTAATTTCCATTTACATAAATATGAGAGTAACTTCCATCATTGATTGACATCAGCGTCAATCCAACATGAAGAGCCAGATTGTCATGAAGAGAAAACACAGAACGAAAAGAAACAAGGTATTCTCCATCAAAATAAATCATCATCTACTCTTCTTTCCATCGGAATTTTTTCTAATATAACCTTAAAAAAACCCGACTGTGATGCTAAAAAGAATATTTCAATCGGCATTAAGTTTAAGCTCATCTCTACAGCTCTCTTGAGTTTGATCATCAACATAAAAAGCCACCAATGCCTTCCACAGTTCAACAAGACCTCAAGCTCAATGACGCAAATGTAAGAAGAGGAGTGATGATGAATACATCAAATCATTACAACTATTCTCCATTCCTGCAAGGCTTAATTCTTAGAGCTTATTTACTAATTACACAAACCACTCAAAATCGATTTCTCGGTAAGGAGCTACTTTTAATAACGTGCCTTTAAAAAACTCAATGAGTACGATTCCTAATTAAATAAGACCAATAGTTCAATAATCAAGGAGTAAAGATATAATTCAGAATCAAACTCGAATAACAGCTAATTTGCATCATACAACCAACCTCCATAACAGCTTAAGAATCAGATTTCACTCGGAAGGACATACTACTTTGTTGCATTAAGATACAATAACACAGCACAAACAAAATTCAATTACGAAAAGTCAGTTGTTAAAATCCAGCAAAATTATGAAATAACACCTTGAAGCTCGGGAATTGATTGCGAGTGGCAAAAGAGATTAATCGTCTCATCCGACTCGGCAACGGATCGGAGGAACTTGAGAATGCTACGAAGTCCGCGGGTTCGGAGGAAAGAGAACTCGGCTCGCGCTTCCCGGAGCCCGGTTCGGAGAGCGAGAGTCACCTCCCCATAGAGTCGCTGCTTATCCAGCGATTTAACCAGGTCGAGCACCGGCGAAGGCTCCTTGGATTCCGCCGCCGGCTTCAAGGCGTCGCTCCAAAACGGCTTCTGAAGGTACATTACTTTCACATTTAGGGGCGCATGCCCTGTTTTTTCCGGTTCTCTTCGAGAGAGATGCGAATCGGAAAACGGAAGTGGACAGCTTATGCCAGGGCCAAACGCGACTTAGATCATGGACTGATGTCGCGTTTATCTTAAAAATCTATGGGGATTTTTTTTTTTTTTTGGTAGGTCTCCATGAATTGTGTTCATTTGAATTTGTATTATTATTATGTAATTAATATTATCATTATAAAATTATATTTAATTTTTTTAACTGTGATAATAAATACACATTATAGTATAATTGATGACATAAAATCAAATTTTAGATAATTATACTTTCTTCGTTCATAAATTTTTTTTCTATATTTTTTAGTTGTTTACTAAATTTTTTCTCATTTTTTATTTAAAAATAATCTATACTCAAAATAACAAATTTAAAATAATATTATTGAACCAAATTTTTTATACTTCTAATAAAATTTGTGATATACATTGTCAAAACTTTACCATTTAATTATTTCACCTTATAACTCTTTGATAACATAAGTAATGTGCAGTTTAATTTATTTATTTTGCTTAAAGGAATCAAGAATTCCAACTAAAAACATTGCCTAGCAATAAAAAAAATCTTCAACCAATAAAAATTCTAGAAATTATTACTAAATGCTTCATCCATAACTAAAATAACAAATTGATTCATGCTTTCGTCTTCATACCAAAATAATTCAAAATATGAACTCACACTCACACTCCCTTCGTTCCAACTCTTTTTCCCCATTTTTTTATTTTGGGACGTCTCAACTCTTTTTTTCTATTTTAAAAAGGAAATAATTTATACTCACAAAAGTTAATAAAATATATTTTTTATATTTTATTAATTAACTTTACATTCACATATTTTTTTTTTTAATTCGTGTGTCAATCTTCTAGAAAATGTCTCGGAAGGGAGCTAGTATCTCTTCTGACTTGTGACTGAGTCAGCATTTCACCCGCACTCTTGATTACTCCCATCACTTCTCTCTCATTTCAGATCACCATAACCCACCCACCTTCCGCCCTTCTCTCAAAACTCTCATGCTTTTTAGACTATTATTTTTTTTATCTAAACATATTTACGTAATTTTAAATATAAATTTACAGGAGTTTAAATATGTAATCTTAAATTATAGGATGATAGATGATAACAAAATGAGAAGATTTGAAATGAAGGCAGTGTGCAAATAAAATATTTTTTTCTTGAATCTAATTATAAATATATAATCTTATATGTAAATTATAGAATGCGAGCAAAAAAAATTTGCATTTTACACAAACTTTTTAAATTATATTTAAAATTTGCACACAATTTTAGATGTTTTTTTTTCATATATTTGAACTTTACCATGTTTAAATTTGAGTCTGTGAAAAAGAGTTGTGTAATTTTGCCCAATCAATAAAAAATGCAGTAATAATTATAAAATAATTTATTTTGTAAATTTAAAAAATAGGTGGACGAATTAAAAAAACTTCCGTGCGCAAAAACAGCTCGAGAGGGACCACAATAGCTACATGCTATCCCATCAACACTGACAGCAAAATCATAAAAGAGAAAAAATTCATGCATCAACAATAGAGGAGGATCCCACTTTTGCACCAATTTGTATTTATGATAGATGCTACAACCATTTTGCAATAAAAGAGTATATTTTGAACCAATACCAAATGGACCCAAAAAAGTTTTACTCTCGTTAAACTTGCTCAACTGTATATATAACTTACACAAAAGAAACACAGAGCGAATCCTCTACTGCATTTCCTCTCTATATATATATATATAGGGCGATAAAATACGAGATGAAACAACATTTTACAAATGATCCAACATCTAGGACTTGAATAACCTTAAGCAGGAATCGAGGCAAAGGAGCAAACGAAATCAAACATCAAACTCCGTGTACATGAGTACTAAAAAGTTAATACAGAAACGGTGTGATCGATCAATGTAGTATCTAAGCGCCCTTTCATGATAAGTGGAAATACTGATACATCAGTAATCATATGTTAAAGGACCAGTACTCAATCAAGTTATTTTAGATCAGTACAGGCCAAAGAGGACTTTTCATATGTGGGGTGGGGGGAATACAAAATTTACCCACTATATCATAGCATAATAAGAGGAAAACGTGATCAATTCACCTCCATCATACTTCGTATGAGATAATGGGACTATCTTTTCCCTTGTGATCATTTCTCTTCAATCATTCCACAATTCCTCAACCAACAATCATTTTTGTCTCCAACTTACTCTAAAATTAGAGTAATACATAAGCAGTGTAACTACAATTCTCGTTGTAATTCACTATTTGATGATTCTCATTACCATTTCTATGTAATAATTTAAACCAAGCGCCCCCTAAGTCTTTATTCGAACAGTGGGTCGGCCTGCCTACAGACAATTAAGTCTGCCAGTAGGTTGCCGACCCCAAGACCAGAGTTTTCAATTCTCAGATAGGATAAAAACTAAAATTCAAACAACTCGTACCCAAAAAAAGAGAGGGTCGATGAACAAGGTGTGGCATAACCAATAGAGAACTTGATTCATAAACTTCATAATAGATAATGTATTGAGACAATGACAACGTTCTTAACACGAACAACTCCTACGGACATTTGATTTCTGGGCAATGACTGTACAGAATGGAC
Organism: Prunella vulgaris; assembly: GCA_026898435.1. NCBI lineage: Eukaryota > Viridiplantae > Streptophyta > Magnoliopsida > Lamiales > Lamiaceae > Prunella > Prunella vulgaris. Next base: position 408,943 of record JAPKLY010000182.1, read on the forward strand.
ACTTGAACAAATGACCTCCTAAATATAGAATGAAATCATAGCATAATTACATCAACTTACCACACAGGGCTACCAGTTCTCCTTGACAATTTTGGACTTCTCAAATATGAATTTACCCTCCTTGTATTTCTGTGATGCCTCGTAGGCTCGTTCGTATTTCCATCCCAACACCTCGCTGCAATCTCCACAAGTGATGTCAGCAACAGTGTGGAGACCAGTCATGAGACGCCTATCCTCTTTCACGCCAACAATAATGTTCATAGCGTGTGAGAAGAGAAAAGCTCTTCCATGTCTCCCCTGAGAAATAAGAGGAGACGATGACGTCATTAGTATTAACTGCAAATAAAAGTCGTGTGAGAGTTTTTATCGACTACTCTGGGTTCACAAGAACTTTGAAATTGGAGCTCTAGACATATATATTTAGTTTTTGATGATATCTAGCTCACTACTGTTCTAAGACATCACTTTTTTCCAACGAAATTTTAATTTGAAGGACTGATTGTGATTTCAACTCCAGTTCTGCATCGACTCAGTTAGAACCTCACTAGCTGCGTCATTGCCCCCAAGTCTATGAAGACTTTAAGCTGATATTGACACAATGAATGGCCAATCATAGAATTCACAAGGCAATGGAATCTCATAATTTACTCAAGAAAATGATACAAATCTCATCCAACTCAAATAATAGAAACAAAGATATAATAACATGGTGCAGGCTATATGAATATATACCGGGCATAATTCCTTCAACTAATTTGGATTTGCACAACCTTTTTTGAAACTAATATCAAGAATACTTATTGGACTTTGGGTTCTGGATAATATCAATCCTAATTTTTCTTCCAAGGCTCAAATTTCTTGCTTCCAAAAACTATTTTAAGGGACTAAATGTTAATTAATGCATCTATAAAATGGCGTCCGACCAGCAATAGGCGCCCCTCAGTTAGAATCTCACTAGCTACATCATTGCCCCAACACAAGAATCATACAAACTCGTCTTTCGAAGATCAAAAGCCGCAAGAGGCAAATAGGCAGCTCAATAACAACAAAAATACATTCTCAAAACGAAACAGTTTACAACAGATCAAATGGCTTCACCTGAAACGCCTTAGAGATTATGTCATCATGAAGGCAAACATGATTCCGGCATTTGTAGCAGCTATAGAGACGAGGGCCCACTAATTCACCCATTCAACTAAAATCCCAAAACAAATTTATCGCAATTTTATCAAGAAACAAGAGATTATTGAAGGTTAAAAGCAAGAAATAATGATTAAAAAAAGTAGAAAAACGAAAAACCCATACAAGGGAAGAAACTACAGAGGCTTTAGCTTTCCAGCAAACTTAAAGATGGCCCAGAAATCTGCATCAACACATATCGGTTTCAGACACAATTTTATGCAAAAAAAAAAAAAAAATAGCGAGATTTAAACCTAAAACGCCTATCCAGATCAATAAAGATAAATACTTTAACTCAAGCAGAATGAGCACAAGCTAATTAGATAGATATTATCAGCTAAAATTTATCACCTTCAGATTAAAAAAAAAAAAAAAAACGGCGACCCTAAAACCAGCAGCGATATATAAGAACTGCAGTCCTCCGTGTGCGTTAGGTGGGAAGATTATGCAAAACTGAATTACAAGAAAAATATGGCTAAGGGGACAATCATGAAATTCAGATTTTTGAAAGGAAAATCAAGTGGCTTTGAAAAAGTCGGCAGCGTGTCGGGAGTAAACAAGAAGCGATTTTTTAATTAAGAGAGAGAAAAGAAAAGAATATCACAAAATAAAACAATTATTTCTTTAATATTAAATCAACATACTACAATTATTCTAATAAAAAAAGTTGTTGTTTTTAATACTACAATTATTCATAATATTTTAATATAAAAATATATATTACAAGTTTCAAATAAATGTATTGTATTCTCCAATTAATTATTATTTATTAACTTTTTTATTAATATATAATTTATATTAGGTAATATATGTATAAGTACCTCATAATTATTTAATTGATTAGATATATATTTATACTATCTTTTGGACAAACAAAATACTAAATTTTTAAAATTAATATTAATATTGAAAATATTAATACAAAATTCTTAAATTCAAATATTCAACTATATATCAAAATTAATAAATAAATAATATTAAGATAATAGAATTAATAATTTAGATTTGAATTTTATTTTATATATAGAATATGAATGTGAATTAAAATTTTAAAAAAATAGAATATTATATGAATAAACTAAAAGTAGAAATTAAGATGTGTTACAAACTAATAGTTAAAGTAAAAAAATTAATATGTTATTATTTTATGTATTTTGATGAGAGTTTGTGGAGGAAGCCACTATCGTGTTTATATTTATATATATATATATATATATATATATATATATAATTTGAATATTTTAAAATAAAGAACTATATAAAAATAGGGGTTGGTTCCCAAATAAAAGATGAAAGATAAATATCGTCTAAGATCCTTTAAAGTATGATGCATAACATCGTTAATATATATATATATATATATATATATATATGTGTGTGTGTGTGTGTGTGTGTGTGTGTGCACGAGCAAATTTAATATGAAAAAAATAGTTTAGAGTAATATGAATGAAAAAAAATTGAAATAAATTAAAACATTGAAATATAATTTATTGAAAATGCATTGATGTCATTATAAGTTGAATCATAACTTATTTATATTTTGCAGAAAAATTTAAAGCCACTTAAATGAGGCTGGTTTTTTAAAATATAATTTACTAAAAATGTATTGATATCATTATAAATTGAATTTGGAATTATTTATATTTTGCGAAGGAATTGAAAAGCCACTTAAATAAGGTTAGCTTTTGAAATTTTAATGTGTGTCTTTTAAATTTTTCATTAACTAAATTTAATTATCATTAAGTTAAATAATAATGTTTATAATTTTGAAAAGTAGGGTGTGAATTTAAAGAAGTTTCCATAAAAAATAAAATCTTGTTATTATATATTACATATTTATGATTATTTTTATTTAACAGTAAAAATTGAAAAACTACAATTAACGATGTAAACAATAGCAAATACTTAGTAAAAGTATTTGATTAGTGCAAAATCTAGGCTTAACACAATATTTAAATACATATATGCAAATAGATAACTCCATTGATCCCATTTTATTTATTGTTTATGTACTTTTTAAATAAATTAAGAAAATTACTAAATAATAATAAATACATGTTTATTGGTCATTTATACCCATTATTTATCTATTTTGTCTTTTTATGCATATCAATATAAGAATAAATAGGATTAGTTATAATAAAAATTACTAAAAGATTTTATAAATTATAACAATTTTTTTTTCCAAATTCAATATATTATAACAAATTATGTCATCTTCATCATACTTAAGACAAATGTCATTAGTAGATGATTGATTAGGCCATAAATTTTGATATAATTGTATTTTGATATAATTGTGAATATTTTTGTGGGTATTTGATAGATTTATTTGTTAATTGAGTGGGAAATCATTGAAATATTGTGCATATTGATTTACACTTGATATGTTTGATTTATAGGAAATTTTGTTGATAAAAAGACTTGGAAAGGCACAATTGGAAGAAGAGCAAATTTTTGGAAGAATTGAGAGGAATTTGGTCAAGATTGAGATGAAGAAGTTTAAATGAGGAAAATTGAAGATCTGCTCGAGCAGCTTCGGTCGAGCAAGTGTGCATGCTCGAGCATCAGTGAAGAAAGTGCTGAAACAATTTCTGAAGTCGTGCTCGACTAGGCTCAGTGGTCGAGCAGCCTTAAGAATTTTACGTAGCAAATTAGGGGAGAGAGCTGCTCGACCAGTTTCGGTCGAGCAACGGGGAAAATCAGAGCTATTCAGCGTTTCATGAAATCGTGCTCGAGCACTTTTTGCTTGAGCAAACCTGCAAGGTCAAGCAACCCAAGATATTTTTCTTCAGATGTCGACACGTGGCATGATCCTGAGAGGTGTATAAAAGACACCAAAATTGTTTTTGGCAGCAAAATTTTCGGTTTTGAGAGATTGGAGGCAAGAGTTAGGGTTCCCAACTTTCCATTGGAGCATTTTTCTTCAATCCTTTCACAATTTCTTCCATAGATTAATTTAGATTCCATAGATTAGCTTAATTTTGAGTTTAATTTCAAGAATCAAGCAAGGATTGGATTGGGCTTTGAATTTATTGCTTTGTTTCTTCATCTATTGGTAATATCTTTTATATTTTGCAAGATTCTCTATCTAATATACGGGTTTTGTCTATTTCTTGTTTATTTCCTTTAATTTGTTGTTATTAGCTAAGGGCTAATTATTTCATGCTTTGGGTGTTTGAATTATGATGGAGATTGATGTATTTGTGTTTTGATTAACTTGAATTTGCTATGGATTTGGTGATATGATTCACTTGATGTGTTTATCTTAATTTAATTGATTAATCCATGATTGATGATTACATGTTGCAACTAGGGTTGGGTATGTGGTTAATTGGTCATGTGAAGAAAGATTAGGTGATTGATTAGATTTAATTAGTATTTTATTGACCCGAGAGGGGATAGATCGCTTAGAATTACCATCAAGTGGCATTAGATACCTTAATTGATTATTGGGGTGTTTAGTGAGGGGGAAACTAGAGACGGTATCTGTGCGAACCTCCTAGCGTTCACTATCCTAGGTGTCATTTATAGTTAATTAGGTGCTAGTTAACTAGAATTGATCACTCAAGCCTCAAAAGGGATCGGTCTTCATTTGCTTAGTGGTAGCCCTTATCATCACTAATGAAATAGCAAATGATAGGTAATTAGAGCACGTTTTGCATTAGTTTAAGTCATAAGGATAACACCCGAAGCATATCTCTCACCTCGCACTTCAAATCGAAGTTAGGATAATTTACTTGTTTTTGTTGCTTGATATTTAAAATTGCTAGTTTAAAAACCGAATTAATTGCTATAATGCTTATGCCAACACATGACTTCGGGGCTCCATAGCTCTCTCTTGTCCTAGGTCGATAACTACTAGGTCGTTTTACTTGCATGCTACAATTGCCCATCCATTTTTGGGTCAATTTGCTTTGAATTCTAAATCGTGCAAAAAGCAGAAAAAATCAATGGCGCAGTTACCGAGGACTTGATTGAGACTTTTGATTGGGACTTGTTGTTAGTTGAGTAGGTGTTACTAGTGGCATTTTGTTGCTTTGCTTTATTTTCTTTGTTGGAATTTGATACTTGGTTTGCTTTCTTAGGTGCATGATCACTAGAGCTCAAAGAGGACACATCGAACCTATTGATCTTGAGATTGAGGCACACGCTAGGAGAAGAAACCGAGGGAGAAATCGAAGAAGAGCTAGAAATCGGAACATGGAAGGAAATCAACCTAATGATCTTCCTCAACAAGATGTTGGAGGGGGGAATGGAGATGGAGGAGCTAATGGAAATGGAGATGGAGTTCAAGTAGCTCAAGGAGGTCTTAACCCTCAAAATCAACAACAAGGTGAAGTAGTTCAACCAAATCCATTCAACCCTTACCCTTTCCCATATCATCAAGCCATGAATCCATATCAATATCCCTACCCATATCCTCAAAATCCACAAAACTATTACCCTCCTCCATATAATTACTTCCCACCACCACAACCATATCACCCACCTCAAAACCAAGATCCACCACCAAGGGAAGGGAGACCAATTCGGGCTTACTTTGAGCCCCAAATGAGAGACTTCTATGATGGGATAAATAGGCCACCGATTGAGGCTACCAATTTTGAGATTCCAACCGCTATGATCAAACTTTTGAAGGATCATCCATTTGAAGGAAGAGATGACATTGATGATCCACACAAGCACTTGGATTGGTTTAGGGAGTTGGCCGATACTATGAAGTACAACGGGATTCCGGAGGATGCTAAAAAGTTAAGGATGTTATATTTGTCTCTTGAAGGGAAAGTAAAAGCTTGGTTGAGCAAGACAGTACCACCGGGAAGCCTTAACACTTGGGAAGAAGTAAGCCAAAAAATTCTACTAAAATTCTATCCTCCTTCAAGAACAGTTCAAGCAAGGAACGAGATCGCGGGGTTCAAGAAGAAGCCTAATGAGGGATTAAAGGAAGCTTGGGAAAGATTTAACGACTTGTTAATCTCATGTCCTCAACATGGCTTTCCCGAGAGCAAACTGTTTGTTTCTTCTATTGTGGAGTGGATGAATTTTCCCAATGGCATCTCAATGCTTGTGCCAAAGGGGATTTTCTTGACCTAACACCGAGAGAAGCTATAGAGATCTTAGATGGTGTGGCAAACAATATGGGCCAATGGAATGTTCAACAACAAGGATCTAAGAAGATAGCTCAAGTTGAGAAAGGGGATTTGATGCAATCCATGACGATGACCTTGATCGAAAAGGTAAATGCTCTCGCTCCTAGCCAACCTAAAGAGGCTCAATCTTTTATGATGCAAGAGGAAAGTGGCCAAGGATTTAGTGCACCAATTGAGGATGTAAATTTTATGGGGAGGCAAAATCAAGGGGGATATCAACAACCTTATCAAGGTGGAAGACAAGGTCAAGGAAATTATCGACCACCTCAAGGTCAACAAGGTGGAAACTCTTTCAACACTTATAGGGGACAATCTTCATCATATCAAGCCAATCCTCAAGGAGGAGCTCCTTATAATCCAAATGCGAGGAGACATGAAAATTTTTTCTTACTCCAACACCAAGAATGCGGTTCAATACCCACCGGGATTTGACCCCGGTGCAAAGCTTCCAAATGGAGAAGGAAAAGCCACTGTGGAGAAGATGTTATCTTTGCTGATAAAGAAGAATGACATGAGAGATGAAGAAGATAAAAAGTTTCGAGTAAGTGTCAATTCCAAGTTCGAGGGAATAAATTCTAAGTTTGATGGCATATATTCTAGATTTGAGGATTTTTCAAGGAGAGCGACTCAACAAGAGAACCATATGAAATCTCTTGAATATCAAATGAGTCAATTGGCCACTACCGTTAGTGAGATGCAAAATAAAGGAAAATTCCCATCCACCACCGAAGTGAATCCTCGTGAATATTGCAATGCAATTCAATTGAGAAGTGGGACAAGATATGAGGGTCCTTCAATGCTCAAAGATGAGAAAGAGTTGATTCTAGATGTGGGTAAGGAAGGAGAAAAAATTGGAGTTGAAGTGAGTCATGAAGATAATGTCAATGATGATGATGATGAGTATGAAGTAGAGAATGAATTTGATCGTAAAGAGGAGGATGAAGAAGAAAAAGAGATGAAGAAAGATATGAGGAAAGAGAAGCAAGAGTTGGAAGACTTGAAAGAGAAAAAGCATGAGAAGGGTGAAAGCTCGAAGTGGATCCCAAAATGGAAGCTAGCAAAGGAGTTGAGGGAAAAGAAAGAAGACATTCCTTGTAATAAATGGGGGGGGTACCTATTACACCCATACCTCCTCCATTCCCAAAGAGATATGTGAAACAAATGATGGAGGAAAAGTTTGCTAAGTTTCTTGAGATTTTTAACAAACTTCATATCAATATTCCATTGGTGGATGCTCTTGAGCAAATGCCACATTATATGAAGTTTTTGAAAGATGTCATGTCAAAGAAGAGGAAACTAGTTGACAAGGGAACGGTTAACTTGACTGAGGAGTGTAGCACTATCTTGCAAAAGAACCCCCCAAAGAAACTCAAGGATCCGGGAAGCTTCAACATTCCTTGTGAAATTGGTGATCATTTGAAGACCAAGGCACTTTGTGACTTGGGGGCAAGTATAAACTTGATGCCTTTCTCAATCTACAAGATTTCAAAGCTTGGCCAAGTGAAGTGAACGTCAATCACTCTTCAATTAGCGGATGGATCGACAATGTGTCCTAAGGGGATTATTGAAGATGTATTTGTAAAGGTAGACAAGTTTGTCTTTCCCGTTGACTTTGTTGTGCTTGATATGAAAGAAGATGCCAATATTCCTTTAATCCTTGGGAGGTCATTCCTTGCAACCGGAAAAGCAATGATAAATGTTGAGAAGGGAGAGCTTAAATTGAGCTTCAACGGAGAAGAGGTAATATTCTCAATTTATGACTCCGAAAAAGAGATTTCAAGTAATGAAAAATGTCACTCCATCCACACATTAAATGTTGGCATAAAAGAAGGTAGGAGTATGAAGCAAGTGAACTCTCCAAGAGTACCCTTAAAAGATCCCGGAGATGGACAAGAATGGAATAAAGAAGCATTGATGATCGAACTTGAGCAAAATTCAAGTCAGGAGGGGTTGTTTGAGAAGAGAAAAAAGATTGAGTTGTTTGGTCAAATTAAAGAAGATGAGAGAAGGATGAAGAGCTTAAGAGAGTTAGAGCTGGGAAGAGGACTTGATGTGGGAGATAAGGTTGTGTGGTGCAATGCTATGATGAAGAGTTTTAGTGGTGAGTAAAAGATCCAAGCCTATCAACCTATGAGGGTAAAGAGAGTATTTAATGAAGAAGGTTTGGACTTGGAAAATGAAGAAGGAGAGGTCTTAATTGCTTGTGAACGTCAAGTGAAATATATTGTTCCTCCTATTTCAAAACACTTCATTTCTTCCATTCCAAAAGAAGTGCATAACATAGCGCCTGCAAAGGAAATTTGAACTCATTTGAGCTCCGTCCGGCATAGGACATAAAAAATAGCGCTTGGTGGGAGGCAACCCATCGGTTTTGTTGTTTCTTTTGTTTTTGTTCTTGTTTTGGTTTTTATTTTGTGGTTAATGTCTTTGGTTTGTGATTGTGTAGATTGATGATGTTTGGGATTTTAAGTTGGGAATGCTTGAGGCTTGCAAGGAGGCATGAAGAGCTTAGTTTGAAGAGCTTGGAAATTAAGGTTCGTTACTCCATGCTCGAACTTAGAGTTGCTTTGCAACATCTAAGTTTGGGGGAGTTTTATTTTTATGAATTGAGCATGTCATTGCACCGTCACACACCCATTATTTGATGCTTTGGGGGTATTGATTTGATATGTGGTGATTACAGGATTTTGAGCATTTCATTGTAACACTCTTTTTCCAAATTTTGATTGCTTGGCAAAATAATTTTTTTTTTTTTTTTTGGGGGGGGGGGGGT
>JAPKLY010000182.1:418147-442551 GCA_026898435.1 Prunella vulgaris
GGGGGGGGGGGGTATGTTCATGTTTACAATTAAATGCATTTGGTGAATATTTGAAATTGGTGAATGGTGATTGGGCAAGCAAAGGAAGAGACCCTGATCTACTCGGTCGAACGAGCGACCTGGCTCGAATCGAGGGATCAAAAAGGTTAGTGTTGTTTGTGTTAATTTTGAAAAATTATGGAGCTGCTCGAGCACTTTTGCTCGAGCAAATTAACACTGGTGGAGCTTGCAGATGGCCATATCCACTTCTCTCTTATCTCTTTTATCGTATTTCATTCGGGGATTGTGATTAATTTATGACTTATTTGACTTGATTTGACTTGATTTGTATTGGGATGTTTTATTTTAGGATGATGTTATGTGTGTCTTGATTATGGATTGTTATTTGATATCTAGGTGTTATTTTCTTTGGATATTCATGATTGCATTTTTATTGCGATTATTGTGTTGACATCTAGGTTTAACATTATTTTGAGACTTTGCATGATTGGGTTGAATTTTGATGATTATGGGGTTGTTAAAATTTGGTTGGACCCAAGGGTTGAGAAAGATACTTGTTTATTCACTTGTGAAAGTGAAGATATTGTTTGAATGGTGCTTAATTTCACAAATGATCTACCCGTGAGCATTAGAGCCATATAGACTTGAACTTGTTTGTTGTCTATTTCTTTGTTTGGTGGGGATCAATTGTGCTTTTGTATTCTAGAACTTGCCATGTGACTGGGTCTTGCTACACAAGTGCAATATTTTTGAAAATGATATGAGGCCATGTTTGATTGAGAAGTCACTTAGCCCAAAAATTTCTGCACCAAAAGAAGTTTTCCGTAGTTAGTCATTTTGTGCTTAATTGACCTTTTCTTGGCAACCTACAATTCAAACTGATTTATCCTTCTTTTTAAGCTTGATTTTTCCTATGAATGAATGGAGTTTTAGTGTGGATGATGAGGTGAGAATGATATTAATTGTTTGTTTGGTGAGGATGATTGTGGTAAAAAGTGAAATGAAGGTTGAGTGATAAGAAGTGTTTGAAAGAAGAAAGAGAAAGAGAGAAAAACTTGTGCAAGAAAAAGAGTGAGGAAAAGAAAAGAAAAGTGAAAGAAAATTGAAAAATCACTCTCTTGTGCAAAAGATTTGTTTTGTAAAGAAAAAATAGTGAAAGAAAAGCTTGAGGTTATTGGTGAAGAAGAAAAAGAAGAGCAAAGAGCAAAAAGAAAGATTTGGGATTGAGTGTTGTAAGTGGTGAGTAAAAAGTTCTTGTGGAAAGTTCATTAAATTGTTCTAACTTTAGCTCCATTTGTTCACAAGTCACTCATATCCAAATACTTCCACCTTAACCAAAGAGCCCTCATTACAACCTTTAAAATCCCTCATTGATTCTTTAATTGAGCATTTTGTTGTGGTTGGAATTTTAGTTGCTTGGCAAGCTTATGGTGATACACTTGTATGATTTGATTGTGGAGAGCTCTTTCTTGTCTTGATAAATTTTGTGTAAAGAGTGATACACTTCCTTGTGAGGAAATTGGTGACTTGAAGCACTTGATCTTGCATTTGTTTGATCTTCACTTGTGAATTAACTTGTTGATTTTTGGACCTAAAGGATTGACTAGATGGAGATGACTTTATGATTGTTTACTCTCTTGTGATTGATTGTTTGAATCTCTTTCTCCATGGTTTTAAATTCTTTAGTTGCTAGGGACTAGCAACATGCTAAGTTTGGGGGAGTTGATTAGGCGATAAATTTGATATAATTGTGAATATTTTTGTGGGTATTTGATAGATTTATTTGTTAATTGAGTGGGAATTCATTGAAATATTGTGCATATTGATTTACACTTGATATGTTTGATTTATAGGAAATTTTGTTGATAAAAAGACTTGGAAAGGCATAATTGGAAGAAGAGCAAATTTTTGGAAGAATTGAGAGGAATTTGGTCAAGATTGAGATGAAGAAGTTTAAATGAGGAAAATTGAAGATATGCTTGAGCAACTTCGGTCGAGCAAGTGTGCATGCTCGAGCATCAGTGAAGAAAGTGCTAAAACGATTTCTGAAGTCGTGCTCGACTAGGCTCAGTGGTCGAGCAACCTTGCTAGATCGAGCAGCCTTAAGAATTTTAGGTAGCAAATTAGGGGAGAGAGCAGCTCGACTAGGCTCAATGGTCGAGCAACCTTGCTAGATCGAGCATCGGGGAAAATCAGAGCTATTCAGCGTTTCATGAAATCGTGCTCAAGTACTTTTTGCTCGAGCAACCCTGCAAGGTCGAGCAACCTAAGATATTTTTCTTCAGATGTCGACACGTGGCATGATCCTGAGAGGTGTATAAAAGGCACCAAAATTGTTTTTGGCAGCAGAATTTTCGGTTTTGAGAGATCGGAGGCAAGAGTTAGGGTTCCCAACTTTCCATTGGAGCATTTTTCTTCAATCCTTTCACAATTTCTTCCATAGATTAATTTAAATTCCATAGATTAGCTTAATTTTGAGTTTAATTTCAAGAATCAAGCAAGGATTGGATTGGGCTTTGAATTTATTGCTTTGTTTCTTCATCTATTGGTAATATCTTTTATATTTTGCAAGATTCTCTATCTAATTGGAATAAGTTTTGTCTATTTCTTGTTTATTTCTTTTAATTTGTTATTATTAGCCATGGGCTAATTATTTCATGCTTTGGGTGTTTGAATTATGATGGAGATTGATGTATTTGTGTTTTGATTAACTTGAATTTGCTATGGATTTGGTGATATCTTGATTTAATTGATTCATTTAATTGATTAATCCATGATTGATGATTACATGTTGCAATTAGGGTTGGGTATGTGGTTAATTGGTCATGTGAAGAAAGATTAGGTAATTGATTAGATTTAATTAGTAGTTTATTGACCCGAGAGGGGGTAGATCGCTTAGAATTACCATCAAGTGACATTAGATACATCAATTGATTATTGGGGTGTTTAGTGAGGGGGGAAACTAGGGACGGTATCTGTGCGAACCTCCTAGCGTTCACTATCCTAGGTGCCATTTATAGTTAATTAGGTGCTAATTAACTATAATTGATCACTCAAGCCTCAAAAGGGATGGGTCTTCATTTGCTTAGTGGTAGCCCTTATCATCACCAATGAAATAGCAAATGATAGGTAATTAGAGCACGTTTTGCATTAGTTTAAGTCATAAGGATAACACCCGAAGCATATCTCTCACCTCACACTTCAAATCGAAGTTAGAATAATTTACTTGTTTTTGTTGCTTGATATTTAAAATTGCTAGTTTAAAAACCGGATTAGTTGCTATAATGCTTATGCCAACACATGACTTCGGGGCTCCATAGCTCTCTTTTGTCCTAGGTCGATAACTACTAGGTTGTTTTACTTGCATGCTACAATTGCCCATCCGCTTTTGGGTCAATTTGCTTTGAATTCTAAATCGTGCAAAAAGACGAAAAAGTCAATGATTACATCTTATTTTCTTAATTCTTAAGCCACTCCAATCTTATAATTATTGGTTTCTTTGGGTGGCTCATAGTGAATTGTGTCTTTTATTTTAATCAATGTACTGTCCACTAATGACGGGGCGAGCGACTCTTTATAATGAATAGGTGGCAAGCAATTGAATCAATTAGTTGCTTGCCACTTTTGTAAATTATTGCCCAAAGTGTGTTTAACCTTCTTAGTCCTTGGTATTTCACTTAAGTTGGTCGCCACTCATGTGGATTAACTGTTTGTCTATCAACAACCCAAAAATAACATGGCATATTCATACATGAAATTTTTACAGTCTTGCAACCACAAAATTTTTAAACCAACACACAAATACATACTATACAATACATGTCACAAGACAAACAAATATACAACAATGGAAGCAAAATAAGTCACGGACCTACCCGCATGTCGTCGCCTTTGTACACAACAACCCAAAAACCTACAAAAGCATCACAACTACTCTAATTTGATCATCAAATCACACATCATCGAGATCACCTACAATGCATAAATTAAGTGATATTAATAAATTTCAGTAAGCAGAAAGCATGCAAGATGTTAGTTTATCTCAAAATTCGTACCATACATAATGCATTCTCATTTTAAAATCATCAATTTATAACTGAAATTTTTATTTAGGGTCTCTAACTCACTATTATGCACCGGCATGAGCACACAACTCAATCAAATGGTCACTATAAGTATGACCCCGACGTGAGGACCATCCTCTTGTGTCCATGGAGGGTGCCCCTCATGTCCACCAAGAAGTATCCATCCCTGTCAAGTTATATGATGAGAATTCATTCCTCCAACTACCTAGCAAGATTCATCACCAAATTTGACCATCTATCCGTTTAAAATCCCCCTTTACAAATAAACACTAAAGTATATAAGACGATGGCCCATGCTAAGTAGTCTATGTTGGGTTTTTCTAGGTCGCTTATATATTTCTAGATCACCTCTTACACCCTTTGTGCATAATCAGTGATCAACTACACCAATTTAAAAAATTTCGCATGATATGCATGATGTCGTGCAATCATTAATATCTTGTAAAATTCACAGATTATTAATATCACATGTTCAATCCATATCAACTATGGAGCTCACTGACTCCATCTATATAAAATATAGAGCTCACATCCTCATTTCACAAAATTAAATAATATCAATCAAATATTGTCACTCAAATATAAATAATTCATAAATAATATATTTATGTATTGTAATTTTCAATAAATTTCTACTTATTTCGACTCCACAAGGCGTCGATAATTTGAACCCTTAGATCACCTTATCGCATTCTAGTATTGTATCTAACTAAAATTAGCTATAAACATTACTTCATAGACATTAATTAATTATTTTTATTCTAAACGAATTGAGCTTCTCAGTTAAATTTATTTATTTTTCTTTGTCTCGGTTGCCTCACGTTCCGATTTATTGAATGAAAAGGAAAAGTAAGTAATCCCTCACCCCGTAGGAATTTGCACCCTACGGGGCATTTTGAAGAAAAAATGAGAATTGTAAACAAAGTAGTGATATATGGATAAATATGTGTATTATTTCCCGATTAAATTCATATGTAGTTTTTATCAAAATAACAAAGATATATATTATTTCTTGAACGTTAATACCAAAAGCTGTAAAAACACAAAAAAATGTTCAGTATTATATTGTAAGAGCAGAGACTTAAGTGTGCAATATATTTGTTGTCTGAAATTTCGAATCCTTACAATGTTGGCCTTAAAGGCATATTTATAGAGAATTCTAAATACTATACGTGCACCAATTACTCTATATTGGTCAACTAAACCATTACAAAATTTATTATGGAAAGTCTCACCATAATAAATGGTTGCTTACATGTGTCACTTTGATTGATGCTAATTACGCTACTCATTTGACATGGTTGTTGTAATCACTCTCAGTGTGTTGACTTAGAGTGTACTCGTAGTCAATGATCATACTCGTGCTTGTACACACTGATATTTCTCGTGCTAGTAAGCACTGATTTTGCTCATGCTCGTAGGCAATGATCATGCTCGTGCTCGCAGAAAATGATCTTGCTCGTGCTCGTAGGCAATGATCTTGCTCGTTCTCACACTCAAAGCTTTACAACATTGAGTTTGAGCCTCGTCTAATTATGAACTTGAGCACATACTTAAAAAACCATTATACCACAACAGTTGTCCATACTTTTGATGTGCTTAACTCTTAGACTTGTAGCATATTAGAAGTAAGTCGAGAGCTGAACTGGATGTGATTGGTAAGAGATCTTATCCGAGGATATTCTGAAGTAGTTGATGTTGCTCTGCATGACTCTAAACCTTAATTTGTTCTGATGGAGGTATTCAAATTAAAATTTTAATTTTTTCGAGACAGGGGCGATTTCACTGTTGCTACGTAAACTATGAAATCATATCTAAAAAATAGTTAAAAATCCAGCAACTCTTTTAGGCTCGCGTTCATGAAATAAAATCCCAAAAATCATACCTCTGAGATTGACCAGTAAAATTAAGAAAGCTATATGAATCCTCAAATCCATTGTAGAAGTTAATTTGACCCAATCCAATGCCTAGCTCAAATTAAATCACAAGAACAAAAAATTGGCCCAAGTCCACAATTAGAGAAATCCTAATTATTTGGAGAGAAAATCACCAAATGGAAACACAACACTGCAAGTCGCCTGTTAGCCAAAATCATCAGAAACATCGTCCTCTACCATTCTTAACCGCCGCAAACATTGACTTCTTCACCCCAAAAAAATCGGCTATCTTCTGTCCAAAAAAGGCAATTTAAATCTTTCCATTACCCTAGTCGATTTCCTTCCTTACACACACACATATATCAAGGGGTAAAAGTCAAAAATTGAAAATTGGACTTTTTTTGCCATAGATGTTTAGGCGGCCGCCTATTTTTTTTTTTAAATTTTATTTTAAAAATAGATAAAAATACAAATTTAGGACCGCCTAGAACTAACTAGAGAGCTCCTAGGACTGCCTAGAACTGCCTAGACCCGATAAGAAATCGGGTCGGCAAATGGATATATATACACGCAAACCACTTTTCCAAAATAAGGAATAAAGCACCTAAATTAGTTCTTATACTACGTGATACTCAAATAACTTGAAAATATAATTGAAAAGATAAGAAACAATTTACTTTGAAGGACAAAATAAAATGTGAAAAATATTCGTAAAAATAGAGAATTATCAATCTTGCGAGTTAGTAACTGAGAGTCTGAAAGCACTTTCCATTAATAACTTCACGTGATATTTGAATCGATCACTTAAAAAAATTAACCGCATTATCAATTTTGTTATTGGATACTCAACGAAGCAAACAAAATAATATAAATATACACATAGAATATAATATATATATATTAAAGGGGTAACTAATATAGGTTCCAAAAAACAATCTTATTTCCAAACTGATTCAAAATACTTTAATAGACGTATAAATATTTTTTACAGAAGTATAAATATTTTTTTGTACAAAACTAATTTGTACTTAGTCTCATTTTTTGAACTATGTAGTAATTTTTCATATATTAAATCATATAAAGTATATTTAAAGCTTATTAAGTATTTAAATTATAATTTAAAATATTTTTTTTTAACTGAAGGGTGTGTTTGTCCCCCAAAAAAAAAAAGTTAATTGTCTATTTAAGCTAAAAAATTGTTTAGAGTCTTGATTATATCTAGAAGAATAGTTTAAAATTTTTATTATATATTTTTTTAATTAAAAATGTGAAATGAGACCTACATATCTTTATATTATATAAAGACGAAATTATAAAATTAACCAGGACTCTCGATTTTAAATTTTCACTATTCTCATTGATTCTGGCATGAAGAATTAATCTCGAACTTATATTTTAAGTATTTTAATCTTGAC
The DNA here is from genome assembly GCA_026898435.1 of Prunella vulgaris. Taxonomy (NCBI): domain Eukaryota; kingdom Viridiplantae; phylum Streptophyta; class Magnoliopsida; order Lamiales; family Lamiaceae; genus Prunella; species Prunella vulgaris. The sequence goes on from JAPKLY010000182.1 coordinate 425,525, forward strand.
CCTACGTTTTAAAATTTTATTAATATATGCATCTTATATAAATCTTATAAATATATTTATAATATTAAATTCTACATTTTTTTTAAATTTCAACCGTTCATCTTAATTTTAATATTTCTATAAATTTCAACTTTATAAATATTATTATTCTCATTGTTTTACCTTATTCATTCGTGCATCTCTTACTTCTTCTTATTTATCTTCTAATGTTCTTATTTATCATATTCTTATATTCGAATTGTTTATTTATCTCTTTATATTCAAATTTTTTTGCAAGTTCGTATTTTACATTTAATAATTTGATGAGATAATACTTTTTTTTTCTATTGCTACACAGTTTTCATTGTTTCTTTTGCAGGTAAATTTAATTGTTACAATTGCAGATCTATTTGATTAAAGATTTTGATGTTTGAATTGTGTATTCGTCTTTTTAATGTTCTCTTTGTTTACATGTTTTAAATATTTTGATATTCTAATTTTTTATTTATCTTTTTATATTCGATCTTTTGCAAGTTTGAATTAAGATCATTGTGTGTGTCATATACAGCGTAAGTTTGTATAATTTTTAATGAAATCAATATAAAAAACTAAATAAATCAAATGAAAAATGAGTATCTTATAATGAATATTATGTTTATAAAAGAATTAATTAAATGCAAAAAAATATAATTTTTTCCCTTAAATGAACAAATTTTATTTTATTCCCAGAAATTCGTAGATATACATACTAATTCATATATATATATATATATATATATATATATATATGACATGTATATGTTGATATATCTAAAATATACTGGCTTACTTTTAAGTTATCTATTGCATTCGTTCCACATTTCTTCGAGGAATCTTTGGACATATTATATGTTTATTTTATCACTTCTTCGTGATTTATAATATAATTTGCATATGTTTATTTTAGATTATTGTCATTAATTTTACATCAAATTTGGGATATTGTATTATGATAAAAATGTGTGATAATTTAGTTGCGAAAAAACTAATATATTATAGTTATTACTCCGTTAATGGACTCTATCTTAATTCAAAGAAATATTTATCCGTTGGTGGATAAAACAAGTTTTTGGATGGATGAACTATAAATGAAGTTTGAGTCACAGGGGTGTGTGGATAAATTTATTTTTAAAAAATTATAAATTTATTATTTTATAAGAGTTTATAAAATATTATTTTTAAATAATTTATAAATTGTTAAAGTATTTGAATTTAATTTATAAGTTCTTTACTCCCACTCAATAGTTAAGTCTTTGCACCCACTGAATAGTTAATGTTATTTACCCGAGATAAAAAGTTTTTTAGCCTCATAACTTATTAAGTGTCCGATTTTGGTCCTAAAAATTTTAACTTTTCAATTTTAGTCCCGTAACTCTTGGTGTTTGTCCAATTTTGACCCATTTTTATCGAAAAATGTGAATTATATCATTTTTTGTCATGCACAATGCATGTTGTGGTTGAATTTGGAATTTTCCAGCACTCTTGCTGACGTAGGTGCCAAATAATTAATTTTTTTTATTTATTTTGTATTTTTTTTTACTTATTTTTCTATATTACTGTAACACTAATAAAAAAGTAAAATATCAGCAAGGATGATAGAAAGTTTCAAATTCAACTACCATGTGCACCGTGCATAGCAAAAAACAATATTATTTTTACTTTTTCAGTAAAAATGGGACCAAAATTGGACAAACTCTAAGAGTTATAGGACCAAAATTGAAAAGTGGAAATTTTTGGGAATAAAATTGGACAAACTCTAAGAGTTACGTGACCAAAATAAAAAAGTTAAAATTTTTTGGACCAAAAGCGGACACCCAATAAGTTATGAGACTAAAAAACTTTTTTCTCTTATTTACACTGAAAAGTTACAATTAAAAAGTGGGTATTTATTACAATAAAAGTTTAATTATGTGAAAATTATTTAATAGTGAAAATTTGTCAGTGGAATCAACCCATACTTTTCAATATAATCAGTATAAATAATGTCAACTATTGAGTGAGTTACAGTGCACCAGTTGCACATGAGATCTTTACTTTTGCAAATATATTACTTTCTCAACTTTAATCTAAAATTATTTTAATTTTTAATTATTCAACATTTTTATTTTATTATAAAAATAAAAATTACTCCATTCGTTCATGATAATTGAACTATCTTGGTTGTGTATTATTATTAAAAAAAATAAATGTAATGTATAAAAGTGAGTGTATTAGTATTAAAATGGTATATAATTATTATAAAAAAATATTTAATATAATGTGTAAAAGTAAATATATATATATATAGAAATTAAAAATAATGATTATAATTTTTTATTTTATATAAATTGATAATTTATTGTGAACAACTGTTTAAAATAACGTAAACTATTTATTATGGATGGTGGGAGTAATTAATATCGCTTCAAAACAAACCCTTAAAATTTAACATGAAAATTTTAAAAAGAAAAGGCAAAAACTAGATAAATACTGTTATAATATATGTAAATATATTATTATATTGTGTGGATATAATATTAGATATATCCAGTGGGCTTTAGGCCCACAAGACTTAGGGTTAGGTATTATATATATAGTATCGTTCCCTGTATTATGTACTCTACACTTTCACATTCATTGTAACGGCAGTTCATTATTAGTATAATCTCCTGGCTTGGTCGCCCCCAGACGTAGTCACTCCGTGACGAACTGGGTCATCAATACTGTGTCTTTACTTTTGCTTTACGCTTTCCTCTCAAGATTAATGACTCTGAGAAAGCGGAATCATCAGACCGATACCCTTTGGGAAATGAAGAGGATCTGGTCGATGTAAACATTGAAGTTTCAACAAACTTCGTAAACACGGGAGAAACTTATAACAGAAATACAACTGTTGTCGACAACACATTTGCAGCCTTAATTGCCTTCACCATTTCTAATAATGATCTAGATCCTGAACCCAAAACTATATCCGAGTGCCGGAAGCGCTCTGATTGGGTGAAATTGGAAGCTGCAACAAAGGCAGAGCTATACTCGCTAAACAAACGAAATGTTTTCGGTTCCATCGTTCGTACCCCAAAAAATGTAGTCCCTGTTGGATACAAGTGAGTATTTGTACGAAAGCGAAACGAGAACAATGAGATTGTGAGATACAAAGCGAGGTTAGTGGCTCAAGGGTTTTCGCAAAGACCCGGTATCGATTTCGATCAAACTTACTCTCCTGTTATGGATGCCATAACATTCCGCTTCCTAATATCCCTGGCAGTTAAACTAAACTTAGAAATGCAGCTAATGGACGTAGTTACCTCATACTTATACGGATCATTAGATTCTGACATCTATATGAAAATCCCTGATGGATTAACTATTCCCCAAATGAGGAATAACGAACATCGTAGTATGTTCAGCATTAAGTTGCAACGCTCGTTATATGGCTTAAAACAGTCAGGTCGTATGTGGTATAATCTACTAAGCGAATTCCTCCTGAAGAAGGAATACGTAAATAACGAGGCTTTTCCTTGTGTCTTTACTAAGAAATCCCTTAATGGTTTTTGCATCATCTCGGTGTATGTGGATGATCTAAACATTATCGGAACAAGGAAAGAGATTGAAGAAGCAAGTTCAATCTTAAAAACTGAATTTGAAATGAAAACTTTAGGTAAAACCAAGTTCTGTCTCGGCCTGCAGATCGAGCATTTCCCTAAAGGAATACTGATACACCAATCAGCTTACCTAAGGAAAGTGTTGGAGAGATTCCACATGGATAAATCTCATCCTTTAAGCACTCCAATGGTTGTCCGTTCCCTTGATTTGGAACAGGACCCATTTAGACCTAAAGAAGATACCGAAGAGCTATTGGGATCTGAAGTTCCATATCTAAGTGCAATTGGTGCACTGCTCTATCTTGCAAACTGCACTAGGCCCGATATTGCCTTTGCAGTCAATCTACTTGCAAGGTTCAGTGCCTCCCCTACGAGGAGACATTGGAATGGTGTGAAACATATCCTACAATATATTCAAGGTTCACAAGATCTTGGTCTTTTCTATCAAAGAAACCAAGACAACACGCTTATAGGTTATACTGATGCTGGTTATCTATCTGATCCCCATAATGCGAAATCACAAACGGGTTATGTTTTCCTCTGTGGTGGAACAGCCATTTCATGGAGATCTGTCAAACAAACTTTGGTGACCACATCGTCAAACCACTCAGAGATCATAGCTCTGTACGAAACTGCACTAGAATGTGTGTGGTTAAAGTCCCTTATAAAACACATTCACGATTCGTGTGGTATCCCTTCTGTTGACTTAAGCCCGTCAATTATCTACGAAGATAATGCTGCATGTATTGCACAAATGAGCAACGGCTATGTCAAAGGGAACTTGACGAAGCATATATCCCCAAAATTCTTTTATCCTCACGAACTCCAAAAGAGTGGTGAGATCACGATAAAACAAGTACGCTCAAGTGACAATCTAGCTGATTTGTTCACTAAATCCCTTCCCACTTCGACTTTTGAAAAGTACGTACATGGAATCGGGATGCGTCGACTTGGAAGGTTGTTATCTTCAGGGGGAGTAACAAATGTTAAACAATCCTGATGATTGTATCCTCGAGGCCATTTGTAACACTCCACTAAGTAACACTTGCATTCTTCCTTGTCATATTATATCCAAGGGGCAGTGTTATAATATATGTAAATATATTATTATATTGTATGGATATAATATTAGATATATCCAGTGGACTTTAGGCCCACAAGACTTAGGGTTAGGTATTATATATATAATATCGTTCCCTGTATTATGTACTCTACACTTTCACATTCATTGTAACGGCAGTTCATTATTAGTATAATCTTCTGGCTTGGTCGCCCCCAGACGTAGTCATTCCGTGACGAACTGGGTCATCAATACTATGTCTTTACTTTTGCTTTACGTTTTCCTCTCAAGATTACAACAAATACAATGCAGTGTGAAAAAGAAAAATTCAAATGAAAAATTAAAATAAAGTTTAATTTTAATTAATTAAAAGAAAAGGGAAAATCGGCACTCTCGAGGTTACGTGTGCTTTAAATGTGAATTCCCTGTGTCAAAAAACCCCACCTTTGGTGTCTCTCTCTCTCTCCATTGAAGAAATGACCGACCCAAATTTGATATTCGACGAAGCGATCTTGCAGCAGGCAGCTGCGCTGCTTGCAGAATTGGTGAAAAGACAGCGTGCGGTCTCTGGTATATCTCTCTTTTATTCTCTCTTGCTTGTTACCGAGTACATGCATGATGTGAATTGTATACAATTTTGTTTTATTAAGGCGTTAGATTTGGAGGGTTTGAATTTCTATGTGTACAAGTATTTTTTATATTGTTTTTTGGTTTTGGTGAAGTAATGAGAATGATCTGTTTATAAAAAGATGGTGAAATTCTGAAATGTCTTCTGTGGCTGAATGTGTTCAGTTGGGCAGATGAAGTGAGTGACCGACTGTAATTGAAGCCTAATTTTGTTAAAGTTTGCAATTGAACTCTTATTAAGTGGGTGATTTTTAATGAGGGTGTGTCTACTTTGAAGGATAAAGTTATCTATCCGCCCAAAACAATTTTATCCTTCAAAGAAAACACAAAAGATTGAGTCTGTCAGTGATATGTGGGATAGGATTAGTATAAACTTGCTTTGTGGTCTTTGGGTCAAGTTTCTTTTAAGGGGTTGTCTTTGTCAGATGTAACTAGGAATTGGCACAATGCTTTCTAAGTCTCCTCCTTGTATTTATAGGGATCTCTCATCCCTAAGCTCTATAAGCGAGAAAATTGTTTCTTATTAAAAAAAAAAAAAAAAGAGGCTGATTTTCCATCTATATATTTTACTTGGTGATTTAATTGCAAATTGACCTTTTAAGTTAGTTATTGAAATCTCAACTTGTTGGTTAATCCGTGTAGAGAATGGTGACAACTGGCAAATAGTATTACGTTATTAACATACAGGGATGCGTCGGTTAGCTTACGTGTACAATTCCTCTTGGTTTACTATTTTATTCTTAGGTTACTGAGCAATGTTTTCAGATGTTTATTAGAAGCCTCATTCTGTTCCGTATCGTAATTAAAGTCTTAACCTTTTGGTTGATTTCTCAAACTTAGATTTTACTTGGTGATTTGATTTAATAGCAAAGTGATATTTTTAAATTTTTTTTTTTCCCCCCAAAATCTTCTTGTGGAACTTATTGGAAAATCACTAAATCAGTATAAATAATGGTGACATCTGACAAGTGGCATAACCGTATTAGCATATAGGTTGATATCAGGATATGTCGGTTAGCTTACGTGTATTGATCTTCTGCTGTTGCTGATGATTGGTTTTCTTTGAAACTTTTGATTTTTCATGATTTGTTACTAATTCTACAGAGATGCCGAACAGCAGTCACGTGCCCAGCCATTATGCTCATGACAATGAAAGGGCAGGAAGCACCTATCTCCAAGAAACAATGGAAATAGATGCGTTATATGAACGCTACTTGCGCAATCTGGTATTCATATGTTCTGTTTCAGTTTCAGGTGCTCACATATTTTCCTATTGTATTAATTTTTGAACTTGTGGTGCTATGTACCAGCCAAATTCATATGGCACTGATGTTGGACAATCCACTGGTGGGTTTGACGATCTGGTTGAGATAAATGACCTTAGTGTCCTGGGACTGTGGTATTCTAAACCGGATGCACAAAGTCAGTCCTCTGAAGTTAGGCTTAAAACTGCACTACCTCCTGATTCATATCTCAGTGAAGCCGGAACATCCACTGGTGGGCTTGACGAACTGGTTGAGATAAATGACCTTAGTGTCCTGGGACTGGGGTGTTCTAAACCGGATGCACAAAGTCTGTCCTCTGGAATTAGGCCTAAAACTGCACTACCTCCTGATGCTACTCCCACATTGTATGTGGAGGGTTTGCCTGCAAGATGTACTCGCAGGGAGGTGTCACGTATCCTTTATATTGTATGTTATCCTATTGGCTGTTACCCTGTTTGGTTTGTTCCTTTACACAAGTTTTCAGATATTTTTCGCCCGTTTCTTGGGTATAAGGAAGTTAGGGTAGTGCTGAAGGAGCCAAGACTTGTAAGAGTTTGTTTCATTATGGACTTTCTTTATGTATCTGTATTTGTATTCAAAGTAATGATGCTATTGGAAACTAATATGTGCAGCCTGGACGAGAAGCACTGGTTCTGTGCTTTGTAGATTTTGAGAGCCCGGCCCATGCAGCCACAGCGAAGGATGCTCTACAAGGTTAGTCTAAACATGCTTCGAGTTTATTAATAAAGCATTTACATCTCAGATCCACTCATTAAAATGGTATCCTGTTGTCCAACTCCGCTTTTACTTTCTTTTTCATCTACTTTAACTCTATATAAACTTACTTATTCCTACCTTAAATCAGAATATTCTCTTCCAGTATTTTTGTCAAAAAAATTTGACACTAAAACGTGTGATGAAAGTTTCCCCTTCTCCCATTATGGTAATTGTTTACTTGCTAAAAAGATAATATTTGATAAGTCCGCTTTTCCCATTATGGTAATCCTTAACTTGCTATAAAGATAATATTTGAGAAATCATACTATTAAGTAACACTGTAACAGTTGAAAACCCCTAACATCACCAAATCTCTGATGTTTGTTTTGGGTTTTAAGTGACTTTTAGAACACAGATTTCTGAAATATAGGGGTGTGATTGATGTGTGAATTATGAATTTTTTTTTACAGGAGTGTATTATGATTTAAATATATTAAATTATAGGAGCGAAAATTAATAGTATGAGAAGGTTTGATAATAGGTTTATAGGTGTTGCACTGGATTTCAAATATCATGATATGAACTGTCCATGGTTTTCCATATTCGTTCAGAGCAATGCCTGTTAGACCATTATTTTTGTAACTAATCTTGCAGGTTATATTTTTGATGAGCATGATCGTGACTCATGTCACCTTAGGCTGCAGTTCTCCCACACTCCTGGTGCAAAGACGGGGTTTAAGAATCATGGGAGGCAATGGGATTGATGTGACAGGTTACAAATGGCCAATTGCTCTACTGCTAATCTTTATTGTTAATGGACCTAGGTTTCAGTAAACTTAATGTTGGTTAATTTATGTCCTGAGTGTGAGAACGCTTCTATGTAGGGGCTCACACAGTGTGGAGATTTGCAATCTGTGTGTATCATTGCTCTGGAGTGTTGTGAGATACTTCCCGACAATTTGCTTAGCATCAGTGGGTTTATGTCAATGGCAAGTGATGACCTTTTTACCATACCTTTTGTTCCCTAAGTTTAGATGTTAATAAATGACAATGACGTCTGAATGTCTTGAAAATGTAATAAATTAAAGATTTGCAAGGTACCTCCTAGAATCACTGTTTTTTACCATCTCCTGCTATGAGACTGCCATTATGTGTATATCTTAATGCGTTAAATGTCATAGGCAGCATTACCATGGTTGCTAGCATGCTCTTTGATGTGGCTTCAGATTTTTGATTTTTACTTGAACAAATTTGATGTGTTTTTCGTATAACAACTAGGCCATTTTTGTTTTTTATGTTTTTGAGATATATGTTTTGGTAATTTTTGTATTGGGAAAATAATGTTTATTTGTTTTATTTTGGTATAGTAAGTAGACTCCAAAAAAAAAATTTATTTTGCTGGTCAGTGGGATGAAATAATGCATTTTCAAATTTATCTTTATTTACATTAACAATAAAAAAAATATTAGAAATAAAAATATATCAAAGTAGCAATCCTAAAATTTTGGTTAGTAGGGTGACTAAGGAAGCTCTAGGTGACAAAGTAAGTACTCTGTTGTTAAGTAAATGAGGTGATATCAATATTTTATTTTATATTAATTACTTTTATTAAATTAACAATAGGAAGGAAGGAGAATAGTTATCTTAGTTATTAGATGTCAAGGTGTGCAAGGGTCATGCTGGCTAGGTCTACGCAACTGACACTTGGCATGAAAACCAAAAAGAAAGTTTTGTTATTAAGTTACCAGCTGGTTATTGAATACTATGACTATTCATATGCAAAAGACAAAGGTTTAAAATCCTTGAAATGTAAGGTTCGCAACGGTTATGAATACTAAATGACAATAGTTCTAACATTGTCAAGCACTATTAGTCAATTAATGATTAATCATAATTAAGTTCAGTATTGACGTCTTATCATCATCATGAAGTTGATCATTATTAATGTTCCTCAAAATTTGTTTCCTACACGATTAGCTTCCAACCGATGTCTTTGTTTGTTTGTTTGGTTTTTTTCCTTAACATAATTAGGTTTTTGAAAAGTCTATGATAATTTCATTTCATTTCTTAATCAATGTTTTGAATTTGATACTCTTTATCGTGTAAAATATTACAAATACAAAAAAAGAGACTGTTACTGTGGTGCCCAACAAATTTGTGCTTCCTTGTGACATTGCCCAACTTTGAAACTTTTAAGGTACTGACGGTTGCACCTTAAACAAGTATAGGCTGATTTGTGAGAATAATAGTTTTACAGTGGAAGAATGAAAAACTATTTTCTTTTGTTAGAGAAATAAAGTTTACCGACATCATTACTATTCTTATATTTTTAAGACAATTTTCCATTTTTAGTGGAATTCTAGGGAATTAAAAAATCAAACATGTTCTTTGATTTCGAGGAAACGGAACATCTTGATTTAAAAAAAAATGTAATATGCTGTTTGCTCATCTATTGTGCTCATTCATTCTACACTGTCCACTATTAAGCTCTATTAGCTTAATTCAACACTATGCAATGTCTAAGTTTACTCTTATTGAGTTTTTGGGAATTCTAAAATACTGTCCTAGAAGAATCAAATTTTCAAATGATTTTTTGGAGCTTCCATGGTTTCCTTCCCCGTGTCCTCTACAGAATTGGATTTTTTTTATCTATCTGTATTTGATAATCCTGAATGGATGCGCGCTTCTTGAAAATACTTCTTCATTACCATGTTAACTGCTTGTATATTACTGTGGCATTTCACACGTTCTCCATATTTATTTTGTAATATAAAATAATACAAGATATGCCTCCACATGCCACTTTATGCCTCAGAATTTTTTTTTAAAAATAAAGTAAAATGGGTGATTTGTCTTGATTTTTTTTTTTTGCATTAATTGTGTCCTTATTTGGTATAACTGAGTCACATCCAGACCTCACATGGGTCAAAGACATCATCTCCCCCACCCGAACCCCGGAAAAAGAAGGAAAAGTCTCTAAGAAAAAGCACGCTATGATTTTATTCACATTATTGTCAATTGGTTGATTCTTTATCCTAAAATGCTGTTAATGATTCTCGTGTTAGGCCATCAAACTATTCTAATTTATTTCCCTTTACTTTATTCTAATTCATGGATTTGTTAATTTTCTGGGATATTTTGCAGATTTAGGAAAATGGAAGAGTTCGCGAGAAGAATTCTGCAGCAAATGATAGAATGCCTGGTCTACCTGTCAAGGTCAAGAATGGATTTTTTTTTTCCAATTTATTTACCTTCTACAAATGGCTGTTTTGTTACACTTCAATATATAAGGCAACAACGTAAAGCTGTATTTCCGATAAGATTAATCCGTGGCGTGTTCAGTGCATAAAATATGGACCCCACTATGGTGCCACGTGTTGTTTGACTGTATAAGCGAATTCTTGCGCAGGTTTTGAGCTGTCCATCTTTTCCAGTGCATGTTAAATGCATAATAAAGTCTACTCCACTATGATGCCACGTGTTTCTTTACTGTAAAAATAAAAGGTGATGCATTTTCCAAGCAGTCTTATCTCTTGGAGTCTAATATGGTAAGTTGATAATGAGTAATTTTGACTGCCTGTTCCAGATCTTGCTGGGAATTAGTAGCGCATCTATTAGATTTATATGGAGGTTGCTTATGATTTAATTAAGTGCATTTATTGTAATTAGAGAATTTTGGACAGAAAAAAAATTACTTGCCAGAACTAAGGAAGGTGAAATAATTACTTCTAATGCATTACTGCCCAATTTTTTCATTTTTCTTTTTTCTTTACTGCTATGCATTTGACTCTCCTGTGCTATGTTTTCTAGCAGAGCATGGTTGTTGCCTCTGTCTGTAATGTTGTGAGCAAAAGTTTATTTTGATGGGTTATTTTTTGTAATTGAATTATGTTTTTCTGTAAATAAGCAAAACATGCACTTCCTTGGTTATGTAATGGACTCTGAGCGAAATTTTCCTAGATGGTTTCTTTTGAATAGTGTTTTATGTGACCTTTAATTGCTTCATGAAATACTTATGTTAATACTAATTCAAAAAAAAAAAAAATTCAAATCACAATAATGTCATTCTGAATTTGTATTTTTATGTTTATATATGCAATTTGATGTCAAATTATAGATCACAAAAAAAACTATAATTCAATACTCCCTCCGTCTCCAATTAGATACAACATTTATTGCTGCACGGAGTTTAATGTGAGAGTTGTTTATTTGTATTAAGTGAGGGTAGGATGAGAGATTGACACAGATTTTAATGTGAGAATTGGGTTAGTGTGGGATCACATGGTGTAATTTTGAGATATTTGGAGGTGCAGTTTAAAGTGATAAAGTTGTTTTATTCTTTTTAGGAAATGATGCATCTAATTGGAATGGAGGGTGTATGTTATATGTTGAGAGACTTGGGACAAAATAGTTTTTGCTATTTAAAATTTGGACAAAGAAAAGGTACATGTATCTATTTTTGGAACTTGATTTTGGTGGGAAGATGATAATTTTCTATTTTTGGTGGACTATTGTATTTTTATGTGTATATATATACAGTGAACTTTTTGAAGCCACGAAATGTTGTTCCGTACTTCCGAGAACACCATTCTAAAGGTGTAGTTTTCTCTATTAAAGTAGTGCTCTAGATTTGATGTAAGATGTCTGATGTGTCACCTTCTGCCTCAGGATTAGCTGTGTTTGTTTCACTTGTTGACTCAACTTTGAAGCTAGGCAAAATAAAGGGAAACATTTCAAAGATGGGTGATATATTAGATTGGTTTTCTTTTATTGCTGAATTATGTTCTTATTTTGTTGTAGTCTAGTCATATCCAGACCTCCCATGTCCCAAAAGTCATCCTCCTCCCGAAAGAGAAAGATAAGGTAAAGGAAAATTCCTCAAGAAAAAGCACCATGGTCTCAGGCTCATATTTGCCAGTTGTTTCGGTTATGGATCATAATTAATGGTTCTAATAGGCCATCAAACGATTCTTGCTCAATTACCTTTCTTGTACTTGATATGAATTCATGGAATTGCTTATTTTCTGTGATGTTTTGCTGATATAGGAAAATGGAAGAATTTGCAACAAGAAATTTCGGCGTGATTGAGTGAATAGTCTATCTGTCAAGCTCAAGAACAGGGATTTCCCAATTCATTTAATACCTATGAGTGGCTGTTTCACTGATACACCTCAATCTTTAAGGTAACAAATTAAAACTACAACTGCATATCCGAGCAGATTTTCCATGGTGTCTTAAATGCGTAAATATGGACCCCGGATTATGCCACATGTTGCTTAGCTGTACAAGTGAAACCTAATGTAGGCTTATTGTGCTGTTATGTTGCCGCGTGTTTCTTGAACTTGGAAACATAAACTGCATAAAACATGGTAAGGTGAAAATTAGTGTTTTGACTTGGTGTAGCTGGAAATCAGTAGTGACAACTTCCCTGTGCTCTAAAATTTTCACGTCTTTACCTTTATATGAAGGCTGCTTATGATTGTATGAAGCACTTCTATTATAATTAGAGACCCCTCGGACACACCTACCTATAAAAGAGCTACTATTACTTGATTTTCAATTTTTTACTCAACTGTTGTGCAGATTCCCATGTTATTGTTTTTGCAGTATATTGTTGTTCGGTCTGCTTGTGATGTGGATTTCATTTGTTATATATTGGGAGCATAATCGAACCTAGTTAACTTCTGGTAAAAACCATTCTGATAGACTATTTTTTAACTACATTATATCAGCTTCTGGGTATAAGCAGAACGTCACACTTAGTTTTAGTGTGGTCTTTTTCTGTTAGTCTGCACTCTGAGCAAGAATTAGCCCTGATAACTTCAGTTGGCAAGTTATTCATGGAGCGTTAATTGCTTGGATTGTGGCAAAATGATGCTTTGATTATGGATATAATGCTTCTAGCAAAGAGAATGCAGCCTAACTTTTGGAAGACACAACATGATGTTCTATGTCACTTACTGCAAGAGAATATCGTCGTTTGTTAAGCTGCAGTTTTCTCGATGAATGTAGTGCTGTACTTGAATGAATACAGTCGAAGGTAGATGAAGAAATGATAGTCTTGTTCTGCATTAATAGAGGGGGGGCGCTCGGGAGAAAGACGTGAGTTTAAACAGAATTAGAGTCCTTTTGGAGGATGAGTTCTGTGGCTATAAACTTGGGATTCTACATTTGAGGTATCTCTCATTTTGTGAGGCAGCTGAGCAAATGATCATCTATGATCTTCATTTTTTGTTGTGATTTCTACTCTGTTGTAAAATAATAGAAGTTTATTTAATTATTGATTTATAAATTATTATTGTGGGTATTATATATTGTTCTTTGGTACTCCCTCTGTCCATCGATCTTTTTCCCATTTGTGAAGTGGTACGGGATTTAATGAAAATTAGTATTATATTTAAATGATAGATAAAGTAAGAAAAAAGTGGAGGTATTGTGAGGCCCAAATTTTTAGTTGTGAGTGTGGATTGTTTCCAAATAAGAAAATGAGAAAAGGTTTTGTGGACAAACAAAAAAGAAATAATTTGGTGGACGGAGTGAATATTATATGTTGTTTTTCGATTATTATAAATGGGTGTTTGGTATGCTCATTTATTGATTTATATATGTATATATGTATATATATGGCTATCCATGGCAGTGGTTGTAGTTAGGATTAAAACTAAAACTTGAGATTGCCTGGTCTCTCTCATATTTTCGTAAATTTCAATTCACCCATATTTATGTAAATAATAGACAATTTTTCGAAAAATACATGGAAGTTGGCATCCATTGAAGAAGGGGAATCTTGGGTGGGGGGAGGGGGGATCCATCTGAACATGGTTGGATGGAGAAGAACCATCCATTGAAGAAGGGGAATCTTGGGTGGGGGGAGGGGGGATCCATCTAAACATGGTTGGATGGAGAAGAAATTGAATGGGAATTAGTTAAAATTGATTTTTAATTTTGGGTGCACTTGATGCACCTAGGTGCATCAAAGACACAATATATATATATATGCCAACCAATTTTCAAAATAAGGAATAAAGCACCTAAATTATTTCTTGTACAGTTATACTACGTGATACTCAAATAACTTGAAAATATAATTAAAAAGATAAAAAGCAATTGACTTTAAAGGACAATAAAATGTGAATTTTTTTTGTAAAAATCAAGGATGCAAATGGCCCCCGCCTAGGTGCTTGGCGCCCCCAGCAGCCGACACCTAGTCCAAATCGGTCGAGAAAAACAGTCAGGGTATTAGGCCCCGCTTAGGTGGCTTTAGCGGTCATAAGGAATAAGTGGAAATGTAGGCCACAGAGGAGGAGTAGACGAAGGTTTATAAAATTTTATTTAAAGTGAAAGACAAATTTATAATTTTTTTAGATACACACGAAGAAAAGAAACAAGCTTCTAGCCGAACAATTAAACAATCTTGTGTATGTCAATTTTAATGCAACATCGATGAAACAAGCACAAGAAGTTAAAAGAGAAAGATGTGGAAGTTTTATTAGCAAAAGATGATGCAAGTTATGCTCAAGAATGAATTGTTGGAAGTGGATTGGTTGATGATGGTGTTGTTGAGGGAGACATTGACTCAACCTCGGACATGACTTCTCGACTTAAAGAGCTTGACGAGGATGATTTTTCATCTGATGATGATGAAATAAGTGTTGATGTGGAGTTTGAATCTGATGATAAAGAGTGTGTATTTGGAGTTGAACAACAATTATCTTTAAATGTTCATTTTAGTTGAACTACTTATTAATTTATTCGTACGATATATTTTGTTATTTTAATATTTTATTTAGAAGTTGAACAATGTCATTTTGTGATAGTTTTAGCATTTTATTGACTTGTTGTGTTTTATGAAAAATGCATTTCGGTATTAATTATGTATTAAATTTATAATTTATTGTATAATGTACATTTTTATTAATATATGTTTAGAAAAAAAATTTAAAAATAAAAAAATCATGGCCCCGCCTAGGCTTCCTTGGTGCTTGACCGCACTCTATCGCCCGACGACCGTGAAGCGGCATTTACACCCTTGGTAAAAATAGAGAATTGTCAATCTTGTGAGTTATTAATCGAGAGCACTTATAATAACTTCACGTGATATTTGAATTGATCACTTAAAAAAATTAGCCGCATTATCAATTTTGTTATTGGATACTCAATGAAGCAAACAAAAAAAATATCAATACACACATAGAATATAATATATATTAAAGGTAACTATATAGGGGTTTAAAAAAATAATCATATTTACAAATTAATTCTAAATATTTGAATAGATGTATAAATCTTTTGAAGTATAGATATTTTTTTTGCACAAAATTAATTTGTAATTAATGTCATTTTTTGAACTATGTAGTAATTTTTGAACAGATGTCATTTTTTGATATATATTAAAGGGATCCGACTGAGCGCTGCAGTTTATGTTGAAGTGGTTGTTTGCCGAACGTGGTTGAGCGAAGAAGAAATTGAATGGAAATTAGACAAAATTGATTTTGAATTTTAGGTGCACCCAAGACACACTATATATATACACACGCCAACCACTTTTCCAAAATAAGGAATAAAGCACCTAAATTAGTTCTTATACTATGTGATACTCAAATAACTTGAAAATATAATTGAAAAGATAAGAAGCAATTGACTTTGAAGGACAAAATAAAATGTGAAAAAAATTCGTAAAAATAGAGAATTATCAATCTTACGAGTTATTAAACGAGAACACTTTCCATTAATAACTTCATGTGATATTTGAATCGATCACTTAAAAAAATTAATCGCATGATCAATTTCGTTATTGGATACTCAGTGAAGCAAACAAAATAATATCAATATACACATATAATTTGATATATATTAAAGGGGTAACTATATATAGGTTTCAAAAAATAATCATATTTATAAATTAATTTTAAATATTTGAACAGATGTATAAATCTTTTTATATAAAAGTATAAATGTTTTTTTGCACAAGACTAATTTGAAATTAATGTCCTTTTTTTCAACTATGTAGTAATTTTTCATATATTAAATCATATAAAGTATTTTTAAAGCTTATTAAGTATTTAAATTATAATTTAATTTAATTTTTTTTTTTACCTGAAGGGTGTGTTTGTCCCCAAAAAATAGTTAACGGTCTATTTAAGCTAAAAAATAGTTTAGTGTCTTGATTATATCTAGAAGAATAGTTTTAAACTGTTTATTATATATAGTTTTTAATTAAAAATGTGAAATGAGACATGCATATTAATTAATATATATAAAACGTGTATAGGTTGATATATCTAACACATACGGGTTAGTTGTTACTTTTAAGTTATCTGTTGCATTTTCCACATTTCTTGGTGGAATCTATGGACATATTTTATGGTTATTTTATCACTTCTTCATGATGTATAATTTATATATTGTTCTAGTTTATATAATTGTCATTAATTTTACATCAATTTTGGGATATTATATTAGAGCAACACTTGTATAGAAATTTCTACCGTAGAAATATTCATTTTTTTAAAATTCGCGGATCTAAATCGGATCGGGTCAGATTTGGATTTTTTTTTTTCCAAAATTCACGCAACTTGTAGTTCCAGATTTTTTCGCTCCTAGGTATGTTACAATTTGGGCAAATACGTGTTACAATTAGGCAAAATCTGTATTACTAATTCTTAAAAAATTAATTTTTTTGTACTTTTCAAGTAACTATAAAGAAAATATGTATTTCTGCAAGTATAAATATGTGTTACTTAATTTATTTTTTATTCT
>JAPKLY010000182.1:445784-472438 GCA_026898435.1 Prunella vulgaris
ATTCGTTATCAACGGTTATAATTGATTGCACATGGATTGTGCTTTTTCACATCTACCACTTACACCTAACACACATTTTCCCTCTATATATACATCTATCATCAGTTTACTTAAATACAATCTTTCTCTGTTTATTATTTCACCTTATCACACACTTTCAACTCTACCACACCTTAAATGGCCAATTCACGTCAAAATTACTCATTTATTAAAGATCAAATCCTTTGTGAGTCATATAAAGAAATTTCTCAAGATCTAATTATAGGGAGATACCAACCGGCATCTGAATTGTGGGCTCGTGTTTTAGCATTGTACAACTCTCGACTGCCAGAGTCAAGTATCGTTGATCGCCCTCAAAGATCAATTGAATGTCGTATAGGCATTATAAAAAAACATATTGCAAAATTGATAGCATTGGTGGAGCAGACTCAACGTACAAATCCAAGTGGAGCTTCTGAGGAGGACATCGTAAGTAAACTATTTTTTAATTGCACATTAGTATATAATTTTACTAATATGGTTATTTTATATTACAGTTACAGATGACAAAAAATTTGTACGCGAGTGATCCGACCAACACGCAAAAAGTATTCAAATTGGACCACGTTTGGGGCATCATGAAAGATTTTCCGCAATGGGAAAATACAACACGAAAGTCTCGACAACCTACTCCGTTGTCACCAGAACCTGGACTATCCCCATTTTCAATCAATTTAAGTGATGAAAATGCTAGTGGTAGTTATGAGTCACCATCACAACGACCTGAAGGGATAAAAAAATCCAAAATGAAGAGAAAAAATATTGGAGATATGAGTGCAGCTGTAAGCATCGTGCATAAAGATAACGAAGAACTTCTAAGTTATCTAAAACAGTCTCGTGAAAAAAGAGAGCAGAAAAATGATATTCGAAGAGAAGAAATTGCAGCGAAGAAGCAGTTAGCTGAAGCCACTACAGTGCAAGAAGAAAATAAAATTATGATGATTGACTTGGATACCATTTCTGATCCACATCGGCGTGAATATTTTCGAGTGAAACAGGAAATTATTATGAAGAAAAATGAAGAACACCTACAACAATCACCGGCTAACACTTTTGATATGTATGGTGGATATTTTCAAAATCTCGGAGGATCGGGAAGCAATCTCGGAGACTATTAATTGTTAGAGTATTTTCAATTCAAGTATTTAAATTACTAGGATGCTTAATTTCAAGTATTTAAATTATTAGGATGTTTAATTATTATGTTTAATGTATTTTATGCATTGTAATGTATGTTGTAGTATTTTAATTATAATTTAAATTATTGTAATATATTATTTATGATTTAAGCAAAAATTACATTTAATTATTCAACTACAAAATATTACAATTTAATTATTCAATTTAAAAATATTATAATTTAATTATTAAATAAAAGTATCACAATTTTAATTTAAAAGTATCACAATTTAAACCTAAAAGTATCACAACTTAAACATAAAAACATATAAAGTATAACTTAAATAAAAAAAAAAAATTGTTCAGCGCTGTGAACAGTGCGCGCTCATAATGTTACCGATAAAATGAAGTCTGAGTCATAGGGTGTGTGGATAAATTTATTTTAAATTTTTTTATAAGTTTTATTACTTTCTTTGTACTTTTATAAGTTGTTCATAATTTTTTAGCACTAATATTAAGAAGAGTATGAAAATATTGATACAATACATGTGATGTAATAAAAAAAAATGTGAATAATGTAAAAAATATTAAAAATAATAATAAAGAATTGAATAATAAATTTCTAAAAAAATAAAAAAACAAATAAGCAACATATAGTAGGACGAAAATGATAAATTGAGCAACTTATAGCGGGACAAGATGAGTATTTTATAAGTTGTTTAAGCGTTTATAAAATATTATTTAAAAATAATTTATAAATTGTTGAAGTATTTGACTGTAATTTATAAGTTTATTACACAAACTCAATAGTTAAGTCTGTTTGCACTCACTGAATAGTTAAGATTATTTACACTGAAAAATTACAATTAAAAAGTGGATATTGCTTATAATGAAAGTTTATGTGAAAATTATTTAACAGTGAAATTTTTTCAGTGGAATCAACCCCACTTTCAATATAATATGTATCTCAACTATTGAGTGAGTCACCGTGCACCAGTTGCACATGAGACCTTTACTTTTACGAATATATTATTTTCTCAACTTAATCTAAAATTATTTTATTTTCAAATATTCAACACCGTTATTTTATTATAAAAATAAAAATTACTACCTCCGTATGTGATAATTGGACTATCTTGGTTGTACACATTTATTAAGGAAAGTGAATGTAATATGTAAAAGTGAGAGTATTAGTATAAAAAAATATTTGAACATTATTAAAAAATATTTTATATGATGTGTAAACATGAATATATATGTATAAAAAATAGAAACAATGATTGTAATTTTTTTATTTTAAGTGATGTGTAAAAGTGAATATATTAGATTATTTATTATGGACGGTCATTTAAGACGACAATTTATCATGGATGGAGGGAGTAATTAATATCACTTCTTATGAGTAAAATTACAAAACAAACCCTTAAATTTAACATGAAAATTTAAAAAAGAAAAGGCAAAAATTAGATAAATACAATGCAGTGTGGAAAAGAAAATATCAAATGGAAAATTAAAATAAAATTTCATATCAATTAATTAAATGAAAAGGGAAAATCGGCACTCTCGAGGTTACGTGTGCTTTAAATGTGAATTCCCTGTGTCAAAAAACCCCACCTTTGGTGTCTCTCTCTCTCTCTCTCTCTCTCTCCATTGAAGAAATGACCGACCCAAATTTGATATTCGACGAAGCGATCTTGCAGCAGGCAGCTGCGCTGCTTGCAGAATTGGTGAAAAGACAGCGTGCGGTCTCTGGTATATCTCTCTTTTATTCTCTCTTGCTTGTTACCGAGTACATGCATGATGTGAATTGTATACAATTTTGTTTTATTGAGGGGTTAGATTTGGAGGGTTTGAATTTCTATGTGTACAAGTATTTTTTATATTGTTTTTTGGTTTTGGTGAAGTAATGAGAATGATCTGTTTATAAAAAGTTGGTGAAATTCTGAAATGTCTTCTGTGGCTGAATGTGTTCAGTTGGGCAGATGAAGTGAGTGACCGACTGTAATTGAAGCCTAATTTTGTTAAAGTTTGCAATTGAACTCTTATTAAGTGGGTGATTTTTAATGAGGGGGTGTCTGCTTTGAAGGATAAAGTTATCTATCCGCCCAAAACAATTTTATCCTTCAAAGAAAACACAAAAGATTGAGTCTGTCAGTGATATGTGGGATAGGATTAGTATAAACTTGCTTTGTGGTCTTTGAGTCAAATTTCTTTTAAGGGGTTGTCTTTGTCAGATGTAACTAGGAATTGGCACAATGCTTTCTAAGTCTCCTCCTTGTATTTATAGGGATCTCTCATCCCTAAGCTCTATAAGCGATAAAATTGTTTCTTATTAAAAAAGAGAGAGGCTGATTTTTCCTCTATATATTTTACTTGGTGATTTAATTGCAAATTGACCTTTTAAGTTAGTTATTGAAATCTCAACTTGTTGGTTAATCCGTGAAGAGAATGCTGACAACTGGCAAATAGTATTACGTTATTAACGTACAGGGATGCGTCAGTTAGCTTGCGTGTACAGTTCCTCTTGGTTTACTATTTTATTCTTAGGTTACTGAGCAATGTTTTCAGATGTTTATTAGAAGCCTCATTTTGTTCCGTATCGTAATTAAAGTCTTAACCTTTTGGTTGATTTCTCAAACTTAGATTTTACTTGGTGATTTGATTTAATAGCAAAGTGATATTTTTAAGTTTTTTTTCCCCCAAAATCTTCTTGTGGAATTGGAAAATCACTAAATCAGTATAAATAAGGCAAAGTATTATGTGAATGATACACACAGTAAATTTTATGGTGAACAACAATTTATTCTAAGTATTTTGAGATTTGATTATTTTAGAGATAAATGACACAAAATACTGTATATGAACTAACACGACAATGTATATAAACTAACACCACACTATATATGAATTAACACCACACGTAGTATGCCATAGTGAATGAACTAAAATCATATTTTATATGAACTAACACCACACTGTATATGAACTAACACTACACTGCATATAAATTAACTCTACACGCCGAACTGTGTGTTACTGCATGAAATAAAATATGTCGTTCACGAAATTATTACGGTGAGTATTACTCACATAATACCTACTCTATAAATAATGGTGACATCTGACAAGTGGCATAACCGTATTAGCATATTGGTGGATATAAGGATATGTCGGTTAGCTTACATGTATTGATCTTCTACTGTTGCTGATGATTGGTTTTCTTTGAAACTTTTGATTTTTCATGATTTGTTACTAATTCTACAGAGATGCCGAGCAGCAGTCACTTGCCCAGCCATTATGCTCATGACAATGAAAGGGCAGGACGCACCTATCTCCAAGAAACCTTGGAGATTAATGCGTTATATGAACGCTACTTGCGCAATCTGGTATTCATTTGTTCTGTTTCAGTTTCAGCTGCTAACATATTTTCCTATTGTATTAATTTTTGAACTTGTGGTGCTATGTACCAGCAAAATTCATATGGCACAGAAACTGGACAATCCACTGGTGGGTTTGACGATCTGGTTGAGATAAATAACCTTAGTGTCCTGGGACTGGGGTATTCTAAACCGGATGCACAAAGTCAGTCCTCTGGAGTTAGGCCTGAAACTGCACTACCTCCTGATTCATATATCCCTGAAGCGGGAACATCCACTGGTGGGCTTGACGAACTGGTTGAGATAAATGACCTTAGTGTCCTGGGACTGGGGTGTTCTAAACCGGATGCACAAAGTCAGTCCTCTGTAGTTAGGCCTAAAACTGCACTACCTCCTGATGCTACTCCCACATTGTATGTGGAGGGTTTGCCTGCAAGATGTACTCGCAGGGAGGTGTCACGTATCCTTTATATTGTATGTTATCCTATTGGCTGTTACCCTGTTTGGTTTGTTCCTTTACATGAGTTTTCAGATATTTTTCGCCCGTTTCTTGGGTATAAGGAAGTTAGGGTAGTGCTGAAGGAGCCAAGACGTGTAAGAGTTTGTTTCATTATGGACTTTCTTTATGTATCTGTATTTGTATTTAAAGTAATGATGCTGTTGGAAACTAATATGTGCAGCCTGGACGTGAAGCACTGGTACTGTGCTTTGTAGATTTTGAGAGCCCGGCCCATGCAGCCACAGCAAAGGATGCTCTACAAGGTTAGTCTAAACATGCTTCGAGTTTATTAATAAAGCATTTATATCTCAGATCCACTCATTAAAATGGTATCCTGGTGACCAACTCCACTTTTACTTTCTTTTTCATCTACTTTAACTCTATATAAACCTACTGGTTCCATCCTTAAATCAGAATATTCTCTTCCAGTATTTTTGTCAAAAGAATTTGATACTTAAACGTGTGATGAAAGGTTCCCCTTCTCGCATTATGGTTATTGTTTACTTGCTAAAAAGATAATATTTGATAAGTCCGCTTTTCCCATTATGGTAATCGTTTACTTGCTAAAAAGATAATATTTTAGAAATCCTACTATTAAGTAACAGTTGAAAACCCTTAACATCACCAAATCTATGATGTTTGTTTTGGGTTTTAAGTGACTTTTAGAACACAGATTTCTGAAATATAGGGGGGTGATTGGATGTGTGGATTATGAATTATTTTTTACAGGAGTATATTATGATTTAAATATATTAAATTATAGGAGCGAAAATTAATTGTATGAGAAGGTTTGATAATAGGTTTATAGGTGTTGCACTGGATTTCAAATATCATGATATGAACTGTCCATGGTTTTCCATAATCGTTCAGAGCAATGCCTGTTAAACCATTATTTTTGTAACTAATCTTGCAGGTTATATTTTTGATGAGCATGATCGTGACTCATGTCACCTTAGGCTGCAGTTCTCCCACACTCCTGGCGCAAAGACGGGGTTTAAGAATCATGGGAGGCAATGGGATTGATGTGACAGGTTACAATGGCCGATTGCTCTACTGCTAATCTTTATTGTTAATGGACCTAGGTTTCAGTAAACTTGATGTTGGTTAATTTATGTCCTTAGTGTGAGAACGCTTCTATGTAGGGGCTCACACAGTGTGGAGCATCAGTGGGTTTATGTCAATGGCAAGTGATGAATTTTTGACCGTACCTTTTATTCCCTAAGTTCAGAGGTTAATAAATGACAATGATTTCTGAATGTCTCGAAAATGTAATAAATTAAAAATTTCGATGGTACCTCCTAGGATCTGTTTTTATCATCTCCTGCTATGAGACTGCCATTATGATTGCTATAGTTATAACTTTGATTTGTTGGTTATGACTACTTCACCTCGTGTAGAACTTAATGGGTTAAATGTCATAGGCAGCATTACCATGGTTGCTAGCGTACTCTTTGATGTGGCTTCAGATTTTAGATTTTTACTTGAACAAATTCGATGTGTTATTAGTATCTACTAACAACTTGGCCATTTATGTTTTGTTTGTTTTTGAGATATATGTTTTGGTAGTTGATGTGTTGGGAAAATAATGTTTATTAGTTTTATTTTGGTATAGTAAGTAGACTTTAAAAAAAAAAAATTTGCTGGTCAGTGGGATGAAATAATGCATTTTCAAATTTATCTTTATCTACATTAACAATAAAAAAAATATTAGAAATAAAAATATATCAAAGTAGCAATCTTAAAATTTTGGTTTAGTAGGGTGACTAAGGAAGCTCTAGATGACAAAGTAAATGAGGTGATATCAATATTTTATTTTATATTAATTACTTTTATTAAATTAACAATAGGAAGGAAGGAGAATAGATATCTTAGTTATTAGATGTCAAGGTTTGGAAGGGTCATGCTGGCTAGGTCTACACAACTGACACTTGGCATGAAAACCAAAAAGAAAGTTTTGTTATTAAGTTACCAGCTGGTTATTGAATACTATGACTATTCATACGCAAAAGCAAAGGTTTAAAATCCTTGACATGTAAGGTTCGCAACGGTTATGAATACTAAATGACAATAGTTCTAACATTGTCAAGCACTATTAGTCAATTAATGATTAATCATAATTAAGTTCAATATTGACGTCGTCATTATCATCATCATGAAGTTGATCATTATTAATGTTCCTCAAAAATTGTTTCCTACATGATTAATTTCCAACAGATGTCTTTGTTTGTTTGTTTGGTTTTTTTCCTTCACATTATTAGGTTTTTGAAAAGTCTATGATAATTTCATTTCATTTCTAAATCAATGTTTTGAATTTGATACTCTTTTTCGTGTAAAATATTATAAATACAAAAAAAGAGACTGTTACTGTGGTGCCCAACAATGTGTGCTTCCTTGTGACATTGCCCAACTTTGACACTTTTAAGGTACTGACGGTTGCACCTTAAACAAGTATAGGCTGATTTGTGGGAATAGTAGTTTTACAGTGGAAGAATGAAAAAGTATTTTCTTTTGTTTGAGAAATAAAGTTTACAGACATCATTAATATTCTTATATTTTTAAGACACAATTTTCCATTTTTAGGGGAACTCTAGGGAATTAAAAAATCAGACATGTTTTTTGATTTGGAGGAAACAGATCATCTCGATTTAAAAAAAAAGAAGTAATATGCTGTTTGTTCATCTATTGTGCTCATTCATTCTTCACTTTTCCACTATTAAGCTCTATTAATTTAATTTAAAACTATCCATTTTCTAAGTTTACTCTTATTGAGTTTTTGAGAGTTCTAAAATACTGTCCTAGAAGAATCAAGTTTTCAAATGATTTTTTGGAGCTTCCATGGTTTCCTTACTCGTGTCCTCTACAGAATTGTTTTTTTTTTTTTCTATTTGTATTTGATAATCCTGAATGGATACACACTTCTTGAAAATACTTCTTCATTACCATGTTAACTGCTTGTATATTACTGTGGCATTTCACACGTTCTCCATATTTATTTTGTAATATAAAATAATACAAGATATGCCTCCACATGCCATTTTATGCCTCATAATTGTTTTTTTTTCTAAAAAATAAAATAAAATGGGCGATTTGTCTTGGAATTTTTTTATTTTTTTTTGCATTAATTGTGTCCTTATTTGGTATAACTGAGTCACATCCAGACCTCCCATGGGTCGAAGACATCATCTCCCCCACCCAAACCCCGGAAAAAAAAGAAAAAGTCTATAAGAAAAAGCACGCTATGATCTCAGACACATAATTGTCAATTGTTTGATTTTTTATCCTAAAATGCTGTTAATGATTCTCGTGTTAGGCCATCAAACTATTCTAATTTATTTCCATTTACTTTATTCTAATTCGTGGATTTGCTAATTTTCTGGGATATTTTGCAGATTTAGGATAATGGAAGAGTTCGCTAGAAGAATTCAGCAGCAAATGATAGATGCCTGGTCTACCTGTCAAGGTCAAGAATGGATTTTTTCCCAATTTATTTACCTTCTACAAATGGCTATTTGTTACACTTCAATATATAAGGCCATATTCAATGCATGTTCAATGCATAAAATATGGACCCCACTATGGTGCCACGTGTTACTTGACTGTATAAGTGAATTCTTGCGTAGGTTTTGAGCTGTCCATCTTTTCCAGTGCATGTTAAATGCATAATAAAGTCTACTCCACTATGATGCCACGTGTTTCTTTACTGTAAAAGTAAAAGGTGATGCATTTTCGAAGCAGTCTTATCTCGTGGAGTCTAATATGGTAACTTGATAATGAGTAATTTGACTGCCTGTTCCAGATCTAGCTGAGAATTAGTAGTGCGTCTATACATTTATATGGAGGTTGCATATGATTTAATTAAGTGCATTTATTGTAATTAGAGAATTTAGGTCAGAAAAAAAAAATTACTTGCCAGAACTAAGGAAGGTGAAATAATTACTAATAATGCATTACCGCTCAATTTTTTTCATTTTTCTTTTTTCTTTACTGCTATGCATTTGACTATCCTGTGCTATGTTTTCTAGCAGAGCATGGTTGTTGCCTCTGTCTGTAATGTTTTGAACAAAAGGTTATTTACTCTGTACATAAGCAAAACATGCACTTCCTTGGTTATGTAATGGACTCTGAGCAAAATTTTCCTAGATGGTTTCTTTGAATAGTGTTTTATGTGACCTTTAATTGCTTCATGATATACTTAAATAGATACTAATTCAAATTCAAAAAATAAACAATAAAAATTCAAATCACAATAAAGTCGTATTCTGAATTTGTATTTTTATGTTTATATATGCAATTTGATGTCAAATTATAGATCACCAAAAAAACTATAATTGAATACTCCCTCCTCCGTCTCCAATTAGATACAACATATATTGCTGCACGGAGTTTAATGTGAGTTGTTTATTTGTATCAAGTGAGGGGTGAGGGTAGAATGAGAGATTGACACGGATCTTAATGTGAGAATTGTGTTAGTGTGGGAACACATGGTGTAATTTTGAGATATTTGGAGGGTGCAGTTTAAAGTGATAAAGTTGTTTTATTCTTTTTAGGAAATGATGCATCTAGTTGGAATGGAGGGTGTATGTTATATGTTGAGCGACTTGGGACAAAATAGTTATTGCAATTTAAAATTTGGACAAAGAAAAGGTACATGTTTCTATTTTTCTGAAATGTGATTTTGTTGTGAAGATGATATTTTTCTATTTTTGGTGGACTATTGTATTTTTTATGTATATATATATATATATATATATATATATATATGATGAACTTTTTGAAGCCTTGAAATGTTGTTCCGAACTTCCGAGAACAGTCTCTAAAGGTGTAGTTTTCTCCTCTATTAAAGTAGTGCTCTAGATTTGATATTAGATATGTCTGATGTGTCAGCTTCTGCCTCAGGATTAGCTGTGTTTCTTTCACTTATTGACTCAATGAAGCTCGACAAAATAAAGAGAAACATTTCTAAGATAGGTGGTATATTAGATTGGTTTTCTTTTATTGCTGAATTATGTTCTTATTTTGTTGTAGTCTAGTCATATCCAGACCTCCCATGTCCCAAAAGACGTCCTCCTCCCGAAAGGGAAAGATAAGGTAAAGGAAAAGTCCCCAAGAAAAAGCACCATGGTCTCGGGCTCATATTTGCCAGTTGTTTCGGTTATGGATCATAATAAATGCTGTTAATGATTCTAATAGGCCATCAAAATATTCTTGCTCTATTACCTTTCTTGTACTTGATATGAATTCATGGAATTGCTTATTTTCTGTGATGTTTTGCTGATATAGGAAAATGGAAGAATTTGCAACAAGGAACTTCGGCTGCAAGTGATTGAATGAATAGTCTGTTTGTCAAGCTCAAGAACAGGGATTTTCCAGTTCATTTATAACCTATGAATGGCTGTTTCACTGATACACCTCCATCTTTAAGGTAACAAATTAAACCTACAACTGTATATCCGAACAGATTTTCCGTGGTGTCTTAAATGCGTAAATATGGACCCCACTATGATGCCACATGTTGCTTGGCTGTATAAGTGAAACCTAATGTAGGCTTATTGTGCTGTTATGTTGCCGCGTGTTTCTTGAACTTGGAAACATAAACTTCATAAAACATGGTAAGGTGATAATTAGTGTTTTGACTTGGTGTAGCTGGAAATCATTAGTGACAACTTCCCTGTGCTCTAAAATTTTCACGTCTTTACCTTTATATGAAGGCTGCTTATGATTGTATGAAGCACTTCTATTATAATTAGAGACCCCTCGGAACACGCCTACCTATAAAAGAGCTACTATTACTTGATATTTCAATATTTTACTCAACTGTTATGCAGATTCCCGTGTAATGGTTTTTGCAGTACATTGTTGTTCGGTCTGCTAATGATGTGGATTTCTATGGGGAGCATAATTGAACCTAGTTAACTTCTGGTAGAAACCATTCTGGTAGGCTATTTTTTTAACTACATTATATCAGCCTCTGGGTATAAGCAAAACGGCAGACTTAGTTTTAATGTGGTTTTTTTCTTTTAGTCTGCACTCTGAGCAAGAATTAGCCCTGATAACTTCACTTGGCAAGTTATTTATGGAGCGTTAATTGCTTGGATTGTGGCAAAATGATGCTTTGGTTATGGATATAATGCTTCTAGCAAAGAGAATGCAGCCTAACTTTTGGAAGACACAACGTGGTGTTCCATATCACTTCTGCAAGAGAATATCGTCATTTTTTAAAGCTGTAGTTTTCTCGACGAAAGTAGTGCTGTACTTGAATGAATGCAGTCGAAGGTGGATGAAGAAAAGATGGTCTTGTTGTGCACTAATAGAGGGGGGCGCTCGGGAGAAAGACGTGAGTTTAAACAGAATTAGAGTCCTTTTGGAGGATGAGTTACTGTGGCTATAAACTTAAATTAGCAAAAATTTATACGTGATGTCAGAGTGACGATTAATGGCCCAGTCACCAAAATTTTCTGTTTATGTTTTAACATACAATCTAAAATATAAAAAATGGTCCTGTAACTTTGTTTGAGTCCAGATTTAGTTCTTTTTTTTTTAATTTTTCGATTATAGTCCTTTTGTTATAAAAAATGGTCCTTTCCGCCGGAAATTAAAAAAATTGGTCGGAATTTACACCTGTTCCAAGAGAAATATAAAAAATGGTCCGATAATTTTGTTATAAAAAATTATATATTAATTTTAAATTAAAATTTTTATAAAATATTGAAGGTTATATAATTTTATTTAAAAATACTTATTTTTTATTTTAAATATGATTATTCTAAAAAATGTATTTAGTATTTAATAATTATTTAATAAATTATAAAACATAATTATAAATATATATATATATATATATATATTAAGCTTGTAATGCTATTACAAATAAATTTTGAAGTTTAATTTTGGAAATTTTAATTTGTACGAAAATGTTGATTTTTTTAAATTTCAATTCATATGAACATGTTGATTAATTTTTTTTTGAAAATAAATAATTTAATTTGAAATTTTCTTTTTTGATCATAAATAAATAATTTAATTTGAGATTAATAATATATATAATTTTAAAATGAGTAATTAGTGGGATTTAGTTGACCGAGATTTATGGATGGTGGTTAATATTCTTTAACTGTTAAAAATATCTTTTTAAGATGAAAAATAAAAATATTTAGAAATATGGAATGATGGAATAGATGGAGAAATTTGTGAATTAAAAAGAAGATGGATAAAGAAGTAACGTACAATGGTTATTCATATTTTATTTTAAAAAATATAAAATTATGAGAAAATTAGAAAGTTATGTAGGAAGCATTGTATTAAGCCACGTAAAATTTTATATATTCAGAAATAAATAATAGAAGATTTTAATATTATTTAAATACGAATAATTATATTTAAAATAAAAAATAAGTATTTTTAAATAAAATTATATAATCTTCAATATTTTATAAAAAATTAATTTAAAATTAATATATAATTTTTTATAACAAAAGGACTATAATCGAGAAATTAAAAAGATAAATGACTAAATCTGGATTCAAACAAAGTTACATGATCATTTTTTATATTTTCTCCTGGAACAGAAGTAAATTCCAGCCAGGAAATGACCATTTTTTATAACAAAAGGACTATAATCAAGAAATTAAAAAGATAAAAGACTAAATCTGAACTCAAACAAAATTACAGGACCATTTTTTATATTTTCTCTACAATCTCATGGCGAGCAAAGCCCAGTAAATAATTTAAGTTTGAACATGTCTCTTTATTCTTATAGAACTCAACTAACACCAACTAGTACTGATGCCTTCAAATACTGATACTAATTCTGTCAATCATTGATACTCTGGATATTTGTTAACATTTACAAATGATTATTTGCTTTTATATATATACATACTAAGTACGTAACCCGCGTACTACGCGGGACTATTAAAAAATTATTTTTAATATAGATTATATTATGTAAATTCCATGTTTTGGTGATAATTTATTTTACAAAAATTAATATTGAATTGAAATCAAATTTATACAATATAAATAGATAATGTATTTATATATTAAAATACTAATAATTTCACAAATAAATGTCACTAGAATAAGATAAATATTAATAATTATAAATTTTGAAAACTTTCTTGTAAACGATATATGTTGTATACGGTTAATTTTAAAAACTTCCTTGTAAACGACATTTGTTGTAAGATAAACATTAATAATTACAAATATATAATTTCTCAATAATATTATTAAAGGATGAGAATAATAATATTTATAGAGTTGAAATTTATAAAAGTATAGAAATTAAGATGAAAGTTTGAGATTAAAAAATTAGATATAAGATTTGATATTATGAATATATTTATAAGATTTACATAAGATATATATATATTTATAAAATATTAAAATGTGTGGTTAAGATTAAAACATTTAAATTTAATATATAAGGTCCAAATTAATTATTTATGTCATAATTAATGAGAATATAGGAATTTTGAAATCTAGCATTTTAGTTCATTTCGTAACTTCGTCTTTATATAATATAAATATATGACAAAATTTATATAGAAATTTCACACATAGAAATTTTCAAAAATATATTTTAAAAGAAAAGAATGTGACTCGCGTCCTTCCTTGGTTAACCTCATGCACGACTATCACATGCGCTATCTCAGGTTAAAAGTTCTATTCATTTATTTAGTTATTTTTATTTTATTATTGTGGATTTTTTAAAAATCAAATAATATAATAAATTTAAAATTTTGATTTCAATTTTTGTTACTCTATGGACAAATACATGTTATTTTAAGAAAAAATGTATGTTATTTTCTTATAAAAGTATATTTTGTCCTTGTGTAACACGCAATTGCCCATATAATAACATACACTTCCCCATATAGTAACACAAAGTGGAGAGCAAATATATGTTACTATTAGAGCAAAGTGTGTTACTATCTTGTAAAATGTTCTTATTTTACATATATTCATTTGTTTCTATCGAATAAATAATTTTTCACATAATGCAAGAGTAAAATGTGTGTTACTATAAGAAGAACAAATATTTATTTATTTTTATAGAAATAATTTTTTTCCATATAATAACATATGTACTACATGAAATAATATACCTAAATTTAAAGAGATGTTGAATAAATTAAGAAAAACATATTTATTCTCATAAAAATATATTTTGCTAATATAGTAACATACATTTGTCCATATAGTAACACAAAGTGGAGAGCAACTTTGTGTTACTATTAGAGCATATGTGTGTTACTATCTTATAAAATGTTGTTATTTTACATATATTCATTTGTTTTTATAGAATAAATAATTTTTCACATAATGCAAGAGCAAAATGTGTGTTACTATAAGAACAAATATTAATTATTCATAAATATTTATTTATTTTTAAAGAAATGATTATTTTTCATATAATAACATATGTATTAATGAAACAATATACCTAAATTTAAAAAGATGATGAATAAATTAAGAAATATATATTTATTCTCATAAAAATATAGTTTATCCTTAAAATAACATCCATTTGCCCATATAGTAACACAAACTGGGAGATAAATGTGTGTTACTATTAGAGTAAATGTGTGTTACTATAATATTAAATGTGTGTTACTATAAGATAAAAAGTGTGTTAATATCTGTATAAATATTTATTTGTAATATTAAATAAATATTTTTTTATTAAAATAATAATTTTAAAGAAAAAAAAATTAAAATAAACTTTAAAAAAATTACCTTGGTATGAGGTGGGGAAATTAGTATGTACTACTGAGGAGAAGTTAGTATATATAGGTGGAGGGGAAGTTAGTATATACAGGTCCGGAGGGGAAGTTAGTTATTCCCTCCGTTCCAAAAGACATTGCATATTTTTTATTTTTGTTTGTTCCACAAAAAAATTGAATATTTAAAAATGAAAATTATTTATTAAACTTCACTCTCACAATACACATATAATATTCATAAAAATGTACATTTTATACATTTTTCTTAAAGTGCATGTCCAAAAGACACTGCAATGTCTTTTGGGACGGGGGAGTATAATTTAAAGTTAATAATGGGAATATAAAGCCGCGCGTGTGCAATTATTATTTTAATTATATATTTAGAAATTTTTAGATAGAAATTTCTATGCAAGTGTTATTTTAAAGGTGTATATATATATAATATTTAGAATTATTTGATTTCTCCATAACATAACTATTCATTGATCGTTTGTCCCATCCAAAGAACAAAACGGTGCCTGCATTGATTTTTTAGTTCTCCTACAGATTAGTTTTTTAATTTAGGTGAGACTAAAAAATGAAGCAAGGAGATTTATTCTTATATGCATTAAATGTATCATACAATTTAAGTATATATTAAAAAAAATTATTAATGAAAATCGTCCTGTCTATATTAAAAGTCACCCTAATAGTAGTAATTTTTCAATATAATAACTGAAATAATTTTTTAATAGAGTATGTCTCTTGTGAACTCGAGTTCACATGAACTCGTATCACTGTTATTCATATATACTACCACTGTTGTTGATAGAATTTATTAATGGTGTTCGTCTATGTGGCTATTATGGTGTATTAATTCTACCAAACAATAATCTTAGGATTTTGTATTCTTGAGGGATAATAGAGAGAGAAAGTAGAGAGTTTAGAGAGAGAAAGTATAATGTTGTATTATGATTGGAATCCCTGTAATAGTACAAGAGAGGTCTTATTTATAGGTGTGCAAGTGTGAGGTGGCACCTTACGAGCCTATTTGGCTTCCGGTGTTGACGAAGGTCCGTAACACTCGTCTTAATCCCTCACAATGCTCCCCTTTACAATGCTCTATGCTATTACACATACATATACTACTTATGCACCCGTTATTTGGGCTTCTTGGACTAGGCGAGGTCCTTTACCTTGTGCAATTTTTAGGGATGATGTAGCGGTGGACCTAGGCGAGGTCTCCTCGGATAGGGGCGAGCTCCCTCTCTCGAGGGGTAGCTCGCCCGTAGTCTCTCTTCCCCTGGTGCCTCTGGCCGCTGATCTCGGCCTATCGGGAGCTTGGGCGAGGTCCCCACCTACCTCGCCGAGGTCCCTTGTGTTGGCCTTGGTTCGAACCAATGACCTAACTTCCGCCCACCTCGGCGACCTTCCATGTTTGCCAACCCTGACGAGGTTGGCCAATCCTGACGAGGTTCTCCATGTGGCCAACCCTGACGAGGTTCTATGTTGGCCAACCCTGACGAGGTTCTTCATGTTGGCCAATCCTGACGAGCTTCTTTATGTTGGCCAACCCTGACGAGGTTGGCCAACCCTGACGAGGTTGGCCAACCCTGACGAGGTTCTCCATGTTGGCCCACCCTGACGAGGTTCTCCATGTTGGCCAACCCTGGCGAGGTTCTTCATGTTGGCTAACCCTAGCAAGGTTCTTCATGTTGGCCAACCCTGACGAGGTACTCCATGTTGGCCAACCCTGACGAGGTTCTCCATGTTGGCCAACCCTGGCAAGGTTCTTCATGTTGGCCAACCCTGACGAGGTTCTCCATGTTGGTCAACCCTGACGTCTTTACGAAGAGTGGGCCAGTAGTATCCCTGTCTGATCGTCTTGTATGTCAAAACTTGCCCCCCAGCGTGACTCCTACAGATCTTGGTGGATTTCTTCTAACACCTCGAACCCTTGCTTTTCAGATAAGCATTTGAGTAGGGGTAGAGAGAATCCACGTTTGTATATTTGGTCATCCACCAACGTGTATCTGACTGCTTGCTTTACTAGCCGACTAGCTTCCAGATCTTCAAAATTAAATTTTTTTTTATCGGAGTGCGCCAATCATCGCCTTCTTCCTGCCCCCCACTCGAAGTCTGATTTACTTTGTAATCGGACGTCGAGGGGTCCTTCAACTTGGTGATGACTACCTCCATTAGTTCTGCTTCGTCATTGGCCCGTAACCCACTCAAGGTTCGAGGTTATTACTTCCTTCATCAACGTTGGCGGGTTCATGTGTTTCCTTCGTCTCCTGAGGGATCAGGTTGGATGGTCCTTCGTCAATTTTCATCGGCACTGGTTCTTCAACTTGGACTGGTACATCTGCTTGGATGACCTCCATCCTCCCCGGTTGGTTGTCTACCTCCATCAACTCAGTTTCAACTGAGATGACATCTAGGATGTTCGGCTCGTCTGCTGAGGGGTGTCTTTCATCTTCAAGCGTGTGTACCTACATTTTTTTTTTAAGCGCAGCTTCCATCTTCTAAGCCTCCGGCTGGTCTCATCCGAGGTCCTCAACGTCTGTTGTTTGGGCCATGTCGGACCTCATCTTCTTCTTCGTCATCTGAGTCCTCATTCCCCCTTTCCTGCCTGGTTCTCTTCGCCGGGGCCCTCTTCACAAACTCGGCCAGCTTACCATTCTCATAAAATTTCCAGAGTTGCTTGAGTAGGTCCCAGCACTCACTAGTGAAGTGTCCGATGGACTGATGGTAAACGCAGAATTTGTTGGGGTTCATCTTGGCACGGTCTTGCTGAATTTACCTCGGTTCACTTAGCATTGCTCTGTCTTTGACAGCTGCAAATACATGATCAACGGAGACGGTCAGCACTTGGTTCAGGTTTTCTTTGAATTCGTCCCCGTCTCCGAATACCTTCAAATTTCTGGGGGCCTTGTAAATGTCCCCGGACTTCATTCCGGTGCCACCGACCTCCTTCAGTAATGCCTCCTGCATAGCAACGTACACCCCTACTTTGTGTCGGAACTCTACGTAGGTGTTTGGGCAAGACAGGTGCATTTTTTTCCAGAGCTCGATGCCCTTCCTCAGTCCCGCCATCACCGCAACGATCTTGGTATCCTCGCCCACCGGCTCGCCCTCCAGCAGTATCTTATCGAACCTCTCCAGATACTGCTGGTCGATCTCGTTCTCACCTTGGTGGATGCTGGCTAGATGGTGCTTCTGGGTGAGGTAGGACCCAAACCCGGAGAAGTGGGCCAAGAACTCCCGATATAGTTGGCCAAACGAGTGGATTGACCCCGAGGTGAGTGATGATAACCAGCGGTGAGCTCGGTCCCCTAGGGTCAGCGGGAAGTTTCGACACTGAGTGGAGTCGGTGGCACCCACCGAAGTCATAAAGTCTGCATACTTGGCCAGGTGGAACTTTGGGTCGGACTCACCTTCGTATGCGGACATCATCGGGAAGTGAATCTTCTTTTGGACCGGTGCTCGGAGGATAGTAGGTGCCAAAGGGGATGTCGAGAGAGTGGTGGCATCGGGTCCGCCAGATTTGGCGGCTACTTGCTGTTGTAGCATTTCGACGGCCTTTTTCAACGTGGCCAGCTCGTCGTCGTGGGTCACCTCCGACGGAGGTTGCTCGAAGGTCGTGCGCCTCGTGGATGCATGCCCCCGAGGTGCCTCACTCTGGGGTGACCCCTCCGTGATGGGTCGGAACTGGCACCCGCCATGTGGGCCCAACCTATCGATCGCGGGTCTCCTCAGTCGGTCGTGGGCGGACCTGTGAGGCTGTAGGTCCGACTCCCCCCTCTGGGACGTAGTCAGGGCTGCCGTCCGTTCGTTTTCCCCGCCTCTCGGTCCCAACCTGCCCTGGACGACCTCTCTTCTCAGTGACTGGTGAGTGGCGGATGCCTCGGTGTAAGCCGAAGCTCGCCCAGCATGCGTGGCTGGCTCTTCCACCACCTTGGCCTTCCCAGCTCGCTCTCTGTGTTGGAGGGCTTGGGCCGAGCTCACCTCCTGCTCGGTATGGAGGTCGCTGTATTGACCTCGGGTCCTGGTGCCTTGGGTCGGCCTGGTTTGCTCCCCGGCCTCAGTGGCTAGAGCTCGCCGAGGTACTAGGGTGAGCTCGTCGAGTTGCCTCTGTTGCAACCTTTGCAAGGCTGCAATCGTGCGCTGGAGCTCATCGGGGTTGTTGGTGAGGTCCCTCAGGGTCGGGTTTAAATCCTCCTGAGTCACTACAACTCGCGGAGGTCACGGAGCAGTGTTCTTCTGAGGAGCTCGGCGCGAGGTCTCCCCTTCAACCTGGTCCTGGTCGCCCTCCTTCCACCTCCGGGTGTTCACCGAGGTTTGTTCCTTAGACATTTTAGGGTTTCGTAGGGGAAGCTCGCCGAAGGCCGCCGAGGTTGGCGAGGTAGGCCGCCGAGGGTGTGCCTGCTTAGGTTTTCGTCTAGCTTCACGTGTAACGAATTGTCCAAAATCTGGTTTATTCGTGTACACGTGTGCATTTGAAAACCTTTTTGGCAGTTTTTTATGGATCAGGAAATCTGGGTTTTTGTCCAAAAATCCGGGTTTTCGTTCGAAGAATGAAAATACATGTGTATCTTCAAGTGTTCTTGAGCTTTTTCAAGAACACCTTCAAATCTTCAAATCTTCAAACAAACCCTAACTTTCTACTCTCAAATTTTTTGGGTTGACGACCCTCCTTCTAGCGCCAAATTGTTGATAGAATTTACTAATGGTGTTCGTCTATGTTGCTATTATGGTGTATTAATTCTACCAAACAATAATCTTAGGATTTTGTATTCTTGAGGGATAATAGAGAGAGAAAGTAGAGAGTTTAGAGAGAGAAAGTAGAATGTTGTATTATGATTGGAATCCCTGTAATAGTACAAGAGAGATCTTATTTATAGGTGTGCAAATGTGAGGTGGCACCTTACGAGCCTATTTGGCTTCCGGTGTTGACGAAGGTCAGTAACCCTCGTCTTAATCCCTCACAATGCTCCCCTTTACAATGCTATATGCTATTACACATACATATCCTACTTATGCACCCGTTATTTGGGCTTCTTGGACTAGGCGAGGTCCTTGGCGAGCTCCTTTGCCTTGTGCGATTTTTAGGGATGATGCAGCGGTGGACCTCGGCGAGGTCTCCTCGGATAGGGGCGAGCTCCCTCTCTCGAGGGGTAGCTCGCCCGTAGTCTCTCTTCCCCTGGTGCCTCTGGCCGCTGATCTCGGCCTATCAGGAGCTCGGGCGAGGTCCCCACCTACCTCGCCGAGGTCCCTTGTATTGGCCTTGGTTCGGACCAATGACCTAGCTTCCGCCCACCTCGGCGACCTTCCATGTTGGCCAACCCTGACGAGGTTGGCCAATCCTGACGAGGTTCTCCATGTTGGCCAACCCTGATGAGGTTCTCCATGTTGGCCAACCCTGACGAGGTTGACCAACCCTGACGAGGTTCTCCATGTTGGCCAACCCTGACGAGGTTCTCCATGTTGGTCAACCCTGACGAGGTTCTCCATGTTGGCCAACCCTGGCGAGGTTCTTCATGTTGGCCAACTCTGACGAGGTTCTTCATGTTGGCCAACCCTTACGAGGTTCTCCATGTTGGCCAACCCTGGCGAGGTTCTTCATGTTGGCCAACCCTGACGAGGTTCTCAATGTTGGCCAACCCTGACGAGGTTCTACATGTTGGCCAACCCTGGCGAGGTTCTACATGTTGGTCAACCCTGACGAGGTTGGCCAATCTTGGCGAGGTTCTTCAAGTTGGCCAACCCTGACGAGGTTGGCCAACCTTGGCGAGGCTCTTCATGTTGGCCAACCCTGACGAGGTTCTTCATGTTGGCCAACCCTTACGAGGTTGGCCAACCCTGACGAGGAGGTTGGCCAACCCTGACGAGGTTGACCAACCCTGACTAGGTTCTTCATGTTGGCCAACCCTGACGAGGTTGGCCAACCCCGACGAGCTTCTCCATGTTGGCCAACTTCTCAGCCTTGATTACTTATCCTTGTAATCCTTCGTTAGTAGTTCGCTTTAGTTCGCCTATCAACAACTGTTATAAAAATATACTTAATTTTTTAACAGTGATAGTGTATAACTGTATATGCATAACTGTGATAATGAATGTACATAACAGTGATAGTGTATATACATGACAATGATAATTGAGAATTCAAATTTACCGTGAACTCAAGTTCATACAAATTTTTATCTTTTTAAAAATATTAATATACTTAAATTAAACAGTGCATCTAGTATACAAGAAATTTACTCGTAGAATCCAAGAAATATGTGTGTTTTCTTATTATGAATGAAACAAATTATATAATTTCTTATGGTGATATACTATACTACCAAATTATGCGAAGGACTTATGACCATTTCAACCTAGATAAAAATAAATGTGTGCTTTTGAAATTATAAATTATGCTTTTGGCCCTTCTGAACCAAATGATAAACGAGTGAGACAACATGTTACATATATATGTACGACCAATTAACGGGAATAAAATTGAAATAAAATAAAACTCCCCCAAAAACACATATATTTGTTGTGTCGTGATCAATCATTAAATAATAGTAATATTACTTTTTTACAAACAATTAAATTAGCTCTTGAAATAATATTCTGGGCATGTTTGGTTTGACCTATTAATAATATAACAATAGATACCATATATTTGACCTGCATGTTATGAAAATTGATACTGGTTCATAGATTTTAATACCGTGAATAATTTGCATACAATACTTTATATAGTATTAATGAGAATGGGGACATACTACTTTGTTTCAATTTAAATATGATCAATCAAGTTAAACCAAGATATAAAATAAATTGTATGTTTGTGATAACCAAAAAAAAAAAAAACACAAATAAAATTCCCGAGTATACTAGTCGCATTTGAATTATATTAATTTGTATATTTCACGCTCATGTAAAATGTTTCAAGGTGTGAAATATACCATATTAAAAATTTGTGGGTCCTTAATCGGGTCAGGTCAGATTTTGTCATTTTTTTTTTTTAAATTTTCGCAACTATAATTCTAGACTATTTCGCTGCCAGATATATTAAAATTTGGGCAAATGCATGTTTCTAATAGGCAAAATGTGTATTATAATCAGATTAAATGTTGTTTTATTCATATATATTCACTTGTTTTTGTAGAAATAATATTTTTTCATACAATCTAATAAAAAAGGTGTGTTACTATAAAAAAATACTATTTTTTCGTAAATATTTATGAGAAAATAATATATTCTAATAGTAAGACACATTTTGCTCTTGTATTATATGAAAAATGATTTATTATATAAAAATAAATTAATATGTATAAAAAAAACAACATTTCATAATATTGTAACACACATTTGCTCCCCAATTTGTGTTATAATATGGGCAAATGTGTGTTACAATATGGGCAAATGGGTGTTACAATATGGACAAATATGTGTTACTGTAAGAGAAAATATATTTTTATATGAATAAGTATGTGTTTTTTAATTTAATCATCATTCCTTTAAATCTAGGTATATTGATTCATATATTAACACATTATTTTACTATTTTATATGTATTAATATAAAAAAATAAATATTTCTATACAAATAAATAAATATTTATGAAAAACCAATATGTTTTCTTATAGTAACACACATGATTTTTCTCTTATATTATGTTAAAACTATTTATTCTATAAAAATAAATGAATATATGCAACATAACTACATTTTATAAGATTGTAACACACATTTGCTCTAATAGTAACATATATTTGCTCCCTAGTTTGTGTTACTATATAGACAAATATGTGTTACTGTACGATAAAATGTATTTTTCTTAAGAACAAATATGTTTTTTTTTTTAAATTTAATCATCATCACTTAAAGCTAGATATATTGATACATATAATAAAATATTTTTGAGTGTGTCTCCTATGCACTAGGAGTGCATCCTATGCACTTGGATTTCAATTTAATTTTGATCAAGTCATCTATGCTTTCCTTTCTTCGCGCAACCACCACTATCTTCTTCATCGTCTGGATTTCTCTGTTTAAATTTTTTTTTCTTTTTTTTTTTCAAAATATGGAGAGGATGATCCATATGTGTGATGGAAATAGCATTTGATGATTTAGAATTTTCGTGAACTTCTTAGTGTGTGTATTTATTAACTTTCTTTTTTCCATGTGTGTGTATGTATTGTCGTGTGTGTTTAATAACTTCATTTTTTTCCATTAAAGTGTCAAATTGATTTGAGGTATTATTGAATTAGTCTACGGGTATTATTGAATTGGTTTTGGGATATTGGTGAGTTGGTCTTTGGATATTAATGAATTAGTCTATGGGTATTATTGATTACATTCATCAATACCCCAAGACCAACTCACTAATACCCCAATATTAATTCAATAATACCCGTAGACTAATTCAATAATACCCCAAATTATTTTGAGTGATTCTTGCTGTGATAGAATTGATATTTATTTTTACTAGAATCTGACAGGAACTAAAATTCAAGTGGTAAGAGATCGATTGTCTAAATTCGATGATGTAGTAGTAGTCATGAGTTGGAGTGATCTTGAAATAATGGGAAGGATTAAATTCGAAAGAAAGAAAGAAAAGAAATTGTGCGATGGATTAATTTATTATTTCGATCACAAAATTTAAGAGATTGCAATGATGGAAGGAACAAAAAGAGAGTAAAAATGGGGCACGACTACGAAGAGGAAGTAAGGGTGTATTTAATAATTACCACTAATACTTTTAATATATAAATAAATAGAGAAATAAGTAATATTTAAAGAATAATGTGTTAATATCCGTAGAACAAATTACAATACCCCAAGAACAAGTCTAACTAAATACCTCAAGAACAATTCACCAATACCCCAAAAACAACTCACCAATACCCCAAGAATAAGTTTAAGTGAATACCTCAAGAACAACTCATAATACAAAAAAAAAAAAAAAAAAAACTCTAAACAAATACCCCAAGAACAACACTTACTATACCCCAAGACCGACTCACAATACTCCAAGAATAAATTTATGTAAATACCTCAAAACCAACTTACAATACCCCAAGAACAAGTCTAACTAAATACTCTAAGAACAATTTTCAATACCCAAGAACAATTAACAATACACAAAAAACAAGTATAAGTAAATACTCAAGAACAACTTACAATACCCCAAGAACAACTCACAATACCCCAAGAACAAATAATAATACCCGAAGACAAAATAACTAATACCCCAATTGTCAAAAAAATATATAGTGCGGCATGTAGTGTGTGTTTTCAAAAATTCAAAATTAAAGGCAAAATTAAAATTAATTTCCAAGTGCATAGTATGCACTCTAGTGCACCTAAGTATTTGCGAATATTTTTTTACTATCTTATATGTGTTATTATAAAATAAAATAATTATTTATATACAAATAAATATATACTTATGAAAAGGTAATATTTTTTCTTATAATAACACACATTTTGCTCTTATATTGTATGAAAAAATGTTATTTCTACAAAAACAAGTGATTTATATGTAAGAAACAACATTTGATCTGATTCTAACACACATTTTTCCTTAAAGTAACATGCATCTACCTAAAAAGTAACATACTTGGGAGCGAAAATTTTGAAAATTGTGATTGCGTGAGAATTTGAGAAAATTATTCAAATTGAACCCGACCCGACTATAAATTCGTGAATTTTTTTATATATATGTTATGTTTCACACCGTAAAACGTTTCATAAATATTTTTGTCATTTATAAATGTACTTTTTATCATAGTTTTCGACATTAATTATTGACACATAATGTAAACTAAATTACTAAAACGTCCCTATATATGTTCGTTCTCTAATATAATTATGACTATGGGAATTTTTGTAAATTATGCTTCTCCAAGTCTTCTGCACAAAAGGACAGAAACTGGCGTGCACAACTACTTCATTCGATCTTTGTGATATTTAATATTTGCACAAATTTTCAAAACCTGCAAGAATGTACATCCAACTAATAAAAATGATAACGTTTTTTTTTTTTTTTTTTTGGAATTTTCCTACTTTGTATTCGACCGAATAAATAATACAAAATTATTCGTATTTACAAGTGTAGGAAAAAATGTTGATTATTTGCAATAGATTGCAGAAGTACGTGGCTAAAATTTCTGGATATCAATATTCTTTTATCTGGGTTGTTTTCAATCGATATTAAACACCGGTGAAAATCACTTTTGAAGTCAAAAGCAGTGAGAGGATATACATACATATATATATATATATATATATATATATATATATATAGTTTTGAATTAAATGTTGAAATAATTGGATCTATTATCAATGTACACGCATCCACACGGGTGTGTGTAGATAAAACAGGCGATCAAGAGAAGAGAATCATATATAGATGGAGTAGAAGTGATCTTAATTAAGACAAGTGTTTATAATTAGACAGCAAATCAATCAAGGAAAACAGAGCTTACTTGGATTAATAGTGCATGGGATGTTTGTTGTAAGAAACTAATTTTATTGCAAAAAAAGCATACAAGAGTGATATTGATTCGGCTCATTAATGATCAAAAAGTGCTTATTAAAGCTGCAATCTGATTTTGAGCCAAAGCAATACCACATCTTGTTTACTTCTCAGAATCACTTTCTTCATTAGCTTCTACTAATTCTTCCCCTGCAGATTGTTGAAATGAAGGTGCCCTCATTCATGTAATTAAATGATGAGGACCCTTACTATATATATATATATACACACATGTGGAGGGTTAAATTAGTCCACATATGAGAATTCTATTCCAGACTATATTCTATCTCTAATTTAATTAAAATTTTATATAAAATCGTCTCATCACCGATGTTAATGCTTTTGAAGAAAAAAATATCCTTTAAAATACGGTAAAACATTTAGGTGATGTTTGTTTTTAGTTTTAAAAACTTAGGATTTAAAGTTTGAAACTAAAATTGGGTGTATAATTATCATTTTCAATACAACCATGAATATTTTGTGAAACAATCAAATAATAGTGAAATCCACTAATACATTTTTTTACAAATACACATTAATTTTATGATGCAATTTTTGTTGCCTAATATTTTTTTATCATTACAGAGAAAAAGGGTGTAACCGGTAGGCTAGTTCACTTTGCCACCGGGCTCCTTACTTGAGTGAGTGATCTGAGTTTGATTCTCTCTGGAAAAAGAATTAAGTGAGATATAAGGTTGACTTGGTGATATTGAGGGAGATATAAGGTTGACTTGGAGTGTTTGGAAGACTTGACGAACTAACTTGTAACTACTAACAACTATCATTTATTTTAATTCATTATATTAATTCATTTTTTAAATTCATTTATATAGATATTTCACTATTTTTTTATTTTATAAATTATTATATTTTATGCTACAATAAATTTTAATTTATTAATACAATTAAATGCATAAAAACAAATAAATTATATGTTTTTAGTAGTGTAAAACATTAAATTTATTAAATCAAGATGAAGAGGATGATAAGGATTAAAAGAATTTCAATTACAAATTAAAAATAGTTAGTAGTGTAAAGTATTAAATTTATAAAAAAAAAATGTTAGTCAAATATCTATACAAATTGGACTTATATATAATTAGATGGATACAAATGAATGCAATTAAAATTTATTGTAGTGTAAAATATTATATTTACAAAATTTTAAAAAATTAGCGAAATATCTATATTAATGAAGTGGAAATAAAATAAATTAATTTGATGAATTTAAAAAAAATCGTCACTCAATTCGGGTTTATATACAATTAAATACATAAAAATTAGCAAATTAATTTTTTAGTAGTGTAAAATATTAAATTTATTGAATTAAAAAAAGTTATATATATATATATATATATATATATATATATATATAAATT
>JAPKLY010000182.1:472538-538909 GCA_026898435.1 Prunella vulgaris
TATATATATATATATATATATATATATATATATATAAATTAACTAGAACAAAAAGGAATTAATTTGATGATTTTTTTTAAAAAAAATTGATTCAATTTGGAGTTACATACAATTAAATACACAAAAACTAGGGAAAAAATTGTGCCACATCATCATCATCGGTTGGGTAACTTTCAACTCCCAGTTATAGAACTAAAAACTCATTTTTTTGAAACTTATAGGACGAAAAACAAAAGTTTAAATATAATAGGATTAAAATCAAAATCAACAAAAATTAAGTAATAAAATCTCTATTTTTTCTAAGGATGTGTTTTGTTTAATAGACTAAATAGTCTATTCCCTAACACAGGATTATTCTTGTCCAACGTTAAACAAAATAGA
This sequence comes from Prunella vulgaris, assembly GCA_026898435.1. Taxonomy (NCBI): domain Eukaryota; kingdom Viridiplantae; phylum Streptophyta; class Magnoliopsida; order Lamiales; family Lamiaceae; genus Prunella; species Prunella vulgaris. The sequence continues at coordinate 472,920 of JAPKLY010000182.1, forward strand.
CCCTAAGGGCTCATTTGGTTCGTAAGATAAAAGTATCTATCCGCAAAAAATATGCATGTTTTTGGCGGATAGATACTTTTATCTTACGAACCAGATGAGCCCTAAATGTAATAATAATACGGTAAACAAGTTTCAATTCAACGGAGACTAAGTCTAGGCTCAATTATTAATACATGACATTATGTTGAATTATGTGTTGAAATGGATTTGGGAATTTACTAAAGTAATGAATTTCATAGCAGCCATATAAACAACATTTCATTTATCCAGACGACAAATGGTCAATGATTCGTCACTTTGTTCAAAATTCAAATTTATATTTTTTTAATCGAATATGTAAAGTCTCAGTCTATGAGTACTAAGCAATCTCTAATAGAATTAAAAAAAAAGTGACATTAAGTTATTTTGATAATAAAATAAAAAATAAAGAGTATTTTAAATTTAAGTGATTTTAAAAAATAATTAAGAAAAATGTGTTTGCAAAATAAGTGCTTCTAAAAAGGGTATTGAGTGTTATTTTCTTGGGGAATGTATAGAAGTGCTTAAGTGAAAGCTAAAAGCTAAAAATTGTTGTTTGACCAAAAGTAGTAATAAGCACTTAAAATTGTAATTGAAAATATGTTTTAAGTGTTTTTTTCAAAACATAAGCACTTTTACTTTTTATTTAGAGTTTGCAAACAAGCACTATATTTGTTAGATGAATGAAATCATCTATTTAGGAATGACAAAACGACCCGCCCCGCAGTTGATCCAATCCGTCCCGCTCTGTTTGGATCGGCCCCGATCTGCCCCGTTTTGAGAATGGAGCAGATCCGCTCCGCCCCGCTTGCGGAGCAGATCAGGCATGGATCTACATATTTTTTGCCCTGATCCGCCCCGCTCCATATAATATTAATTATATATAATATTAAATATATATATATATATATAAATATATAGAATTATATATATTTTTTTAAATAATCAAATCTTGGATATGATTTGGTGATTTGAATGAATTATTGTTGATTAAATTATGAATTTTTAGTATTTTGCATTTAGTTTTTTTTAATATATTGATTTTGTAAAATTATGAGAATTTAATAGATGGAGCGGGGCAGATCAGATCCGCCCCGCGCGGGGCAGACATGTATCTCAAAATGCTTCCCCGCAGTGGAGCATGGAGCAGGGCGGATCAGCGGGGCAAAGCGCGGAGCAGATATGAATATTGAGGTATCCGCCCCGATCCGCTCCATTTGCCATCCCGATCTATTGGTAGGTATCTTGTGAGTTCGAGTTTACATGAACTCGTATCATTATTATGTGTAATTATTATCACTATTATTCATATATACTATCATTGTTATAAAAATATAAATAATTTTGTAACAATGATAATGTATATGTCTAACAGTGATAATAAATATAAATAATAATAATATATATACATGATAGTGATTATTGATAAACCCGAATCCACCGTTATAAAAGGTTTTGTTATGATCCAAATGGGACAATAATCCACTATATAAGGAAAATTATGGTTGGTTCCTGCAAACATGGATATTATATACAATCCTAATCTCAAGATTAGGAAATGGGCCGGTTGGAATATTTTATTAATTAGCATATTGGGAATATAATATAAGCAAATATTGGAAATCAGAATCCACACGATCTATGCTCTCTTTTTCTTTTTAATATTTAAAAAAAAATAAAAGTAACTTAGGGGAAAAGTTGGAATTGCACGTGAAATTTCTACGACATTTCATTTAGTCCTAATTAATTTTCTGGTAATAACGACATTAAGCCGTACATGTTCGATAATTAGTCAATTGTTGTGTTCATAAAACTACGGATAAAATTTTATTCATAAAAATTTTAGCGTGATTGACACCATCTCACAAATTTTATTCTATAAAATAATATATTCGTAACCGTCTCACAAATCTTATTCTGTAAAGTAATGACAAAATTTTAAAATTTATATGAAACATTTTACTGTGTGAAACATACCATACATACATATATATATATAATTCGCGGATCCATGTTCGGGTCAAGTAGAATTTGGAGAATTTTTAAAAAAAAATTCCCTCATGCACAATTTTTAAATTTTTCGGTCCCAAATATGTTACTTTTTAGGTAAATGTGTTACAATCAGACCAAAATTATTTTTACATATATATCACTTATTTTTGTAGAAATAACATTTTTCATACAATGTAAGAGCAAAATGTGTGTTATTAACTTATTATAAGAAAAATTATTATCTTTTCATAAGTAGTATATATTTATTTGTATATAAATAATTATTTTATTTTATAATAACAAAAATAGTAAAAAGTGTGTTATTACATGAATCAATATATCTAGCTTTAAAGGATGATGATTAAAGTAAAAAAAAACATTTGTTCTTAAGAAAATACATTTTATCATACAGTAACACATATTTGCCCATATGGTAACACAAATTGGGGAGCAAATATGTATTACTAATAGAGCAACTGTGTTTACAATCTTATAAAATGTTGTTATTTTGCATATATTCATTCGTTTATAGAATAAATAGTTTTTAACATAATATAACCGAAAAATCATGTGTGTTACTATAAGAAAATATATTGATTTTTCATAAATATTTATTTATTTTTATAAAAATAATTATTTTTTATATAATAAACTATATAAATAGTAAAAAAATGTGTTAATATATTCATCAATATACCTAGATTTAAAGGAATGATTATTAAATTAAAAAATACATATTTATTCTTATAAAAGTACATTATAATATAAGAGCAAAATGTGTGTTACTATAAGAAAATATATTATTTTCACATAAATATTTATGAAAAAAATATTTTTTTATGAAAAAAATAATATTTTTTAATAGTAACACACATTTTTATCAAATTGTAAGAAAAATATTATTTCTACAAAAACAAATGAATATATGTAAAGAAACAACATTTAATCTGATTGTAACACACATTTTGTCTATTAGTAACATGAATTTGCCCAAATTGTAATATAACTGGGAGCGAAAAAATTTGGGATTATATTTGCGAAAATTTTGAAAAAAAAAGACCTAATCTGGCCCGACCCGCTTAAAGACCTGCTAATTTTTAATATGACATGTTTCACATGAGTGTTCCTAAAAAAATAATTCATTTGTTGAATATTATGTGAAAATAGAAAATATTTTTGTGTATATTAATGGAACAGAAGATAGAATAGAAAATGAAACTGATCGAGTCAAGATTACAACGTTTTCTACCAGACGAAATATGTGTTGGCTAGTACTTCCAAAGGTAAAATCGTATCTCTTTGCTATTTTAGTAGCACCACTAAATATAGAAGAATAACGAACGTAAAGAAGTTATGAACTTATCTCAAACTAAGATATGCAGAGAGTATTTTTAGATGAAAAAAGAGGAGTTCCCAATAACAAAAAAACCCAATTTGAATGATCCTGTATTAAGAGCTAAGCTGGCTAAAGGTATGGGTCATAATTATTTCGAAGAACCCGCATGGTCTAACGATCTTTTGTATATTTTTCCAGTAGTAATTCTAGGTACTATTGCATGTAACATAGGCTTAGCGGTTCTAGAACCATCAATGATTGGTGCCAGTTAGACTATGCAATTTAGTCCTATTTATAGGCAAAAGATCACTCCATCCAAGGGATTTGCGATCTTTGTGGATTGTTTTTAATTGAGTAAGATCCGCCAACAACTCATGAAGAGTATAAAAAGTTTAAGTACAAACGAATCATGAGTGACCAGTTCGAATGGGCTCACGATTTTCATAACTGCTTAACTTCACTATCTGGATAAGTATATGTATTCTAGGTATTTTAAAAAATTAAGTGGGCTACTGAGAAACACCAAAGACCAACTGTCAAGACCCAAGTCCAAGGCCCAAGATCAGGACTCGAGTGCACTCACATGTGGCCCATAGGTTAGAGTCCCCATGAGCCTTAATTGAATACTTCCTCCGTCCACAATAAATAGACCACCTTTTTTACGTGGTTTGATAATGCAATATGTCGGAGAGTATTGTGAGGTCCGTTTACTAATTCAAAAATTATATATGAAAAATATGTTTGTATATTTTGTATATATAATTTTTAAATTCGTAAGCGAACCTCACAATACTTAATAATACACTTCGCCATATTGCATTAAATCACGTGCAAAAAAGGTAATATATTTATTGTGAAGTTAGGGAGTACTATACATAAAGTACTCCTACTTATATAGAGTAGAAAATTTTACATATTTCCTACGTAAACATGGATAAAAAAACTATAATTAGTTTTATTTTTCCACAATAAATTCCTCTTAGAAGAGGAGCAATGTTTCAACTTTATATATAAATTTCTTACTCACTATAATTCGATTTTTAAATTGAAAAATATCACAATGATCTATTCTGCTAGCAGAACGTATCGATCATAAGTAATCACTCTAAACTTACTGTAAATTCTTCAAAAATTTGTTCAAACCTGAACATGTAATAATCTTTAAAACTAAATTTCCAAAAATATCCACTATTGTATTGATAAAACTTAGATAAAAGTTACTAGACGATATAGCGTGCGTGACACCATCTTACAAATCTTATTGTGTGGAATTACATATATACTTGACACCGTCTCATACATCTTATTCCATGAAATATTTTATTTCGGATGTATTTGTTTTGAAAGATAAAGTTATCTATCCTCTCAGAGTAAGCTTGTTTTGGATGGATAAATAAATGTATCTTTTAAAGCAAACACCCCCTTCACGTATAATATCGCACGTATAATATTAATATGGATTAATTAAGTTGTGCAACAAATCTGCAATATATGAAGTCTCAGTGGAAAAGGAATATTATTACTGTAGTTGATGCCATAACAAACAAGGTAAAGAATCAGTTTAAATGGTCCAAATTGAGGTTAAAGAAAATTCCTTGAGGCAAAGTATTAGTAGAATAAAATATGCTCTTAGTTAAACTACATACATCAAATGATTTTCATGTAGAAAAGGTATGTCATATCCAAAAAAAAAAATCCAACCAAAAATTTATATCTCATATATGACATAATTCCTTTTTATATATGTGATAATTAAATTTTAAATATATCACATAAACATATAAAAATATATAATTATATTACGTGTATGAAATTGTCTAATACAAAGCTTCATAAATTTCAATCTCAGGTTTTCAATAATATATAAATATTAAATAATAAATTAGATATAGCATCATCTCACTCTTTCATATATCATATATGACATACGAGTAGGTCTCTTGTGAACTCGAGTTCACATGAACTCGTATCACTGTTACGTACAATCACTATCATTGTTATAAGTAATCACTATCACTATTATAAAAATATACTTAATTTTTTAATAGTGATAATGTATATGAATAACAGTAATAGTGAATATATATAATAGTGATAGTGTATACACGTGACAGTGATAATTGATAACCCGGATTCACCGTGAACTCGGGTACATAAAAGTTTTTGTCATGACATACACCTATGTCCATCATGAACTAAGTATAATTTTGATTTAGTCTCTAATGGGCCATATATATAACAGGACCTGAAAAAAATGGAAGCATATAATAAAAATGTCAAAACTTTGACAGATTTCGTTGCATGAACTTATAAATAATCGTCTCAATCATATTTTAAAAATAAATATCACTCAACTATTAAAGTGAGGCTCCATCTCATGCATGAGCCGATTATTTCATACAAGACACTGTCAATTAGAATATTAGTATATATAAAGAAAATTATTAATATGCATATATAATTAGTATTAGTATTTTCAAATGTGCAAAATAATATTTGTTTGCCTTAATTTATGAGAATTACTTTTGCAAAAATAAAAAATAAAAAAATCTACTTACTTCAAAGAATTTGGTCAAATTATCGGTTAGATGGTGCAATTGATGTGTAAAAGTATTACTTATATCTATAATGAAAATTTCAGATGTAGCATACATAATTCTTGATTCTATAATACTTTTAAATGAGACAACTAATACTTACATCCTTGTAGATTTATACTATTTAAAAGTACACAAAAAATGCTAATCAATTACCCGATGAAACTTGTTTATATAAGCAGAGCAGTGCTTGTTTTAAATTAGACAAGTCGTACGACTAATGCCTGAAAATTATGCAGTCGAGAAAAATCTTTTTTTATTATCTTTCTTCATATTGTGTATATATGTGATTTAAGTTAGTCGCACAAGTAAGGCCACCTAATTAAATTTACATCTAAAAAAATAACTGGGGCATAATTTTAAAGTCTTAGTATTAGAGTGTACTAATTGTACCGTACAATTCAAGTTCGTTTCTAAACAGTTACATTAATTCATATTAAAAAGTGCATTTTAAGAAATAACTTGGCGATAATAACACATGTGACTTTTCAATAATAAGAAGTGTATTTGTTTTTAAAAAATATAGTTAAATTACACTGTTGGCCTGGCGAACTAATACAATTGGCGTAAGGATAATCACCAAGGCTTGGCAGGTTGCCAAGGCTCACCCGGATCCGCGGAAGTCCAGAGCTCGCCCACATGGGGGCAGCTCGCCTAAAGGAGCTCGCCTCTACCCCCACGAGGACCTCGCCGAGGTCCATCATCGCACGGCACCCTGAAGCTGCACAATGCGTTGGAGCTCGCCCAGGAGCTCTCCCGGGAGCTCGCCCCATATCCTGAAGGACCACGATGGTTGCACTCTTTTTCCCTCCGTCCGGTTTATCCACAAGGGTGGTTTACGGCGAGGTTTTTAATGAGGCTCATCTAGTCTAAGACACTGTAGTAGGACGAGGCATAACAAAGGGAAGCAGTGTGAGGGACCAAGGCGAGGGTAAGGAACCCTCGTCAACACCGGAAGCCATATAAGCTCGTAAGGTGCCGTCTTACACTCGCACACCTATAAATAAGACATCTCTTGTACTATTCAATTAAGGAATACAATCCTACACTCTACTTTCTCTCTCTAAGCTCTCACTCTCTCTCTCTACATTATCTCCTCCAAGAACACAATTTTTAGATTATTGTTTGATAGGATTAATACGTTACAAAGCTACATAAACAAACACGATTAATAAATTCTATCAACATACACTAATAAATTCTATCAACATACACGATGCACAAAAAATTCACTCAATTTTAAATTCGGTTCAAATTTGATTGCTAAGACCCACCATGTATTTAAGACTTTGTGAAACTTCATAAGAATTTTCTTCATATGATCATGTGATTTTAATTATATTTAAAAATTATGTTTCTAGCTATTTGTCAATGCAGGAGAAAATTAGTACAAACATGGTGTCTGTTTTAAAAATTTATAAAACAATTTTTAAAATTATTTATTTTAAAAAATTATAATAAATGAGTTTAAAAGCTATATTTAATGTTTCAAAATAGCTGCATAATCATGGGCAAATCTACATGTAGCGTGCACTGGTCTTACACAGTGCACTTCTTCTCAAATTTCTTATCATGTACTTCCTCCGTTTCACAGGTATTTTCACCTTTGAAATTGTACACGTTTTAAGAAAAGTAGGATAATGTGTAAAGTTATATTATTAAAATAATGAGATTAGTTTGATTGAATGTAAAAGTAATGTCATTTTGTGTAAATATGTATATATTGTGAGGATAAAGTTAAAATAATAGTTTCCATTTATAGAGTGTAAAAACAATTATAGAATGGACGAAAAAGGAAAATATAAAAACAATTATGAGACGGATGAAATATTATTTATTGTTAATTTGAATTTTTAGGCTTTTAGCCTACTCTATTGTAACAGTTAAACTGAAATGGTGTTAGTACTCATTTCGTGCATTTAAAAACAAATGTGTATATAAATTTATACAAAAATTTACCAAACAAGTTATATTTTCGTTCATATCATCTTCAATTTCTAGATCCTACCTGAATTCAGTACAAAAGTAAATACCTCACGAAATATAAAATGGAGGCCAAAGTGACTACTAAAAAAGACGACAGCTAGAAAGTTTCAACCGCGAGTAAATGTTACGTGAACTTGGTGCACTCACTTAATAATTGAGATTGTTTATATTAAAATTTTAAATTTATTATATTAAAAAATATGTGTTGATTACACTGAAAATTAATAATAGTGTAAATTTTTTATTGTAATTTACCCTCTTTTTTAGTATCATCAGATTTAATTTTCAATATACAAAATCTGAATTGTTTAGTGGTTGCACCAATTGTATATGAGATTTTTTCTCCAACGAGTGGAGGAAAAAGGAAAATGACAGCTGGTGCATAATTTATTGAGTGGGTGCCAATAATATAATGTGATTATTACTATTTTATTTAGTATATTTAATCTAATCCACATAAAATGCATATGGATTAATTTTAATAGAGTCAAACAACAATATTTTATCCAAACAGACTAATAGGGGAAATCTAGGCACCTTATCTGAAAGATATATATTCAGAATCTTTTCCTTACAATAGTTAAAATATGGTTTCCAATTTTCCACCACACTTTATTTAATTTAGGAATTCTAATCTTAAATAAAATACAGAGTGAACTAATCTTACCGTAAAATGAGTATACGGTGTCAACTTTTTTTATTAAAATATAGTTTACTACTAATATTATTTTAATAAAATATTAATATCGTTTAATTTTATTTTATTTTTGTATTCAAACTTATTCATTGTATGTTTACCTTAAGAGTTTAGACAACACAATAATTCTATATCATTAATTTATATTATTGGTATTGTATTGCTGAGCTAGGATTAAACTCGGGCTCCTGACAATCGACAAGTGACCATGACCCGAAAGACTTGACAAACCTATTTTGAAAGAACGATCAGAGAAAGTTGGCGGATAGTGGAGTCAACGAAAGGAGATGGATTAGTACTATCGGATATCGGCCAAATTTTTCTTCGATAAAGAAAGGCCACATGATACTTACCCTGGAGGATGAGCGACAAGAGGCCTGGCCTCGAGCTTTGCTAGCGTCTGTTGTATTGGATAAGAGAATCATGCCAAGAAAGAGAAAAATTCTCTGTATAGAAGGATTAGACAATTTCAGGTTAATTATAAAAAGAATGAGTATGCCAAAGTCAACTAAAAGACTGCATAACTACTTGTAATGAGTCTAGTTGGGCTGACATAGCCGTATGTAGAATAGAATATAGAATAGATAGTCTAGACAACATTAAATGAGAACATGAATACAAGAAAGAAAATATTAAAAAAAAACAACAACAACAATCACTTGCATTTAAGTCCTACATTTATAATTTTGGGATAAAAAGCAAATTACTCATTCTAATAATAAAAAAAAAAAATTACCCACCTTCTTAAAAAAAAAGTTTTCTATCCATTTTCGTATAAAAATACATATATACCCTTTTGAAAGACATATTTAATGTGTATAAAATAAATACTATAATCATCAATATTTAATTAACATTATATTAATATTAATTTTTTATTAAAAATATAATCACTATTTATTACTTAAAATCCAGTATTTTACAATTTCAATTATACTTATTTATTTAATATTTACTTATTGTAAAACTTTTAACAATTTATGGTGTTTAATAAATAACTATAATTATTAATATTCAATTTTAATAATATTAATATTAATAAACTTTAATTTAGTAGTAACTGAATTTAGTGAGATTTTATTAAGTTAATACTGATTTAATAAAGTTTAGATTTTAAGAATATTGAGGGCATTTTAGGACAAAAGTGTTAAGTGGGTTGAAAACTTTTTGTTTAAAGAAGGTGGATATTTTTTTTTTATTTATTGAAATGGGTATTTTGCCACTTTTCACTATAATTTTATAATTATTAGATGGGAAAGTGCTTCTAGGGTACTATATTTATACATTTTTTGTCCTAGGACACACTTTTTTATTTAATTACTACTAGTACACACATACCTATGTTTTTAGCCAAGATGTGACATATTCCCTAGACTGCACCCACCCCCAACTCATTACCTACCCCTCTCCCACACTCATTAGTCATTATGCACCCCTCAATTTATTATGTTACAATCTTAATTTTTAATATTTTTTTATGAATTATTTTTTACCCACCATTTATAAAAAATTAAAGTTTGACTTTTAATACTTAATGTTATACTAATAATTTTGAAAATATTTTTTTATGAATTCAATTTTTCCCTAACAATTTATGAATTAATTTGAATTTTTTACATAATTTTTAAGTTCTAGGAAATTGTCTATGGGGTACTACACATATAATTCATGCTCATGGTTTGTAAAGTTGTATATATAATTCATGCTCATGGTTTGTAAATTATGTAAATAAAATTTACTTGTATAATTTGTTAATATTTGAGTCTAATTTTAATTAATAATAATTATAATTATTTTATTAAAATATACTAGATTTTCAGTTATACTATTAGTTATAAAAAAACAAAATATTCAGTAGTTCAAAAAAAAATAAAAGTTCAAACGTTCATAACTATAGTTTAATTGCATTTTCTGTCAAAGTTCAATTATAAATTTATTACAACAATTTTCCTTTTTCTCTCTCCTCTCTCATTTACTCCTCCTTCTCTCCCTTTTCAATCAAATATGACATCAATCAATTCAGTCACCATATTTTTTTTATTTTATATAACTTTATTACTAACAATTTTAATTTTAAAATAATATTCTTTATGAATTTATTTGAATTCATTTTTTCTTCTTTTATAACATTTTTTATTTCAAAATCTTATTTATCTAACACATATTTTATATTTATTTTAGATTTTACAATTTTAATTTAAAGCATTGTCTTTTTATGAATTAATTTAAAGAAGATGTTTTATCATTTTCCAAAGAAGATATTTAATAACGAAGATTGAAGAGTCTAGACATATGTATTAAATTCTGAATTAGTTGTTAATGTTTGAACTTTATGTTGATGTATTTTTTTTAATGAATTTATAAACAATTAATATTTTAATAGTATCACGTTATAATTATGATTTTATATTCTATTTTGATATTTAATTTTATTTTTATTCCGAACTCGTTAATGACCCGTTTAGACTGCGAACCGCTAGAGTTAGAGTTAGAGTTAGGTCCCGACTATTAGTGGCCCGCTAAGAATGAACCGCTACCCGGGACCGTTTAGGCCTACATCCCTTAAGGCTAACCCTAATAAATTAAAGTCAGTCCGTTTAACATTTCTACTCAAAAGTGACCAAAAAAAGCTGGCAATATATTATATTGAAATTGATTAAAAGTGATATGGGCCCACAAAATGTATTAAATGGAAATATGAAAAAAATTATGTAACATTTTAGGAATATCTTTTCTCAAATGTACCACAAGATTACTCACTCATTATTTATAAATCTTAGTATATAATTAAAATTATATAATTATATTACCCCCCTCCCCCCACATATATAATATTTTTTTAAGACAAAAATTTGTATGAACTCAAATTCACGATGAACTTGTGTTTATAAATTATTATTATCATGTGTATATACTATCACTGTTATGTATATTTACTATCACTAAATATTAACAAATAAATTATATTTTTATAAAAATGATAGTATATATGAATAACAGTGATAGTAATTACACGTAACAGTGATACGAGTTCATGTGAATTCGGATTCATAAGAGATCTACTCTTTTTTCAAATTAATGAAAAGTAGTAATAAAAGAATTAATAAAACTAATTAATATATGAATAAAATTTAAATTAAGTTTTAAATTCATTTCACTGTAAAAACTTGCATTTAAAATTTATGAGATACGATCTATCCATTGCACGAGGAAATCACTAATTTTGTCAAATATAAACATCAAAATAAAATTGCCTCAATATTTCGAGGTCAAATGTATGAGATCTTCATTGACTCTTTTAAACAACACCAAACGCGACTTTTCATTTGTTTTTCCACCCGGCAAAACGGCGTAAGAAGAAGCGTTGTTTGATAATCTTCAGTTAGTGCGACTTTTGATTCGCTTCTTCCTGAATCGGCGAGCGAGAAGCAGCACTCGATCATCTTCAGTACAGAAATTGGGGATTTAGATCTCAACGAAGAATTCACGGAAATATAGCTGTTGCTATGAAATCCATTTGCATATAGAATCATTTGCATAGATACATGGAGGAGATTGCGCAAGAAGTGCTCTTCGAGACGCGTCGTCACGCTTCGAGACCTTACTCTTCCAATTATCCTCCGCAGCAACAGGTTTTTTTCTTCTTCTTGGATTTTGATTGATATTCACTTATTTTAGTTTCGATTGAGTTTCTCAGTAGTTGACGGTTGAATATTTTTATTGTAAGCTTAAAGAAGGTGGTGATAGCAGTCTGCTTTCTTATCTTCCATTTCGAGGTACATTGATTTTTTTTATCTGCTTTTACAAGTTCTTTTGATTTTATTTTGTTGACTTTAGTAATTTGTTAAAGTGTATGATTACTTCATCTGAACGCGTTATCGACTTTTCTGGAGTTTATGTCGACTGAATGAAATGATATGTAGTTAACTTGTGGGTTATTCCGTGTTTCTCATTCTTTATGTGCTTGATTGTTGGGTTTTCAGAATGTTTAGTTTTTAAGCTCTATAGGTTTTTGGGTGGATTGCTGCCTAAGCAATCCATCATCAACACCTGACAGCTATCATAGTTTCACCAAGATGCCAAATATGAAATCAGCATCACGAACTGTCACTCTAGAGTTCAACTACTTCTGTTTCTATCCTTAGATTGTGATGGCATTTACACATGACGTTCTACTGTTAGTTTTAATTTTCTCTTTCTGAGTTTTCCGTGTTGATCATAGCCCTGGAATGCCAGTTGGGGTGGTGTCATAGGGTGAGAACACTACACCTGGGAGGGTAGTTTGTAGAAGTCATTTGTAAGTTTTCAATTTGGTTTGTATACGGAAAAAGTGTTTTATCAATCCGGTCAGGCTTGCAATATGGTAATTATACGTAACTCTAGTTTATACCACTATTGGTTGAGGGCCTTCAGGCAGTCTCTTAGAACCAATGTTTACATTAGGCTTGTCATAAATTTTCATGGGAAAAATGACTTCTGTTTAAAAAATCCTAAGTTTGAACATCACTTGCCCTGGATTGTGTACTAGTCAGCTTATAGTGCCAGTAGTGAAATTTCCTTTTCCTCCTCTTTCTCTTTGTAAATATTGTCATACCTTTTCAATTTGTTGGATATAATATCAGAAGTTGCTTTCTTTCTTTTCATTAATTTAATTTTATAACCTTTTTCTTCTCTTTTCTTTGGAGATGTTGGGTTTGAGGTTGTTTACAACTTAAGTGCTGATGTATTGTACTGTTGTATTTTACCCATGAAGGAATTACTCAACTCAAAGAGAAATGGAGCAATTATAGACAACCAAAACGATTAAGGAGATTAGTGTCCTTGTTTGTCTCTGCAAGAGGCGATTATGTTGCTATAGCTTCTGGAAATCAAATAGCAATCCTGCAGAAGGATAATGACTACCAGGATCCTGTGGGAATTTTCACATGTAAGCTCTACTCATTTATTAAGAATGTGAAATTCAGATTTAGGTATCATTGTTCTAATTATGTTGCAGGCTCTGTGATGCACTATCATAATGAAGTCATACTACATTTTATGTGACTTATAGCTAATCACATCCCATTTTCAGAAGCTAGAAATTGTTGAGTGATCATTATGGAGCTTATGCATTTAATATAAGTAATAGAAGTTGGAACTATTAAGAGTTTCTTTGAGTTACTGTATTTGAGTTATTGCACAAGATTTGTCTCCTGTATATTATGCTGGTGGAGTTATATGTTTATATATCACTCTGAAGCAAGTTGACCACCCATAGATACGAGGCATATGTTTAACTGTCTTTTTTTCTTGTAGAATTTGATAGGCTCCTGGCTCCAGCGAATCTTTATTGATTGATTTTTGTTTTTCTTTTCCATTTAATTTCCTGTTTTTTCCTCCCCCTTTGTGTTGAGGGTTCTTGAGTATGTTTTTTTGTTTATGAAGTTTCCACTTTTGATCTTAAGATTATGCCCATTATAATGGACATTTGTGTTTCTGGTTTTTTTTGCCAAACCAGTAGAATTCATTATTGAACTTGGCCACAGGGAAGGGTTTGGTTGGAACCTCTCCAATAGTTACCTCTCATTATGTTAATCCAAATATAATGCTTGGATAATTTTTGTAGTAAAATGTTTACTGTCTCAGCTGGGTTTAGCTGATGCAGGTGGCAATTCTGGCATATTTACATGTGGAACCTGGTCTGAATCTCATGAATTACTTGGAGTCGCTGATGATTCCGATACTATTTACGTAGTCAAACCAAATGGTGACGAAATGACCAGAATTTCAAAAAGGCACCTGAATTTAACCTCTCCCATTGTTGGCTTGATTGCGCAGGATGATGCTTCTGAGAAGAAGTCTTACATGTAAGTTTGGTTGAAGGTTTCTCGTGATCATATCTTTATCCTTTTCTCTTTCACAATTGTAAGGGTCTAGACTCCATGAGTTCTAGTTCTTGAGCATTATTTGTTTTGGCAGGTGTACCTTCACGGTTTTTGCTTCAGATGGTTCGTTTCATGATATAGAAATATCTAAAGATCCAAGTGCCTCCATTTCTTCGTCACAAGCATTGAACAGCGCATCAATGCTGAGACAATTTCCTTCAGAAATTAGCTGCTGGGACTATCATCCAAAGCTTTTTTTGCTTGCCATAGTCAGTAGTGCTGGTGGTTTGCAATCTACATCTGATGGGAGCACTGGTATTCCTTTGCATACTTTCTCTAACTCAATGTCTTAATCACTATGATGAATCATGGATAGATCGTAGTGGAATCTAGTGTTTTTTATTGGAGTGAAAAAAAAAAGGCAAAGAAAAAACATTAGGAACACAAGGATTGAGATTTGATATGTCACTTTTAAGAAGAAATTTGTCTTGACTCTTGTCTTATATGAGTAATCGGATGTGTTAGGAATTCTAATCCATGTCTTTCCATTGAGTAGTACTTGTGCAACAACTAATGTTTAGCATAAGAAGTTGCTTATAGCTAAACTGATGAATGTGTCCATGATGATTATTTTTCACAAAATAAATTTATGCTTGCTGACGTAGTTTTGAAAGGTGCGCCTTGGGCATGCCTCGTGCGCTAAAGGCGAGAGGCTATAGGCTTAGCGCCTTTTTTATGAAACTTGAGGCGCTATCACTTGGGCGAGCGCCTTTTTGAGGCGATATTAGGCATGCCTTTTGGTGCCCCTCTCCTTTAAAAACTATGCTTGCTGAGTTTTGAAGATGTTAATATTAATGTAAAATGATACACATGCCAACACGGTTATTTGTTTTAAGATTTTGAGTATTTTGAATTATGGATTTCAAAATCTAATGGATTTCAAAATCCTGATGACTTGCAATGGTATGTGTTTTGTTTGGGATATAAGTAGGGCAGTGTTTAACTTTATGTCAAAATCAATGTATAAGAATGAGTAGTATTGTATGATTATATTACTGGAGTGTGATTTTATAATGATTAGTTTGTTTTATTGGTAGTTGTAAAAGTGCAAATAAGAGGTGTAAAAAGTGAAATAAGATAAGAGTGAGAATAGAAAAATCACATGGGTCAGGTAGAGAGTGTTATGTAGAAAAAAAAAAGCTATTTAAAGGGTTTATTGGAATTCGTTGGTGAACGTAGTTGTTTTTAAAAACCAGATTCTAAAATCACAAAGTAGAACCAGATTTAGATCCAAAATCTCAAATCTGGACTTCAAATCCCAAATCAAATATACCTAAGTGTTTAGATGAGGTTATTATTTTACATGGTATTAGAGACCAGGTCGAGTGAAAGATCTACTATTTAAATCTCTCTGCCACCTCTTTGATATGTGAGGCAATTATGTGGATTGAAGTTGGCCGACTGCACATGATGATAGTGAGATGTTTAGTAGCTTTTAAGCGGCCCACTTGCATATCTACATGAGGGATTAGGTGGCTTGCATAGTTGCATGCGTAAATTTGGTGTTGAAGATAAATGAAAGTTTGAGCTTTTAGATGAGATGATGTTGTAACACTTGAAATTGGATTTTATATAATATTTTTTTTTTCCAAATACTCAAGTTGTCTCATTTAAGCACATTGATATTCGTTCAAGAATTCACCTCTTTCAAAGATATTCAGTATGAAATAGATACATCTTTTTATAGCATGCTCATTATTCCAGCAAGAAAGAGGCTTTATGCCTGACAGTTGTGTTTCATTACTGTTCTGCTGCAGGATCTTGTACTGTATCTATTTGGAGAAGAAAACAACACTTACAAATGGAGCCAGTGGTTTTTACTAAATCTGAAGGTTCCTATAACATAACAAAAGGATATCTTGGCCAACTGACATCTCCAAAAGTGCTGTTCTCGCCTTGTGGAAACTTTGTTGCTTCCCTAGATATGGAAGGGCGCTTATTTACTTTTCAATTTGATGAGAAAACATGTTCTTTCTCAAAAGTTACTGACGGTAAGAGTTACTCGAAACCAGCAAGCGACATGTCAAGCAGTCAGACTGAGGATTTTCATGATATTGTGGATTTCACTTGGTGGTCTGATGGTGTACTTGTTGTAGCAAAACGAAATGGAACCATCACCATGGTGGACATTCTTAGTCATGTAAATTTATCAGAGCATGATATATCATATTCAATGCCCATTTTAGAAAGAGCTCAACAATCCCCTGGGCTCTTTTTTCTTTTGGAGAATAAAACCTTATCTGATGACAGCTATAGATCATCTGACCAGGAAGGTCTCGTTGAGCGTGTCATGGTAGAGAAGCCTAATAAGTTCGATTCTTCCAATCTGAAGTGGAGTTTAGTATCATTCATAAAAAGATCAGTACTTCAAATATATGATAATCTAATTAGAAGTCAAAGGTATGAGGCCGCACTTGATTTTGCTGATCGTCATGGGCTCGACAAAGATGAAGTGCTAAAGTCACAATGGTTATCTTCTGCCCAAGGAGTGCGTGAAATAAATGCTATACTAACCACTGTCAAGGACCAAGGCTTCATACTTTCGGAATGTGTAGATAAAGTCGTACCAACTGAAGATGCTATGAGGACTATGCTTGCTTTCGGGCTCCAATTAACAGAATCTTATAGGTTTTCTGAATCAGAAAACAATGATAATGAGCAGATTTGGAATTTTCGTCTTGCAAGACTCAAGTTATTACAGTTCGGAGACCGGCTAGAGACATTTCTTGGAATAAATATGGGCAGGTGATAGTTCAATGTCACCTTTACCTTTCATCAGGTGGCATCATGTTTATTTTTGCGACATTTCATCTCTGTCTAGCCAGAGAATATTATGTGTTCTGCTCTAGGTTACACTTATTTTCTCCTAAAATTTGTTTTCATTTGATCATTTTCTTCAGAGAATTTGGTTCAACACGATTGCATAATATTGCAAAAATGAGCTTTCCTTGAATTGCTTCATGTCATCATTTGAATATGTCGCAAGTCTGCACCAAAAGTCATCATGATATATACCAAATTCCAAATTCCTTGGAATTTATGGATTCTTATTTAATCCTCCGTTGAATACTTTTGTATACTGTCCTTTATTTAATTCTGTGATGAAGTTCTTGTATGGATGTACAACTTGAACAGCTTCTTTTCCTCGGCTACATTAACATTAGGATTTTATGTTTGGTTAGCATGGGCTGTACACGAAGTACAACATCCTGCATGCATGCTTCACTTAGCTCAACCTATGTGCTAACACACAAACATCATACCAACATAATTTTATACCCACGATATTGGAGGTGCTGATTGCGCCTGTTTGCATCTGTACTATTGAAATCATGGTACAGGAGTATGGATTGAAAGTGCAAATTGTAATGATTGCCTCAAGAATGAGTCTAAATTAGATTCTGTCTTTTATTGGAATGGTTACATCGTTCTTAGGGGTTTCACTGACTTACAGTTTAATAACTTAGCTTTGCAGGTTCTCTGTGCAGGAGTATAGCAGATTCCGCGATTTGCCCATCAGCAAAGCTGCTTCAGTACTTGCAGAAGGTGGGAAGATTGGGGCCTTAAATCTTCTATTTAAGCGTCATCCTTATTCTTTGATCCCCTCCATGTTGGAAGTTTTAGCTGCTATACCTGAAACAATACCAGTACAATCTTATGAACACCTGCTTCCTGCAATTTCTGCCCCATCAAATACTGTTCTCAGGAATGAAGATTGGGTTGAGTGTGAAAAGATGGTGGCATTCATGAACAATTTCCATATGAATCAGGAGAGCCCTATCCAGTTAATGACCGAACCCATTATAATGAAATACATGACTTATCAGTGGCCATCCATATCTGTACTCTCTTCATGGTACAAGAAAAGGGCCAGAGATATTGATACCTTAAGTGGCCAACTAGAAAATTCTATGTACTTGGTTGAGTTGGCAATCCGTAAGGGAGTCTCTGAATTGCAGCAATTGCATGAAGATATTCATTACTTGTTCCAGCTTATTTACTCTGATGAAAATGAAGATGATACCAACTTTTCTATGAGCCTTGCTAGCTGGCAACAACTATCAGATTTTGAAAAGTTCAAATTAATAATGATGGGTGTCAGGGAGGACAATGTAATTCCTAGATTACACAAGAAGGCTGTTCCATTCATGCAAAGTAGGTTTCATGCATTGGCTGGGGAAGGTGCTACCGTTGGTCATCATAAGACTTCTGAATCATTTCTGATCAGATGGCTGAAAGAAATAGCTAGACAGAATAAACTAGAATTGTGCTTAATAGTGATTGAGGAAGGGTGCAGGGACATGACTAACCATCATTTATTCAAAGATGAGATGGAGCTCGTTGATTGTACCCTCCAGTGTATATACTTGTGCAGTGATCTAAATAGGTGGAGCACCATGTCTGATATTATCTCTAAACTGCCCCAGAAGCGAGGTAAATATTTCTTAAGGCATTGCTTCAAATACTTTAGTAAGTCACATCTTTCGAACAACCTAGGGTTGATGCTGTCATTATTAGACTGAGCTTTCTTAACCTTGCACATTTTTAGTGTATGTTTGCAAACTCAATTCCATTGCGAGAATCACTTTTATTTTAAAAATATCAATTATATAATGTTTGCAACCACTTTTTTAGGTATTTGAAATCAACTTTGGCAAAGCAGGTTTCACCTGCTTTTGGATTCTCTAAAATCAGTTCCAGGGGAACAAAACATATCTACCTCTAAAAATAACTACCCCACTAATAATGGAAGTGATTTTTTTTGCAAACATATCACTTCCTCAATTTAATTTAAAATCACTTTATTTACGAACACTCAGTACTTCTGATTTTACTACAAAAATTCAATTGATATCACTTCTTTAAAGTAAATAGAGTTTCAAAACACACCCTAACCAATTATTTATTAGTGCAATAATAATACACATTTCAAAATTCCTGCAACTTCTGAGAAATTTCTTTCTGTCTAAATCTTTCTTTGCCTTTGATTTTTTTTTTTTTACATGCAAGTTGTGGTTTATGAATTGTTTATATAAAATGGAAGGATGAATTGCAACATTGTTTTCATGCTTCTGTCTCTCAAAAGATTGTAACATATTCTTTGCCCATAATCTTTTGTATCTACTTCGGGGAGGCTTTCAAAGTTCTATGCATGCTCGTCTCATAAAACATATGTTTGTTATCTGCTTTAGGGATATTAGAACATTGACAGTGTTCTTACCTGGTGGGACTCCATACACTTAAAGCCTACTGACGTTAAGATTCTCATTTATCTGTTTAGCATATTTTTGCAGAGGAAACAGAATTGAGTGTGTACGCTTTATGAATCTCGAGTCATAATTTAATGCATTATTAGTATGTGCACTTGAATATTCACGGCACAGTTAACAATGAAGAGCTGCAATACTAGTTGGTCTTCATGTAGTTTGGTCAACTTCTATTTCACAAATTATCTGTGAAAATGTCCTGCTTCCCATTTTTTTTCTTTTTAATTAGAGTATAAGTAGTTACTTTGATGGTGTCTTAGACTGTATATCTCTTTCATATGATCTTTGTTTGTCTAATATTCTTCCTTTAATGTTAAACGGCACAAGAAAGGAAGGTGAAAATTAGAAGTTACATATTGAATATGCAACAGCATGTGCATAAAACAATTATGTTAATGTAGAACATAGACTCTGTAGACTGTAATAGATATTTCCAGTTTCTTTCATGTAAACAATACGGGATTGAGTTCCAATCTGATTCAGTAGTGCTGAATTTAACTGTTTACTTGTGAAATTCTTACAGAACTTGAAGCTGCGGATATCAAGCGCAGGCTCAAACTTGCAGAGGGCCATGTTGAAGCAGGAAGACTGTTGACATATTATCAGGTAAGTTCTTCTTCCTGCCTTGACACTTTGTTTTCTATGCCAAACCTGGCAATTAACTCTATTCGTCTCTACTTCATACATTTATACCTTGGGATGCAGCTAGGCACGCTTCAGTGTTTTTCTGGTATCATTTGATTTCCTACTGATATAAAAACATGTACTGTGAAATATCACCTTTTGGGCTTAAACCGTTTTGGTTATTTTTTGGTTTGTTTGTTTTTCATAAGTTCGTCAGGTTCTTTGCTGCTGGATGTGATATGTTTGCTGATTTTTTAAATGTAAGTGCTGTTGTTCTGCACGTGGATCTCTAAAGAGTTGAAAATCAGTTTTTCTTTTATATCATCTTGAGATAATATTGCTCTTTCTCGTAAGAATCTTAAAAAAATTAATTGAATGAGCTGTTAATGACATTGATGTCTTAAGCTGCCGCTTTTTTGCTTGCAATAATGATTGAGAGGCTGCTCTCTCAACTATTTTGTTTAGATTGAGGATGCCTGTTAAGGTATTTCATATCCTTACACCAGCATTGAGTGCTTTGCTGTTGTTTCTTCCGCTTTAGGTTTGTTGAACTTGCTTTCCAAAATGCATGTCATTGTGATGGTCATTATGGTGATATTTTGCCTTCGTAAATGCTCACTCTTGGGAAGAGCCCAGTTTGCTGCTCTTGTCATTCCAAACGCATCCTTCAGCTGTGGTACTCATTGGAAATTATTTGGTCTGTATTCTGTTCAGGTCCCAAAGCCCATAAATTTCTTCTTGGATGCACACTCAGATGAAAAGGGTGTAAAGCAAATTCTACGCCTTTTACTTTCAAAATTTATTCGGTGTCAACCAGGTCGGACAGATCATGACTGGGCAAATATGTGGCGTGATTTGCAATCTCTTCAGGAAAAGGCATTTCCATTTCTAGATCTGGAGTATGTGTTGATTGAGTACTGCAGGGGATTACTGAAAGCTGGAAAATTTTCTCTAGCAAGGAATTACTTGAAGGGTACTGGTTCTATCACTTTGGCAACAGAGAAGGCCGAAAATCTTGTTATTCAAGCTGCAAGGGAGTATTTCTTCTCAGCTCCAACTCTTGCTTGCTCTGAGGTATTCTCAAAATTTTAACTCCATCATCTGGATTGTTTTGCTTGTGCAATGGATTTACTGGTATTTTTCAATGGTTATCACATCTTAGCAAAATGTTGTGCAAGGCATGAAAGGGACCCCAATCCCGTCTAGTGTCTATGGATGACATCTTGTTGATTAATTTCTGCTATTGGATTAATGATCATCAATTAATTTTTTATTCATCGAGAGAGAAAAATGTTAAGTCACTGGTGATGACAACTTTTGTGTTTCCCTTGTAGCAAACTAAAGTCAAAACCTAACTTCATGTGGACCCTACTTGTCTATACTGCTCTTATTCGCATCTCTTTTGGCGGCTCTATTGTTCATTGTTTTGGTCCTGGAAAGTTTGTGCGAATCATAAATTTAATGAATTCGGCTCTTGGTTATGCTATTGTTGTTTTGGTTTTTGAAAGATGAAAATTATCTTGGTCTGGCACCCATATTAAAAGAGTTGATTGGGATTTTGCAAATATTTACCAGATCTGGAAGGCCAAGGAGTGTCTGAACATTTTTCCTAGCAGCAGAAACGCCAGAGTAGAGGCTGACATCATTGATGCTGTAACAGTTAGACTTCCAAATCTTGGAGTTAATCTTCTCCCAATGGCATTTAAGCAAGTAAAAGATCCAATGGAAGTCATTAAGTTGGCAATTACAAGTCAAAGTGGAGCTTACCTAAATGTTGATGAACTTATCGAAATTGCCAAACTTCTTGGGTTGAACTCACAAGAAGAAATATCAACAGTTCAAGAAGCTATTGCAAGAGAAGCAGCGTTTACAGGAGACATGCAGCTGGCTTTTGATCTGTGTCTTGTGCTGGCCAAAAAAGGCCATGGCTCTGTTTGGGACTTGTGTGCTGCAATTGCAAGAAGCCAAGCTGTTGAGAGTATGGACTCAAAATCCAAAAAACTGCTTTTAGGCTTTTCTTTGAGTCATTGTGATGAAGAATCAATTGGTGAGCTTCTTCAGGTATGGAAAGATGTTGACATGCTGGACCAGTGTGAAACTCTAATTATGTTGACTGGAAGAGAGCCTTCAGAATTCTCAGAACAGAGTTCCTCAACCCCAGGTGAGTTCTCTGGGAGGACATTTGTCCATTTAGAGAATGAGGAACCACAGATTGCAAAGCTGAAAAGTTTACTCTCTCTGGTAGTTAAAACTTTATCATCAGAAAATGGATATGACTGGGAATTCCTTCTTACGGAAAATGTAAAGGTGAAATCCTTCGCTGCTACCCAGCTCCCCTGGCTACTGACGTTGTGTGAAGACGAAGAACTTGGGAAAATTCTTACTTCCGATTCATTTTCCCCAATCCAGCATGTCAGCATAAGGACGAGAGCAGTGATGACTATCTTATCATGGTTGACTAGGAGTGGTTTTTCCCCGAAAGATGATCTGATTGCCTCTCTGGCTAAATCAATTATGGAACCACCTGTTTCAGACGAGGAGGATGTGATAGGTTGTGCTGTTTTGTTAAATCTGATAGATGCAGTTAATGGAGCTGAAATAATTGAAGAGCAGCTCAAAATAAGGGAAAACTACAGTGAATTTTCTAGTCTCACGAATGTGGGAATGATATATAGTTTATTGCATAGTTATGGAGTTGAATGCAAGAATCCTTCTCAAAGGAGGGAGATGCTAATGAATACGCTACAAAAGAAGCACAAAACACTCAGTTCAGGCGAGTTTTCATAAATAGCATTTCATTTTCAGTAGAATTTACTTGTTCGGATGAGATTTCGGAGGATCTTTTAAATTTTCATCAGCTTGCTTTTCTTTCGGAACTTACCGAACTCACATTTTATCAAATCCAGATGAATGTTCTAAAGTACATGAAGCACAATCAACATTTTGGAATGAGTGGAAAATCAAATTAGAACAGCAGAAGACTGTAGCTGACAAATCGAGGGTATTAGAGAAACTAATTCCTGGAGTGGAGACCTCTCGTTTCTTTTCTGGAGACGTGGAGTATATACAAAGTGTCGTGTTTTCTCTTATAGAATCTGTAAAGACAGAGAAGAAGCAGATCTTAAAGGATGCTCTAGTTCTAGCTCATACTTATGGTCTGGATCGTAGCAAGGTAAACATATTTGTTTGTGTATTAGTTAGGTTAGTCATGTTTTTCGCTTTGATATGCTGATAAAAGCTTTAGTTACTTTGTTGCTTTTAGGTTCTTCTTTATTACCTGAGAACAATACTGGTTTCTGAGGTATGGAGCCTTGATGATATAATGGAGGAAGTCTCAGATTTTAAAGAAGAAATACTTGCTAATGCTGTGGAAGTCATAAAATCCATATCTTTATGCGTGTACCCTTCCATTGATGGCTATGATAAGCAGAGGCTTGCATTTGTTTACAATCTACTCTCTGACTGCTACGAGCAACTTGTGGAATCGAAAGAGTTGCCAATTGAAATTGACCAACATATAGTGCAAAGAAGTGCCCTCGAGCTGGCAAGGTTCTGTAAAATTGTTGGGCAAGAATGCAGCAGGGTCTCATTTATTAAGGACCTCAACTTTAAAAACATTGCCCTTTTGCAGTATCTGAACTTAGATTACTTCAATGATGAAGTTTGTGCTCATATTGATGAATATAATGTGGAGGCATTAGCAAAAATGGTTCAGAACCTAGTCCTTACATATGGCGACTCTGCACCTGATAACCTTGTATCATGGAAATATGTGTACACTCATTATGTGATGGGCTCTTTGGTGGCATTTGAAGGCAAAGCTGAAAGAGCGAAGCCTTTTCAAAGCTGTGATGAAATTTACTCTTTTATAGATGAGATTGAGCAGATATATAATGCCTGCAAAAAGCAAATCAGATTTGTGGAATACCCAGTTGTTTTGGACATACTACGACGGTTTTTCACTATCATCTTACCTATCAACAAGAATTTGAAGAACTTTCCTCGCGATACAAATGGGAAGGAGTGCCTTGTGAAACTTATGAATTTCTGGCTCAGGTTGATGAATGACATTGAGGAGCTGGTGTTGCTCGATATATTGGCAGAAAGATTCTATTCCGAATGTTCAGACACATGTCTGAAAGTTTTCTTGGATTTGCTCGTTGAGGGTATAGTATCACCTAGTCAGGCCTGGGGCACAGTTGTTAACTACGTGACCTATGGCTTTAAATGT
This sequence comes from Prunella vulgaris, assembly GCA_026898435.1. Taxonomy (NCBI): domain Eukaryota; kingdom Viridiplantae; phylum Streptophyta; class Magnoliopsida; order Lamiales; family Lamiaceae; genus Prunella; species Prunella vulgaris. The sequence continues at coordinate 497,592 of JAPKLY010000182.1, forward strand.
AGTATTGCTTCAGAAACCCTCAACTTTTGTCGAGCAGTGATTTTTTCTGGATGTGGGTTTGAAGCTGTTGCTCGTGTCTTCTCTGTTATCTCGGAAAAGTTCCCATCTGAATCATTCTTGATCACCGACGGTGTGGAAACATCTGTCAGCATTCAAGATCTTTCAAACCTCTATCTGAGTATGTTAGAAGCTATTATACAAGAAATAACAGGTGGGTCCCATGAACGCCAGAGGTTACACTACTTACTATCATCTCTGAGTAAACTGGAAGGAGACTTGGAGGATCTGAAGAAAGTAAGGCTTGCCGTTTGGGACAGAATGTCTATGTTCTGTGACAACTTGCAGCTGCCTAGCCATCTTCGGGTATATTCGTTGGAGCTTATGCAATTTATATCCGGTAGAAAGAGAAATTCGGAGTTTTTTTCTTCCGAGGGGGGTACATATGTTCTGCCTTGGGAAGGATGGGATGATATCCAGGATAGAACTGCACAACGCCAAGATGTTTCTGATGATCCTACTGCAAAAGATGGGTCCAGTAGATTCACAAGTACTCTTGTGGCCCTCAAATCAACGCATTTGGTTTCCTCGATCTCTCCTGGCCTGGAAATTACACCGGAAGACATCATCTCGGTTGATTCTGCTGTTTCTTGCTTTTTAAGAGTATCAGACTCGGTCACAGCTGCATCACATGCCGATGCTTTGCTGGCTGTGTTGGCTGAGTGGGAGGGGCTCTTCACAACAGAAACAAATGAAGCTGAAGCTGATTCTCCTGATGCCTCTGATGCAATGAATAGCTGGGGCAACGATGATTGGGATGAAGGGTGGGAGAGTTTTCAAGAAGAACCTCTCGAGAAAGAGACGAAGAGAGGCAACAGCCTTTCGATCCATCCCCTGCATACATGTTGGATGACAGTGATAACCAAAATGGCAACGCTCTCCAACCAAAGAGACATACTAAAATTGCTCGATCAGAATGTTGGAAAAAACAGTGGAATATTGCTCAGTGAAGATGATGCTCGTTTGCTGACGCAAACTTTGACGGAGGTTGATTGCTTTTTAGCTCTTAAAATTGCATTAATTCTCCCATACGAAGCGATACAGTCGCAGTGCTTGAATGCTGTCGAGAACAACCTGAAGGAACGAGGTGCACCGGACAACATAGTTGAGAACTTTTTCTTCTTTGTTCTCGTATTATCATCTGGAATTTTGTCGAACATTGTTACAAAAGCTTCATACGGCACCACATTTTCGTATCTGTGCTTCATGGTCGGTAACTTGTGCCGTCAGTCCCAGGAGGTACGTGTGGGCCCTACCGGAGATAACCTCGTTTTCCTCTTCGTGAAGCTTCTCTTCCCATGCTTTGTGGCTGAGCTTGTGAAGGCGGACCAGCAGGTTCTTGCTGGATTTCTAGTAACGAAATTCATGCACACGGATGCCTCCCTCAGTTTGATCAATGTCGCCGAGGCTAGTCTCAGACGATACTTGGAGAGACGAATCGTGGAATTACAGGAAAGTGGGCCGTGGGAGAATACGAGCTTGTGCGAACCTCTGGTGAATACGATGACCCATCTTAGGGGTAAGTTGGAAAATTCGATCCAGTCGGCACTGGCGTTGCTGCCTGACGGATGTTAGATAATTTACAAGTGCCTTCGATGATCCATGCTAATAGTATCTAGTTGTACTAGGTGAGAAGATCTGTGTTTTAAAGCCAGGTGAAAGGAAACCGTGTATTCTATCTTCTTTTATTTTATAGATTTATTTTTGGTCTTACACAAGATGAGTTTATACATCTACTAAGGACTGTTTTCTTATGGAATTCTTTTATTGGCATTTCCTTATTTGCAGGAAAATATTACTTGTTCTTTCTGCTCAATTATCGCTGTCACAGTTTAATTTAATTTTTGGGGTCTGTCGTGTACTATTTGATGGCATTTTTGCTTTAAATTATTTTTTTGAAAAATATAGTAGTAATTTGGCCATATTAAAAAATTGAAGATATTTCGCAAATGACCAAACTGCCTTATGTAACCTCACATTTTTTACGAGTTAAATTATTTTCTACCTCCCAAAAATAGATTCTTGTAGTATTTGATATAAGATTTCAATTCTTTTATACTTAAAATAAAAAAAAATTCACAAAATTTTGAAGAGTAGGAAGTTACTGTAGTTGGTTAATTTTTTTTTTTCTCATTTAGCCTCTATTAATATCCATTTTTAAAGATAAATTACAAGTAATGAGATGAGATATATTAAAGAGAAAAAATGAGTTACAAATTTAATAATTTTTATTTTGTAACAAATAAAATTTAAAAGTAAGTCTATTTTTGCGAAAGTATTTAATTAGTATTGGATAGGCTTAAATGGTAAGCACATTCCGTAATAACATTATGTTTTCGAGTGACCTAGAAAAAAATGGAGAGTGAGTGAGAAAAAAGAAAGAAAGAATTATTACCATATTCAAATATTACCATATTCATTAAAAAGCTACCGGTAAAACCGTTGACAACCCATTCAGATAGACTGTGATTATTATGAAGCGTCGATTACACATCGCTGTGTCATGTAGAGATCATATAATTGACCATACAATCTTTATTTTTATTTATATATATATAAGTAAATGAATACACAGATTCTATCGAAGAATTCACATTTGACATGGAGAAATTGCCATCAGATCTTTATCTGAAGATCTTCTGCTGCTTGGATCATCAAAATCTTGCAGCTGCTAACATGGGTATGTCCTAAATTTCAGATCTTTATTTCAATTTCGGATATTTTTTCAATTTTTTTGGTGTTTTCTGTTTTGGCTTGCTAAGATCTGAAGTGGGTTTCTTGAAACAGACGGGAGAAAGTACTTTTTTCATTCGTATTTTTTTTGGGAAATTAATGTTCTTTCGGTTTATCCATGAATATTAAGCTTTGATCATATGTATAAATATACATACATATATGTGTGTTTGTTACAATTCTGTTGACTTTGTATAATCCATTGTCGCCCTCTGTTCATTTATGACATAGAATAGGTAGACATCACTGTTTTAAAGAAAACCATTTAGAGATCTTGAGAATTGTGGTCGATTGAGGGTTCGTTTGGTTCAAATTTTTCAATGAGAATGATATTGAAAATCATTGAACAGAGAATATCTTTGGAATAAGTTTGAGGCAAAAAATAATTATCGGTTGAGAAATAGCAATTATTATATTGGAGAAGATAGTTAATAAAATGGGATAATAATTAACTTATTTTGAACTTCATTATCTTTTATAAAGCACAGTAAAATGACCATCTTTTAATTTATTAACCACCACAATTATCCATCTTCATTTTCCTTACCATTCTCATTTAAGAACTATGAATCAAGTGCCTGAATCTTTTCATTCATCACCATCCTTACAATAATTATTGCAATAAATCCATTGGGTTAAAGAAGTAGATGGATATATAGATGCTGAGATTAAAGATGTGTTATTCTGTCATCACAATTATGCTAAAAGATGGTTGTTTTGTGGTCCAAGTATGCAGGAAATGGAGGGAGTTGGCATCCGACAACGAGCTATGGTCTAATCTCTTCAAAGAAAGATGGGGGGTTGATCGAGCCACATTTTACGCGCCCTCAAATTCTGAGTTGTGGAAAAATGTCTACATTGTACAAGACCGATGTGATAGAGTCGGATTGTAAGTTAAACTGTATTCTTTCATGGGATTCTATTACTTATATGCTTGTCAACTTGTATTATCTGATCACTCAAATGGAAGGGAATTGTTTCCTATATTCTAAAAAAGTATGTGCAGAGTTATGTTTGCAAGAAAATGAGAGACAAACAACCAGTGTCCAAGAATGTCCATGCTCCCTTGGATGCAATGATTTTCTGAAAATAAGTGTAAATATGTGTGCTTGATCATTTGGGTTCAAAAGAAATTATGACATATAAAAGACTGATATATCCTTAGGTGTGTTGTGAGTCGAAAGCCAAAAGTACAGGAGATACTTCAGAAGCTCGAGAAAGTTGTTGCCTCGAGCTTCTGAAGCGAGTTCCAATCAAGGGTGGCATTAATGTCCTTTCATGTATCATTTGTCCATTCTCTTATTTTTCTTCAAAAATATGTGGTTGAATCCCACATTGTGAAGTCAGCCAGATTTTTACCAAATTACCACCAATGTGTTAGTATGAACTATCATAACATTTGCATGCAGGGGCTTGAAGATAATACGGGAAGGAGACGAATATTTCTTGGTTCATCAAGGCGAAATTCAACGGTGTTTAGGAACTCGACGACAAGAATCGGTAGAAGAAGAGCGGCCATGTTTAGGTATTATGGACAAAATTCTTTTCTTTATAGGGGACATGGAAGCTGCCTCAAGCCATGTGAAACGACACCGCTTGCTGTAGATTTGAAGATGTGTTGTTGTTCTGTATATGTCTTACCAGAAAGAGATTAATTTGCTGCATTATTTGTAGGAAATATGTAAAGCAGGGCATTGATGTTCAACAATTCATTTGTAAGCAATATTTTCTTCTAGTGGTAGATTAGTTTTGAAAAGTTGATGCAAATTCTCTCATCAAATTCAAATAATACCGCTATTTATTCCAATTAATTTGTACCTCGTAGTGATATATATATATATATATATATACATATATAAATATTTAATTCGTAATTTTTTAATCTATGAATAGACTCATATTGATATATTTCAAATTACAATCTCATATTCTTAATTTATGTGCTCAGATCTTAATCTATGTGCTCAAATTCTAATATATGTGCTTAGATCTTAAGCTTTGTGTTCAAATCCTAATCTATGTGCTCAGGTCTTAATCTTTATGCTCAAATCTAACTTATGTGCTCATATCTTAATCTTTATGCTCAAATCTTAAGCTTTTATGTTCTCAATTGTTGTATTCCGCACATCTACTTTTACCTTGATATATTTATTTATAATGTTGTATTTAAAATTTTATTATTGAGCTTATAATTTTATTTTAAATATATAATAATTTTTTCTTTATTATATTTACGCTTTATAAATATCAAATATTTATATATATATATACATATATATATATATATATATATCATTGTATTAAGATAATAAAAATTGATTAAAAATAAATATAATTATTCAAAGTGAAAAAGAAAGAATGTTTTATTAAGTGTATGTTTGTTTTCGGATTCACACGGATGAGCGTAGGATTTTGCAATCATGCTCCACACGAATTTGGGATTTAACACCCGTTTTTCAAATCTCAAACTCAATCCACACCTAAAAATACCTATTATACCTATAATTTGTTTTCCAACACAACATACTTATTATACCTATTATTACTCTTTCCAACACCACACAACTAAAAATACCTATTATGATAACTATAATATCAATCATTATTATATTCTGATTTGACATAAAGTAATATTTTACCCTACTAAAATCTCAAAACAAACACACATTTTTACTATTCATCAAAATTTTCATATCCCAATGTTGACATGGCGAACTAATACACCTAGCCCCGAAATAATCACTAAGGTTTGACAGGTTGCTAGGGCTCACCCCGACCCGTAGAAGGCCGGAGCTCGCCCACACGGGACAGCTCGCCCATGCAGCTCGCCGAAAGGAGCTCGCCTTTACCCCCACGAGGACCTCGCCGAGCTCCGTTACCAGTCAGCACCCAGAAGTTCGACAAGGCATCGGAGCTCGCCCTATAGCTCGCCCGGGAGCTCGCCCCATAGCCTGTAGGACCACGATGGTTGCGCTCTTTTTCCCTCCGTCCGGTTTATCCACAAGGGTGGTTTACGACGAGGTTTTTAATGAGGCTCATCTAGTCTAAGGCATTGTAGTAGGATGAGGCACGATGTAGGGAGCAGTGTGAGGGACCAGGACGAAGGTTACGGACCTTCGTCAACACCGAAAGCCAAATAGGCTCATAAGGTGCCGTCCCACACTCGCGCACCTATAAATAAGACCTCTCTTGTAACTATCAAGGATTCATTGAATACATTTCCTACACTCCACTTTCTCTCTCTAAGCTCTCATTCTCTCTATATTATCCAAGAACACAAATCATAAGATTATTGTTTGGTAGAATTGATCCGATATAAAGCCACATAACGAACCACGATTAGTAAATTCTATCAACAATTTGGAACTAGAAGGAGGGGGCCACGAATCTGAAAAATAAAAATTTTCAAGAACAAAAATTAGGGTTCCTTTGAAGATTTGAAGGTGTCCTTGATAAAACTCAAGAACACTTGAAGATACACATACATCTTCATCCTTTGGACAAAAAAAACCCAGATTTCCTGACGAAAACCCTAATTCCCGAGTTTACAAATTCTGCCCGGAAAAAGTTTTCAAACGCATGCGTGTACACGAATAAATCGAATTTCGGATAATTCGTCACACGCGAGGCTAGACGAAAATGTACACAGCTCCACCTAAGCTGGACGATCATCACCCCGGCGACCTCCCTCCACCTTGGCGACCTGCAGCAAGTTACCCCCTCCAAAAACCAAAAATGGCTACCACTCGAGATGCCAAAGGACAGACCTCCGCAGCTGCCGGAAGGTCCCGAGGGGGCGACCAAAACCAGGCCGAGGTGGAGACCTCACAACCACCTCCCCAGAAAAGCACCGCAGCTCCGCGACCTCCGCGAGTTGTGGTGGCACAAGAAGACCTGATCCCTGCTCTGAGGGACCTGGCCCACAACCCCGACGAGCTCCAACGCACCATCGCAACCTTACAAAGGTTGCAGCAGAGGCAGCAGGACGAGCTCGCCCTAGTACCCAGGCGAGCTCCAGCTGCCGAAGCCCGGGAGCAAACTAAGCCCACCCAGGGCACTCAGACCCGGGGGGAGTACATCGTCCTCCCCACCGAGCAGGAGGCGAGCTCGGCACAAGCTCGCCAGCATAGGGAAAGGGCCGACAAGGCCAAGATGGTGGAGGAGGAGCCCGCTCCTTACACCGGAAGAGATTCGACCTACACCGGGGCATCTGGCACCCACCAATCACAAAGGAGGGAAGTCCTCCAAGGCCGTCTGGGCCCGAGATACGGAGAAAACGAACGGACGACGGCCCCAGCCGCATCCCGTGGGGACTCCGACCAGAAACCACGCAGGTCTGCTCATGAGAGATTGAGAAGGCCCGCCACCGACAGGTTGGGCCCCCATGGCGGACGCCAATTCCAACCCGTCACGGAGAGGTCACCCCAGAGTGAGGCACCTCGGGGACGTGCGTCCACGAGGTGCACGACTTTCGAGCAACCTCCGCCGGAGGTGACCCGTGAGGACGAGCTGGCCTCGCTGAAAAAGGCCGTCGAAATGCTGCAAGCCCAAGTAGCAGCCAAGTCTGGCGGACCTGACGCCACCACTCTCCCCGCATCTCCATTGGCACCTGCCATTCTCCGCGCACCGGTCCAAAAGAAAATTCAATTGCAGGTGATGTCTGCGTACGAGGGCAAATCCGACCTGAAGGTCCACCTGGCCAAGTACGCAGACTTTATGATTTCTGTTGGAGCCACCGACTCTACTCAAAGCCGGAACTTCCCGCTGACCCTAGGGGACCGAGCTCACCGCTGGTTCTCTTCACTCGCCCCGGGGTCAATCTGCTCATTTGACCAACTCTCGCGGGAGTTCTTGGCCCACTTCTCTGGATTCGGATCCTATCTTACCCAGAAGCATCGACTCGCCAACATCCACCTACTGGAAGGCGAGCCAGTGAGCGAGGACACCAAGGTCGTCGCAGCGATGACCGAACTCAAGAGGGGCACTGACCTCTGGAAGGAGATGCACCTCGCATGTCCCAACACCTACACCGAATTCCGCCATAAGGCAGAGGTGTTCGTGGCTATGCAGGAGGCACTACTGAAAGAAGTTGGTGCCCAAGAGGAGAGGAAGCCCTACGGGAAGAAGTCCGGGGGCACATACAAAGGAGGTGGTTGATGAAGCCCAAGATGGGGGACCTGCGAGAGGTCAAGAACCAACACCAATGGACGTTGACCTAACTCCCCAAGTCACCGCACCATCCCAAGTTGACAAAACACCGGAGGTACTAACAGTTGATGAACCCGCCCGAGCTGAAAGCCAACCTGATGACCTCGAACCGCGCATAGGTCACGAACTCGCGCAGATGTCACAAGAGGAATGGGATGAGTTCATCAGCGACCCCGAGGTGGAAAAGTCAAAAGAGAAAAGCCACCCCCATGGAGGAACTAACGGCACTCCTGGTGGACCCGAAAAGGGACTTAGAACTTTTCATTGGTTCTGAGTTACCTGAACCGTACCGGTCGAGGATGGAGCTGTTCTTGATGACCAACCTGGGCGTGTTTGCCTGGTCCCATGAAGAGATGACGGTGATCCCGTTGGAACATGCTTGCCACAGACTCAACATAGACCCGACGAGGAGACCCGTACGTCAAAAATGAAGAAAGTATTTACCAGACAAATACGCAGGTCTAACTGTTGAGGTGGAGAAGTTGTTAGACAACAAGCTCATCAAGGAAGCTTTGTGTCCGCAGTGGGTCGCGAACCCCGTCCTGGTGAAAAAACACAATGGGATGTGGAGACTCTGCATTGACTTCACAGACTTTAATAAAGCATGTCAGAAGGACAATTTCCCACTACCTCACATCGATCAGCTAGTGGATAGCACCGCGGGCCATGAGATGATGACGTTCATGGATGCTTTTGCTGGCTACCACCAGATAGCTTTGCACCCAGATGACCAGGAACATACGGCGTTCTACACCAACAAGAACATGTATTGCTGGGAAAGGATGCCGTTCGGACTCATCAACGCCGGAGCCACCTACCAAAGATTGGTGAATAAAATGTTTGACCAACACATTGGCGAGTCCATGGAGGTGTATGTGGATGACATAGTTGTCAAGAGTCTGAGAAAGGAGGACTACCTGGACCAACTAAAGCAGACTTTCGACATATTGCTCCACTACAACATGAAGTTAAACCCCAAGAAGTCCAGCTTCGGCGTGCACTCCGGAAAGTTCCTGGGGCACCTAGTTAGCTAGCGTGGAATTGAGGTCAACCCGACACAGGTCCAATGTATAATCGAGATGGGTATACCAGATTTTGTCTAGAAAATTCAAAGACTGACGGGGTGCATGGCAGCCCTGAACAGATTCATCTCCAGGTCCGGTGACCGAAATCGTCCGTTCTTCGAGGTGATTAAGGCAAACACACGGAGGTACAAAGAGGCGGCCAAAGCCAACAAGCTCCACCTAAAAAACCACTTCGTCTGGACAAGTGAATGCCAACGAGCCTTAGTAGACATCAAAACATACCTGGCAGATACGCAGGTCCTGTCAAAGCCGATACCTGGAGAGAAGTTGTACCTATACCCAGCCGCATCAGAGGTAGCCATCAGCTCCGTCCTGGTCCGAGAAGAGGCAAAAACACACCTACCAGTGTACTACGTGAGCCAAGTCTAACACGAAGCTGAGTTGCGGTACACCCCAACAGAGAAGCTGGCTTATGCACTGGTGATGAGTGTTAGAAAATTGAGGCCTTACTTCTTTGACTACCCGGTAGAGGTGCTGACAACGTTCCCACTACGTCAAATACTACAACGCCCAGACACCGCCGGATGCCTGCTGAAATGGTCACTAGAGATCAGCCAATACGGTATAACCTACGCACCCCGAACAGCGATCAAGGGACAAGCACTTGCCGACTTCATCATCGAGCTAACTTTCCCACAAGATCCAATGAGGGGGCGTATAGCTCCGTGGCATCTCTATGTGGACGGATCATCAACCAGCGTAGCAGCAGGCACCGGCGTGGTCCTGATCAGCCCGGACAGACAAGTCTTCACCTCCGCAATCCGGTTTGACTTTTGGGTAACCAACAACGAGGCGGAGTATGAAGCGTTGATAGCGGGACTTAGGCTATCATTAGCTGTGGGGGCAACCAATCTTCAAGTTTTTGGAGATTCCCAGCTAATAATATCCCAAGTCCGGGGGGAGTATGAGGTAAAAGACCAGCAGATGATGACCTACCAAAAGATAGCCGCGCATCTGATCTTCGATGTTTACACAGGTTTACATCAATCAGATACCGCGGCTAGAAAACACACAAGCAGATGCTCTAGCTCGGCTAGCTACTAGCAATGGAGAAGCCGAATTCACAGAGGTTGTAATCACCACACTGAAAAACCCCTCGACATTCGATTACAAGATAAATCAAACCTCGAGTGGGGGGCAGGAGGGCAGTGAAGATGGTGGAGATTGGTACACTCCAATCCAAAGATACTTAACGGACGGAACAACCCCCACGGATACCTGGGAAGCTAGCCGGCTAGTAAAGCAAGCTGCCAGATATACGCTGCTGGATGGCCAACTCTACAAACGTGGATTCTCTCTACCCCTACTCAAGTGCTTGACTAAGAAGCAGGGGTCCGAAGTGTTAGAAGAAATCCACGAAGGAATTTGTGGGAGTCACGCTGGGGGTAAGCATTGGCATATAAGACGATCAGGCAGGGCTACTACTGGCCCACCCTTCGCAAAGATGCCATCAACTTCGCTCGAAGGTGCCGAAAGTGCTAACTTTTCGCACCTAACATCCACTCCCCAGCCAACCAGCTGAAGTCGGTTTTCAGCCCATGACCTTTCGCGAAATGGGAAATCGATTTGATAGGCCCATTTCCACCTGGTAGAGACGGTGTAAAAGTTTGCTGTTGTAGCAGTAGACTACTACACTAAGTGGGCTGAGGCCGAAGCTCTCACAACTATAACCCAAGAAAGGATGATCGGCTTCATTTGGAAAAACCTGATCTGCAGGTTCGGACTTCCGCAGTCGATCATCACAGACAATGGAAGGCAGTTCGACAGTTAAAATCTAAGAGACTTCTGCAGTTCATGGAACATCAAGAAGCACTACTCAACTCCGTACCATCCACAGTCGAACGGCCAGGTCGAGGCGGTGAACAAAATCCTGAAACACATATTAAAGCTCCGCCTCGAAGAGAAGAAAGGGAGCTGGGCAGACGAACTCCCGGAGGTCCTATGGTCTTACAGAACTTCCTACCGGGCCAGCACCGGAGAGACCCCGTTTGCTCTAGCCTTTGGAACTGAGGTGGTGGTACCCGTCGAAGTCCAAAACAAGACTTGGAAGGTGGTAGGATATGATGAAGAAAAGAATGACAAGGCCTTGGCAGTGGAGAAGGATCTGATCGAAGAGACCAGAGCTTCGTCAGAGATGAAGGACGCCACCTACAAGCACAGAGCAGAAAAATACTACAACTCCCAGGTCCGAGACCGAAAATTCAAGGTCGGAGACCTAGTGTTGAAAAAGAAGTTGATGGCCCCACCAGGTGTATTCGGTTCAAACTGGGAAGGACTGTTTCGGGTCACCGCAGCCTGGCCAAACGGCACTTATGATCTAGAAGACGCAGAAGGCAACGCCTCGTCATACACCTGGAGTGCGGCCCACCTGAAAAAGTTCTACCAATAGACTAGAATTCTGTAATAGACTAGTCGAAGGTTCGCATTAGAAATGTTGGTGGCAACCAGTGTAAAATACGTCGCTATAAAAGTTAAGGAATTTGTGAAATCAGAAAATTTTTCCAAGTGTCCGGACCTGCGTAGCTCGCCCCCTACGCGAGCTACCTCAGGTCGTCCACTGCCCAGAAGAGCTCACCAACCCCAGCTCGCCCGAGCACTCAAAAATCCATGATGCGCAAGGACCAAGGTCCCAAACGTTGTAATTAAATAGGTCGAAGGCAAAGGCCAAAGTGCCCAAGGTCACGAAGGTGCCCTTGTTAAAGGGTTGCTAAGCACCTAATGCCATAAGTTAGAAAAATTCGCGAAAAAGACGAAAAATGTCTAAGGCAAGGTTTATGAAACCCGATGGCCCAACGTGAATCAATCTAAGTACAGTTCGCTGCCCTAAGTGGTCTAAGACGAGCAATTCGCGGCCCTAAGTGGCGTAAGACGAAGAATACGCACTCTCAAAACAGAGGTACAATTCGTAGTCGTAAGTGACGTAAAACAAACGATTCGCTTCTCAAAGTAGAATAAGACGAACAGTTATGTACCAGAAAAATAAACAAGAATGAGCTATTTAAAAAAAATTATAACGTAAAAGCGCAAAAACGAAGTGCGAAGAGTTGGACAAAAAATGCTCGGTTTCTATTCAAAAGACACTTAGGAAATTTTCAAGGTTAGAATACTTGAAAATTCCTAAGTGTTCGAAGTGTTGCTAGCCACAAAGGCCGACTAGCTAAGCCATCTTTGAACTACAAAAAGCTCCTTCTGGGCGAGCTGCATGTGCCCGACGAGCTGCATCTACTTAAACAAAAATAAAAGACTACAAAAAAGAGCTCCTTCTAGGCGAGCTCTGGAGCCTGGCGACCTACTACAAGTTGAAAAATAAAAGGGGCTAATCTAAAAAAGCAAGAAAAGCTCAAACATCCGGAGCAGCGGGAGGGGCATTAGCAGGCACCTCGCTGGAGCCAGGGGCGATCGGGTCAGAAGGGAGAGCGAGCTCGGCCTCAGTAGTGATGTTGCCAGTAAGCCCAGTGGTGTCGAACTCACTAAGGTTCAGCACAGCGTCCCCGCAAGCTTCCTGGAGCTGTGCGACAGTGAGTGGAACCCGCTCCTCCTCCTCATTAGCGACCTCCTCTTCGCCAAGGTTCAGCTCCAGCACCTCAACCATCTTGATGATTTGAAAGCGGGCCGGTACGAAGTTGAGAGGGATGCCGAGCTCTGGGAGGTCACCAATGTCTAGCTCGGCGCCGTCCGGGAAGGGAACCCGGTCCAAGCAGGCCTTGAAGTCGCCCATAACCGCCTCGACCCCGTCATCCTTGTGAGCTCGAGCCCACCAGAGAGTTCGCAAAACCTCGGCATAACATTGGATGCATCCTTTGTCAGAGGCCTCGGCCCTCACGGCCGCCAGATCCAGCGAGGAAGAGGCATTGTTCCGCAGCTCGGCAACCTCGTTGACTTTCACCTCCAGCTCGCCTCTCCGTCTTTCACACTCGGCGTTGGAGCTCTTCACCAGGCCTTGCTGCAGTGTGAGGTCCTTCTTGGTAACCTTGTGATTGCCGACCTCCTGGGCGAGCTGGGCGGCGAGCTCATCTTCCTTGGCTTTTATTCTAGCCTCTGTCTCCTGCTCGAGCCTGGCGAGCTTGTGTTGGAGGTCCTCGAGCTGCTGCAAGGCACTTTGCTCGATAGCCAGGGATGCCTCGGCTTTCTCCTCGGCGAGCTGCACCTGTTTCTTGGCCTTGTCAGCGATGTCCGCCAAGGCCAGCATCCTCTTATTTCTGTCGGAGCTGCCTCCAGCTCGGCGACCTGCTCCAAAGCCTTCTGGTTGGCGAGCATTAATCTACTCGCGTGGTGAGCCGAGAGGAGGAGGTTCTCCTTCAGGTCCTGACTATTGATGGTCACCACCAGCGGAGCCGTCCAATGCCTCGGCATCTCGCTCACAGTGTTCCGAACTAGGCCCGGATGGAGGCTCCGCATCGACGTTAGGGAGCGAGATCGCTCGAAGGCGTGCAGGGCCTCGTGACGATTCGGGAAGGCGATTGGGGCATAACTGCGAGATCAAAACAGATTGAAAAATGTTAGAAAAATAGAAGACAATAAGCGATGAAGATCAACAGAGCGAGCTACTTACTGAACACGGTCGGGGTCCCATCCCAAGAGTGTGTCGTCGGTAGCTCGCACCCCAAATGGAGACGGGGAAGGAGGCGAGCTCCGGATTGGTGTGGCCGCCAGTGGGGCGGTGGATTGAGCAGATCCTCCCTGCCCGGACCTCGCCGAGGTCCTCTCAGTTCGGTCAGAATCCTCGTCGCGAAGGCCAGTATACTTGGTCCTCTTCCCGCCTTGGGGGTCCTCCTCGCCTGCTCGGGATTCTTCACCTCTTTGGGGCCCTTTTTTCCCGTGACCTCACTCGGAGGAGATGACAGTTCGCCCCCACCTCGGCTGGTCCGAGCGACCTCCGCAGCCTTAGACCTAGACTTCTCGGGGGCCTTGGTCTTTTCCCTCTGGGTCCCCGACCCTCCTACCTCGCCCTTCTGAGAGGCGAGCTCTGCTTCCTTGCTCGCCTCCAATGCGAGCACGGATGGCGGGGCGAGTCTGTTGGGGCGAGGTGGGCCCATCTCAAAGCGGCGTTTAATGATTTGATAGGCCTCGGGGACCTCGGCGATAGGAAATGCGATGAAGGTACCACCTGCACAAAAATTGAAAATATCAGCATCTCGGGCGAGCTCCGAAGAGTTGTGAACCTGGGAGCTCGGGACCTTGAAGGTCGAGGTGGTGCGGTAGAGTAAGGAGCCCGGCAAGCCTCAAGCAGTGATGTTTGCACAGGTGGGCGATCTTCCTGTCCTTCTCACTTCTCAAGCAGCAGATAGCACGCACCACGTCAAACTCATCCGATATCTTAGGCTTGCCCCTGCTAGATTTGTGGAGCTTCGGAACTGTAAAAAGAAAGAAAAATTGAATTAGTAAATCTAATTCAACCCACACACACTGAATCAAGCGACATACTGCTCACTTCCCCGTATCCCTCCGGAGTGGGAATACGGTCACCCCGCCCGTGGAATGTGTTAGAAGCTCGCCAATCTCCACCAATGAAGAAAAACTGCTCCTTCCAGCAGCAGATTTTGTTCGGCAAATCCCCAGGAAATTTCTCTCCCGGGCAAGCTTTCAAATAGTAATAGCCCGCGTCATTCTTCGCCTGCTTGGTTACAGTGAAGAGCTCGCCCAGGTCCGCTGAGGTCATCACATTCTCGTAGCCCTCCAACCCAAAGACGGACAAGGCGGTGAGAAGGTTGCTCCACCCGTTCGGAGTAAGCTGGGTCATGGCCAGATTGTTGTCGGCGAGGAACTGACCGATAATTAGATGCAGAGGCAAGGTAAGCCCGGCCCTGAGGATATCGACGTTAAGGGCGGTCAGCCCTTCGGGAGGCGCATCGGCCCGCTCGTTCTTCACTGGGGAATACATGAAGATGTCGAGCGGGATGCGGTACTTCCTACGTATGATGGGCAGGTCGCACTCATCAACGACACTCACCACCTCGCCGGCCTTGTAGTCAGATGGGGCGACCTTTTCTAAGTCGGCGGTAAGTGCTCGAGCCGGACAGGGGAAACTCGCCGCGTGCTCGGCGACATACTCACCCCAGTCGAATGGATGGATGACCTGCGCAGAGACCTGATATTCAACCAACTGGGGCTCCGGAAAACCGATACGACGGAACCACTCAAGTGTAACTTCTTCTAGGTCGCCTTCCTTCTCACCCTCGTTGGCGACCTCGACGACCTCCTCGCCAACCTCGGCGCCGACCTCGGCAACATCTTCGCCAGCCTCAACGGGCTCATCATTACCGCTGACAACTCTTTCCTCGGGGGCAACCTCGTCACCTTCCTCCCATACCTCCGAGTCAGTGTGGACTTTGCCAAGTAGCTCGTCGGAGTCCGGGTGAGCTACCGAGGTCGCCTCGGAGCTAGAGCTGACATCCACGTAAGAAATCTGGGGAGGAGGCTCATCCTCAATCATTGGTTATTTTCCGGGGTTACGGTTAGAGGGAGTCCCACTCGATTCATGGGTCGATATAGTCACAGTGCAGTCCGTAAATGTCCAAAAATCAGTCCAAAGTCCTCGCCGGAGTCA
The DNA here is from genome assembly GCA_026898435.1 of Prunella vulgaris. Classification (NCBI taxonomy): domain Eukaryota; kingdom Viridiplantae; phylum Streptophyta; class Magnoliopsida; order Lamiales; family Lamiaceae; genus Prunella; species Prunella vulgaris. The sequence goes on from JAPKLY010000182.1 coordinate 513,222, forward strand.
CGGTAATAGGTAGCCGGAAAAGGTTCAAAAAGTCTCCAGAAATGTCCAAAATTCCTGAAGAACTTGAAGAAATTGGAAGAAAGGAAATGAAAGGGAAGAAGAAAGTGAGTTTTCTACCTTGAGGAGCGCCGGAAACTTCGTCAGAAATGGAGGTGCCGTTCGCCAGAAACTTCTATGAAAACTAGGAAGTGGAAAAGTGAGAAATGAACTCATCTTCCCCTATTTATAGACGTCGGGGCCAGGTGCGATATTCGGGAAATGCGAGGACCTGTTTGCAAAAGCTTTGAAAGTTGTCATGATTATGGGCGGGAACCGAGGCCTCAAAAGGCGTGCACGACGCTTGGTTTCCCACACCACGTCGGCCGAAAACAACCGCCATGGCCGAGCTCGCCTGCTAGCTCGGCAATTACCCACAGATAGTTCGCCGAGATTCAAGTTCTCCAGCTCGCCCACACATTTGACGAAGTCATGATGCACGCGAGTTGGGGGTAAATATTGACATGGCGAACTAATACACCTAGCCCCGAAATAATCACCAAGGTTTAACAGGTCGCCAGGGCTCACCCGGACCCGTAGAAGGCCAGAGCTCGCCCACACGGGGCAGCTCGCCCAAAGGAGCTCGCCTTTACCCCCACGAGGACCTCGCCGAGCTCCGTTACCACGCAGCACCTAGAAGTTCAACAAGGCATCGGAGCTCGCCCTATAGCTCGCCCGGGAGCTCGCCCCATAGCCTGTAGGACCACGATGGTTGCACTCTTTTTCCCTCCGTCCGGTTTATCCACAAGGGTGGTTTACGGTGAGGTTTTTAATGAGGCCCATCTAGTCTAAGGCATTGTAGTAGGATGAGGCATGAATGTAGGGAGCAGTGTGAGGGACCAGGACGAAGGTTACGGACCTTCATCAACACCGGAAGCCAAATAGGCTCGTAAGGTGCCGTCCCACACTCGCTCACCTATAAATAAGACCTCTCTTGTAACTATCAAGGATTCATTGAATACATTTCCTACACTCCACTTTCTCTCTCTAAGCTCTCATTCTCTCTCTCTATATATATTATCCAAGAACACAAATCATAAGATTATTGTTTGGTAGAATTAATCCGATATAAAGCCACATAACGAACCACGATTAGTAAATTCTATCAACACCCAAGATTTAAAAAATATGACTTGCTACAAACACCTAAATTCTAAAACATAGTATGAAAATTGGTTAAGTTTTATGTTGTATAGGTGGTGGAGAGAAATGAATTATATATTGGTAGTGGTTTGTGATGATTTGTTAATAAAGAGAGTCTAAGAATCGCTAATGTTTAATTATTTTATCATAATTATTATTTGCATAATGAGTTTATGTTTAGACCATAAAAAATACTATTATTAATTTATCGAAGACATTCATCTCATCTAAAATTTCAATTTTTTAAATGATGTGAAATTAATTAATTAATTTTTTTAGCATTATTAATGTTTTAATTTTAATAGAGTGTGAGTGCGTATTACCGTTGAGATGCGTGGATTTTAAAATTTGAATCTAATTGGATCTAACATGTATTTGATTTTGTAAGCTATGTTGATAAAAGGATATAAGCTCGAAGATTAAAGGACAATTAAAGTGTAAACAAGTTAGAATGCTTGATCCTCGCCAGCTTGCTCGCCTGGCCCAGGGATGGCAAGGCAACAAGCCCACGTGCCCGTCACCAAGTTGCTCGCCACCCTGCTCGCCAGATTACTCGCCTGAGCCCAGGGATGGCAAGGCAACAAGCCCACGTGGCCACACCCGAGCTGCTCGCCACCCTGCTCGCCAGTTTGCTCACCCAAGCCCTGGGGTGACGAAGCAGTAAATCCATAAGGCTGAGACCAAGCTGCTCGCCAAGTTGTTCGCCAGACTCAGTAGTGACAAAGCATCAAGCCATAAGGCTAAGCCAAAGGTGCTCGCCCACCTGCTCGCTATGTTGCTCGCCCGGATGATCGCCCCTCTCTCAGGAATAAAGACACAAGATGTCCAGAGAACCTAGGAGGAAGGCATAGGTCGTTAAGGTTAGAGTGAGTGGGGCAAGTCATTGAGGTGGTGACAAGTGGAGGACACTTGTCACCATCAGAGGCTATATGTCCTAAAAACATGTCACCTCACTAATAAGAGAGTATAAACAGGTGAAAACACCTCATTTGTAAGGATTTGAATGTCTAAATAAAAAAGAACACCTTACAACATTTCTCTCTCTACAATTTCTCTTATATTCATAAGATTACTACAAATTATATCTTTGATTATTGTTTGAGTAATTCCCTAAGATTAATTAGTCACATAAATTTTCAATTACAAGAATTGCTCAACAATTTGGCGCTAAAGAAAGGGCCTTTCGAACCTCCATCGATTTGAAGAACTCACGTTCGTTCTTCGTTCTCCCAAGAACAATCATTCAAGTTGTGAGAATTGTGTGAAGAACGAAAGGGTAATCTTCAAGCGTAAGTGTTTCCAAGGAAAACCTCGGTTTTCAAGAACACGAACTAGAAAAGATTCCCTTGAAGAATTTAATTTCCCAACGTAATTTCACCAAAAATGACAAGGCATATGTACGAGGTTTCCCACGACGAATCCCGCACCACTTCGACGAGTTGAAGGTGGAAGGGAAAGAAACCGTCGGGACGCCCGCAAACCAGAATGACCCGAGTCTCAGCATTACCAGCAGCCCCGGTTAGGCCCCAGATCGAAGCAACCTTGGAGTCAGTAGTGAAGACTCCCGAGGACATCGAGAGGGCGATGGCCATGTTGCAACAAATGCAAAGGCAACAGGTGGTGGTGACTCGTCAGCCTATAATTCAAGTAGACCCGATGGAGACAAGACATGAGACGTGGACGAGTTACCATGAAGAGGAGGCTAGTAGTGGACGTGTCACCCCGGAGAATTCAAAGGGCAAACAAAAGATGAGTGATCGTCTAGGACCCCAACCTAGACGATCAGACCAGCGACCAGATGTTCGAGCATCTGGGCGACCAGCTGGGCAAACAGAAGATCAGCCCAGACATCAAGGGTCACAAGGTGATAGGCATGTTGAGCCAAGTCATCATTCCGGGAGTAGAAGGTCTGGGTATTCCCAGCATCAGGAGCCTTGCTAGTCAGACGCAAAACATCAACATAGGCCCGTTCAAGAATGTTTAAGAAGACGAGCATCCGAGAGGTTGGGCCCAAACACTGCAAGTAACCTCCAACGACCATACCGGGAGGTCACCCAAAGTGAGGGACTACCGGGGGTAGCAAGTCAGTATGAGGTGCACCCGGAACAGCCTCGAGGAGGGGATCATCTCGGGGGTCGTCGGTTCTTGAGATAGAAAAATTGAAGAAGGCAGTGGAAGACTTGCAGCAACAAGTGGCCGCCAAGGACAAAGCCGAAACATACACATCCCTCCCCATTTCACCATTATCAACAACCATCCTTACAGCACCAATCCAGAAGAAGATACAATTTCCATCACTGGTGCTGTACGAAGGGGAGCCTGACCCCAAGGTCCACATCTCAAAATATGCCAACTATATGATCTCAATGGGGGCATCAGATGCAACTCAATGCAGGAATTTCCCCTTGACCTTAGGGGACCGTGCTCACAGATGGTTCTCTGCGTTGACACCCGGATCTATTCAGTCGTTTGGCCAGTTGACCCGAGAATTCTTGTCCCACTTTTTGGGATTTGGAACGTACCTGACACAGAAGCATCGACTGGCCAACATTTTGCAAGGAGCCGAGGAGACAGATCAGCAATACCTTGAACGTTTTGACGAGATCCTTTTAGAAGGTGAGTCGGTTAGCGATGACACAAAGGTTGTTGCAGTCATGGTGGGACTGCGTAAAGGAACGGACCTATGGAAAGAAATGCATCTATTCTATCTAAGTACATACGCTGAGTTCCATCATAAAGCCGGTGTATACGTTGCAATGCAAGAAGCTATGGCTAAGCAGTTAGACACGGAGACTGCCTACAAGAAGAGTGGTAAGAAGCCTAGTGGCAGCGGTTATAAAGCTCCAAAGAACCTGAAGTCGTTTGGAGATACTGTGGAGTACAAAGAAAAGTTTAATCAGGTGTTGACTACCACGATCGATCATGTGTTCATGGCAGTGAAAGATCAAGACATGCTGACGGCTCCCCGGAAGATCAGACAAGATAGAAGCAAGTTAAACCCAAACAAATTCTGCGCATACCATCAAAGCATCGGACACTTCACCAGTGAGTGCCGTGATCTTCTGAAACAGTTGTTGAAGTTCTATGAAGACAGAAAGCTTGCAGAGTTTGTGAAGAAAGCTCCGGGAAAGAGACAATGACAGCCAAGACAAGAAGCTTCGAATGATGAGGATAGTGATGAAACAGATAGGGCTCCGAACAGACAAGTGCGTCGGGGTCCGCCAGTGGTTCCCGCTCACCAAGAGCCCAACCATGAAATTTTGGTGCTCGAGGAAATTGGCACAGCTGGAGGGATGGTTGATGGACGCCCAACCTCAAAAAGGCAAAAGAAAGCGGAAATCCGGACAGTTAATCAAGTACAAGAGACGGGGTCCGGATCAAAAGCATCAGCTAAGCCAACTGCAGACTTGGTTTTTTCACAAGCAGACCTCGAAGGAATCCTGACACCGCACAACGACTCTTTAGTCATCAGCGCAAACATCATGAACACAAGAGTGCACCGGCTGCTAGTGGATATTGGAGCATATACGAACATCCTTTTTAAAAAGACACTAGATCAGCTAGGGGATTACGAGTCTTACATAGAAGATTGTAATCACAAGATAGTGGGATTCGGAGAGGCTGTGACCGTCCCACTATGTGTAATAAGACTGTCTATAGAACTTGTAGCGCTAGAGGACCCGGAAAGGAGGATGACTAGGTTGCTAGATTTCTTAGTCGTAGATCAACCATCCACCTATAACGGGTTCCTCGGACGCCCCTTCATTTCGGAATTCAAGGCCGCATGTTCTACTTACTACTATTGCATTAAATTCTCAACACTTAAGGGTGCATGTACAATTAAAGGAGACCAGAAGAAAGCACGAGAATGCTTATTGACTCTGAAGAAGCCTGTTACCCTGGTGTTGGTATATGAAGACATAGCATCTCAACACTCCCTAGATGAACCTAACATCTTGGATGTTATCTCCATCGAGACCGAGATGATGGAAGTGGATCAAATGCGGGAGGAGATGGAGATAGATGATATACCCTTACGAGGTCAGCAGGCCGAGGGGCAGACAGAAAATAACACGGAGGGTCGAGCTGATATGCCAACAACGGTAACCGAAGCGGATGATGATGCGGAACCAGCACCGGAGGGTCAAACAAGTGAGTCGGATGATGTTGAGCCCTGGCTGGGTTACGAGCCAATCCCGATGGAGATGTATATGCGTTTGGAAGGGCCCATCGATGATCCAAGATGGAAGGACAAAAAACGACGTGCCACTCCAGTCGAAGACTTGAGGTCCATACAGGTAGATCCTAATAAAAAGGACTTAGAACTTTTTATTGGGGCAGAGTTAGAAGAACCCTACAGAAGCAGAATGGAGGAGTTCCTTCGGGCCAATCTCGATGTGTTCGCATGGTCACATGAGGACATGACGGGTATACCAGTAGAACATGCTTGTCACCGCCTCAACATTGACCCCACAAAGAAGCCCGTCCGCCAGAAGAGAAGGAAGTATGGACCTGATAAGTATGAAGCATTAAACGGCGAGATGAAGAAGCTTTTGGACAATAAGCTTATAAAGGAGGCACTATGTCCTCAATGGGTGGCAAATCCCGTCCTGGTCAAGAAGCCGAACGGAGCGTGGAGACTCTGTATAGACTTCACAGACCTCAACGCCGAGTGTCCAAAGGATAACTTTCCGTTGCCTCACATAGACCAGCCGGTGGATAACACGGCATGACATGAAATAAGGACTTTTATGGATGCCTTTGCAGGTTATCATCAGATTGCCATGCACCCGGATGATCAAGAACATACAACTTTCTACACAAATAAAAATTTATTCTGTTGGAAAAGGATGCCCTTCGGGTTAATCAACGCCGGCGCCACGTACCAAAGACTTGTCAACAAGATGTTCGATCAATACCTTGGCAACACAATGGATGTCTATGTCGATGATATTGTGGTAAAGAGCCTCAGAAAGGAAGATCAATTGGAGCACCTCAAGCAAGCGTTCGACATCATGAGAACATATAACATGAAACTTAATCCAAAGAAGAGCAGTTTTGGGGTACAGTCCGGCAAATTCTTGGGGCATCTGGTGAGCCAACGGGGCATTGAAGTCAACCCTTCACAAGTCAAATGCATTTTATAGATGGGACCACCGAAGGACGTACGAGCTGTTTAAAGACTCACGGGATGTCTCGCAGCATTGAACAGATTCATATCCAGATCCGGAGACAAAAACAGACCATTCTTTAAGTCCATCAAAGGCAAAGGCATCTGCAAAAGAACCTGGAAAAATAACTATGTTTGGACTGATGCATGTCAAAGGGCATTCGAAGATATAAAAAGCTATCTCAGCAACCCCCAGATCCTGTCAAAGCCCGTCCCAGGAGAAAAGTTGTATTTGTACCTGGCAGCATCAGAGGTGGCCATAAGCTCAGCCTTAGTACGTGAGGAGGGCAAAGCACATTTACCAATATACTATGTCAGCCAGGTGCTACATGAGGCAGAGCTGCGATATTCCCCAATGGAGAAGTTGGCGTATGCCTTAGTGATGAGCGTACGGAAGCTCCGACCCTACTTCTTCGACCACCAGGTGGAAGTCTTAACGACATTCTCCTTAAGGCAAATCTTATACAAACCCGACACTGCCAGACGATTGCTAAAATGGTCACTAGAGGTCAGCCAATATGATATAACCTACGCTCCCCGAACAGCGATCAAAGGGCAGGCTCTAGCAGACTTCATAGTAGAGCTGACCTACCCTCAAGATCCGATGAGGGGACGTATATACGCATGTCACCTCTACGTAGACGGCTCAGCAACAAGTTTCACAGCCGGTGCAGGTGTTGTCCTGGTGAGTCCCGACAAGCAAGTATTCACCTCAGCAATAAGGTTCGACTTCCTAGCAACCAACAACAAAGCCAAATACGAAACACTTATTGCAGGATTGAGACTATCATTAGCTGTGGGGGCAACCAGACTTCAAATTCTTGGGGATTCGCAGCTAATAGTATCTCAAGTCCGAGGTGAATACGAAGCAAAGGATCGACAAATGATCATCTACCAAAGGATCGTTGCACACCTGATATCCAGGTTCGATCAAGTATACATTGAGCAGATCCCCCGGCTAGAGAACACACAAACGGATGCTCTAGCTCGTCTAGCTACAAGCACTGGAGAACCAAGTATCTCGGAGGTGGTGGTCACAAAGCTAACGAATCCTTCAACATTTGATTATATTAATCAAGTGTTGAAGAGGGGGCAACAAATAGTGAACCACCAACAAATGATGGACGACTAGCGTACACACATTGCTAAATACTTAACTAGTGGAGAACAGCCGGGAGATCCGTGGGAAGCACAACGGGTTGTGAAGCAAGCTGCTAGACACACGATGGTCGAAGGACAGTTGTACAAAAGGGGGATCTCATTGCCATTACTCAAATGTCTCTCCCCGGAGGAAGGTCAAAAAGTGTTGGAAGAGATCCATGAAGGAATATGTGGAGGCCACGCCGGGGGGTAAGCTCTAGCCTACAAGACTATTAGGCAAGGGTACTATTGGCCGACGCTGCGAAAGGATGCTATCAAATATGCTAAAAAATGTTTGAAGTGCCAACAGTTTGCTCCAAGAATTCACACCCCGACGCAAGAATTAAAATCTGTATATAGTCCATGGCCATTTGCTAAATGGGGTATCGACTTGATCGGCCTATTCCCTCCCGGAAAAGGTGGAGTAAAATTTGTAGTAGTGGCCGTGGATTATTACACCAAGTGGGCCGAAGCAGAAGCTTTAACGACGATAACCCAAGAAAAAATGATAAGCTTCATTTGGAAAAACTTGGTATGCAGATTTGGGTTCCCACAGTCTATCGTCACAGATAATGGAAGATAGTTTGATGGGAATAAGCTAAGAGATTTCTGCACATCATGGGACATCAAGAAACATTACTCCACACCATATCATCCTCAATCAAACGGACAAGTCAAAGTTGTGAACAAGATCTTGAAACACATTCTGAAGATCCGGTTGGAGGAAAGAAAGGGTAGTTGGGCCGACGAGCTGCCAGAAGTCCTATGGACCTATAGGACGTCTTATAGAACAAGTACCGGGGAGACACCATTTACCATGGCTTTTGGAGTCGAAGCAGTCATCCCGGTGGAGGTCCAACATCGGACGTGGAGGATAATCAAATATGATAAAGGAGCAAATGAAGATGATATGGCGGTGGAAAAGGATCTGATTGAAGAAACAAGAACTTCTGCGGAATTGAGAAATGTCGTCTACAAACGACGAGCTGAAAAATATTACAACTCACAGGTCAAGGATAGAAGGTTCAAGGCTGGCGACTTGGTGATGAGACGGATATTGGCGGTTCCTACAGGAGTATTTGGTCCAAGATGGGAAGGTCCGTTCAAAATAACGAAGAGCTGGCCGAATGGGACATATGACTTGGAAGATATGCAAGGCAACCCTTCGTCGTACACCTGGAACGCGGCACATCTCAAGAAATTCTACCAATAAAGACTTGTACAAATTTTCTTTTGAAACCGTGCTCGCCCAACATGTGTAGGGGCAAGCAGGTTCGTTTTAGAGAAAGTCAAGCATGTAAGGTCATATTATGTTGAATAAAGAAGATGTTTCCTTTCAAGATGGTGTATCGAAAGACGTCTCAAGTTATAAGCTCAAAAAGACTTACAAGTCAAAAATAAAGGCAAGGTATTGAGACTAACCCTACGGATATAACCGACAAAAGTGAGTCCTTACCAATCAATAAGCCCACATAAAAAAAGATGGAAAATAAAGGTGTAAATTCGTGATTCCGCAAAAGGAAAAGTAAGACGAATCAATTAAAACACCATACACAAAAACGAGCAATAAATAACTTAGACACAAACGTTACTAAAGACACAAACAAGTTCGATAGAAAGGAAACTGCATGTTCATTAATGACAAAAGGAATTCAGATACATGTGGGGCGCCTTCGAGGGCGAAAGAAGCAAAAATCACATGTAAAAAGTAAAAAGCAAAAAAGTTCAAGGCAAAAGAAGGTCAAGCACCCTACTGCTCGCCAGCCTGGTCGCCGGCATGCTCGCCAGGCTGCTGCTCGCCAGCCTGCTCGCCGGTACCCTAGGGGGAGAGACCTGGAAGAACCGCAATCGGCGATAGACCCTCGGTGTCAACCATCACATCATCCTCAGCATCAATCTGAAGAGGGGGATAATTTCCACCAATGATCTTAAGAGTGGGAGGCACGACACTAAGGTCGACGCCCATCTCCTCGAGATCACCAATGTCAACTACCAAACCCTCCTTGAGAGGACGCTCAGTGAGGAAGTCGGTAAACTCTTTATTCAGGGCCGTCCAAGGGTCTTCATTCTCACCAACGGCATGGTGGTAGGCTCGGAGATTCTCGGTGAAAGCGTAAACAAACCCAAAGTCAGACAATTCGGCTCGAATGTCGGCTACAACATCAGCACTGTAGCACTTAGTATGTGCAGCCTTGTGCTCGGCCAGCTGGGTCCGAGTGGCTTGGAGTTCTTTTTCCAACTCGGCCACTTTTCCTCGAGCCACTCGACCCTCCTCCAGTTGAGCTCTCACACTTGCCAACTCAGCCCGAAGGCCATCAGCTTCGGTCTGGGACCACTCAGCACTTGCAATGGCCGATTGCTTGGCATCCAAGGAAGCTTTAGCCTTAGCTTCAGATGTGGCAACCTTCTTCTTCATATCATCCCTCTCCTTCCTCAGGGTGTCATTCAACACCGCGTACGACTTCTCCAAAGTCACGGCTTGCTCAGTGGCGCACTGAGCAGTAATGAGGGCACCACTCGAATGATGCATAGCTGTACGAATGTTGTCGGTTAATGACTGATGCTGGATAATAATATCTTGAGACTGAGTCCAATGGCGGGTGGCAGACTCAACGGACCTCCGAAGAAGACCCGGAAGCTCGTTAAGAGTCTTCGGAGGCCGGGCAAGTACAAACTGATGAACCACCGGGCTGTGCTGCTGGTAACGTGAAAGGTCATACCTGCATAGAAAGTTCATGCAAAATAACACTTAGAAAAATTTCCACAAGAAATTTGGAAATTTCCAAGTATAAATATGTTAAGAGGTTTTGAAGGGTGTTACCCTGCAGCTCGATCCTGATCCCATCCCAGAATAGAGATATCCGATAACTGCCCAACAGAGCGGATGGGTGCGGGGGCAGTGGAGGTACCGGCTGAGAGCGGAAGTGTAGGCTCTGAAGCCCCAACGCGGCCAGAGCCACCGAAACCTGAGACTCTCGAAGTCTTTGCCCTCTTGGTAGCTTCAGCTTCACGTTCCACTCATGACCCGTCACCACGATGTAAACGGCGGCCACCACCCGGAGAGTCACTCGGGGCTTGTCTATCCTCGACTCGAGGAGCCCGTGGGGGAGCAGTGGAACGGGTAGTCACTTCGGTGCCCGTCCCTTTCTTGGCCCTGGCCGCCTGTTGAGCAGCTAATACAACGGATGGGGGATCCCTCTTGGTTCTAGCCATTCCAAATCTCTGGTTTAAAGCTCGAAAGGAAGGGGGAATGGCAATAGTAACGGCCGCGACTGCAAATATCAATAAATATGAAAAGAGTAGAAAGTTTTTACAAAAACTTCAAAGCACAAGACAAAAGCTCATAACGATTATACCTGTGGGATGAACGACTTGAGCTCGTAGGTGACGAGGAGTTATGATAAACCCCGAGGCGATGCGGCAACTGGACTTGTTCAAGTACTCGAACGTTCTATCCTTCTTGTTCCGACGACAAACAAGGATATAAGTAAACTTGAACTCCTCAGAAAGACTTGTCTTCTTCCAACGCCGAGGAATCAAACCTGCAGACATAGAAACAAGATGCTGTTAGACACGATATCGAGAAACGAAATCCCAAGTACAAAATAAGTCCTACGCTGTAACTCGCCAAACTCTGTAGGAGACATAATACGTCCCCCAAGTACTTCATTATTGTCCGGGGCTCGCCAATCTCCACCGATGAAGAAAAACTGCTCCTTCCAGTCTCTCACCTTGTTGGGTAATCCTTCAAGGATCTTCATATCACTCCTCGCCTTCAAGTAATAGTAACCCTGGCCTTCCTCGGAACACTTACTGAGGCAGAGGGTGTAGTTCACCTCTTGAGGAGTCAAACGGTCCTTATATTTCTCCAAGGTAAAGACCGTACAGAGAGATATCAGATATGTCCAGGCGTTGGGTGTTAGCTGTGTGATCGCCAAACCCGTCGTCTCCAGGAAACGACCGATGAGAGGGTGGAGAGGCAACGTTACACCGGCGGCCAGTGTATGTATATTTATTGATGTTAAACCTTCCGGAGGACAGTCAGCTCTTTCATTCTCCCGAGGGGCGTACATCATGACGTCGCAGGGAATGTGGTACTCCCTCCGGATGCTGTTAAGGTCATCCTCATCAATAACACTCACCACAGTGTTCACCTTGTAGTTGGTGCGGTCACCCTTCTCAAGTTCTCGATACTGTCGGGGGGGAGTTGGAAAGTCAGCGGTATACCGTTCATAGTAGGCTCTCCAATCAAACTCTCGCTCGATGCCTTTGGGGATGGATTTCTCAGACATGTGAGGTTGTGGGAAACTAACGGACTAGAACCACTCGGTGATAGAGTCGTCACTATCATCACTACTGGAGAGCGCCTCAACATCCTCCTGGTCATCATCATCTGGGCGAGCAACAGGCTGCTCAACTACCTGCTTGCCCGGCTGCTCGCCCATCTGCTCGCCGGCCTGCTCGCCTCCTTCCTCCGACGGTCGATCAATCTCTACGATCTCGGGATCGGACCCCGCCAAATGAACTGATGAGAGGCCGGCAATCGGACCGCCTTCCTTCATTGGTTGTTTGCCCGGATTCCGGTTAGAAAGGGTGTGGCTTGAAGATGAAGACATTGAAAAATAGGAAGAGAAAAGAAGATTGGCCCTAGGATTGTGCTAACTACCGAATCAAAAAGTCCACCGTCTTAATTCTGGTTAAAATTTGCCCAAAGGAAATTCCGGCGAACAATAACAACATAAGAAATATAAACGAGAACAAAATTGGAAAACAGAAAATAAAAAGAAAGAGATTGTAAAACTACCTCTGATTAGAACGCCAAGATCGTTCGTTGGAATGGGAATAGCAAGGGTCGCCGGAAAAAGCTTGGAGATTTAAGTCGCTGAAAATTTCAGAGAACAAATAAAGTGAAGAAGAAGATGAATAGTGATATGAAACCCTATTTGTACATTCGGGTAAAAGAGAAAGGAATGAAAAGGTTCAGGTGCTTTTCTGCAAAAGATTTGAATTTTTTTTAATGAATGCGCCTTTTCATGATTGATTGGCACACCAAACGAGGAGACACCTCATTTTCTGGAAATGTCACCTCGGTTACCAAAGGAAGGGATGAGCATGAAGGCCGAGCATCGAGTCGAGCACCAATACTGGCCACCAAGCTCCTCGCCTAACTGCTCGCCTAAGTGTTCGCCGACACAGTGAATAAAGTCCAGCATATAATTTGATAAAGAGAAATCAAATCAAAGCATATACTGAGGGGCAAATGTTGATAAAAGGATATAAGCTCGAAGATTAAATGACAATTAAAGTGTAAACAAGTTAGAATGCTTGATGCTCGTCGAGCTGCTCGCCACCCTGCTCGCCAGCTTGCTCGCCTGTCCCAGGGATGGCAAGGCAACAAGCCCACGTGCCTGTGACCAAGTTGCTCGCCACCCTGCTCGCCAGATTGCTCGCCTGAGCCCAGGGATGTCAAGGCAACAAGCCCACGTGGCCACACCCGAGCTGCTCGCCACCCTGCTCGCCCAAGCCCTGGGGTGACGAAGCAGCAAATCCATAAGGCTGAGACCAAGCTGCTTGCCACATTGCTCGCCCAGATGCTCACCAAGTTGTTCGCCAGACTCAGTAGTGACAAAGCATCAAGCCATAAGGCCAAGCCAAAGGTGCTCGCCCGGATGATCGCCTCTCTCTCAGGAATAAAGACACAAGATGTCCATAGAACCTAAGAGGAAGGCATAGGTCGTTAAGGTTAGAGTGAGTGGGGCAAGTCATTGAGGTGGTGACAAGTGGAGGACACTTGTCACCATCAGAGGCTATGTATCCTAAAAACATGTCACCTCACTAATAAGAGAGTATAAATAGGTGAAAACACCTCATTTGTAAGGATCTGAATTTCTAAATAAAAAAGAACACCTTACAACATTTCTCTCTCTACAATTTCTCTTATATTCATAAGATTACTACAAATTATATCTTTGATTATTGTTTGAGTAATTCTGTAAGATTAATTAGCCACATAAATTTTCAATTACAAGAATTGCTCAACAAGCTAGAATCAATTAGTTACACTATTTGTGTTGTACAAAAATGTGGTTTGAAATTTATTTTAAGACTATATATATATATATATATATATATATATATATGTGTGTGTGTGTGTGTGTGTTATCGGACATACACATGCAGTGAAAATCATGCAGTGTAGGTTCGGGAAGTATATATAAACACACATCTTATTTTTATTTATTTAATTCTTTATTTATATAAAAGTAATAGTACCGAAGCACCGGTACCTAATTAACTGCTAATCAGCTGAGTTTATATATATATATATATATTGTTAAGTGTAAAGATAAGCTGAGTTTGGATACTGAAATCTAGTCAGAAATCCTCATCCTGAGATTTTTGATCAGGAGGAAAATTCCTGAGGTGATATCCTGAGCCTGACAGAAACTGGTCCTGAGCCTGAGCGAAGGTTTTATCCTAAGTCTGAGTGTGCTGATCCTGACTCTCATCCTGAGTTTTCAGGTCAGTGAAGGCACTTGTACTGAAGACTCAGTAACCTGAAGGCACTATCCTGAGAGGTCATCCTGGGCTGAAAATGACAAATTCCCTGAGTCACTCACACTGAAGCTTATGAGCTGAGTGATAAAGTTGGTTATTTTGGACAGCTGGCGGAGCAATCCTATTGGACGCCGAAACAGTTATTCTGTGCAGTTATAACCATACAAATTTGTTGATTGGTGAATAGCTTAAAGGCGGTTAAAGGATAGGTCTATAAATACGTATTTATTCCAGTGAATTAAGAGGAGAGTTGACATTCTAAAATCTTTGAGAGATAAAGCTTGTATTCTGTAAACATTATTCATCTATTAGTGAAGTGAGCAACCCCATCTGTGGACGTAGATCAATTTGATCGAACCACGTAAATTCTCTGTTATTTTGATTTCCATTATTTCTGTAGAGTGTGTTCTTGGGATATCTTCCAATTGTTCTGATTACTTGAAGTCTTGTTGGGTCGATTATTCTGATTAAATTCACAACAATTGGCGCCGTCTGTGGGAAAGGAGGAAGAATCGACTGGGTTAATCATCAATCATGGCATCTACCAAGTTGGATTTTGAGAAATTCACTGGAGCAAACGACTTTGGTTTGTGGAAGATCAAAATGAAGGCTCTCCTGACTCATCATGGGCTGGCCAATGCTCTGAAGCCTGAAGATCAATAGCCATCTACTTCGTCAGAAAATTCAGGCAAGAAATAAGAAATATTGGAAAAGGCACATAGCACAATCATCTTGTGCTTGGGGGATAAACCTCTGAGAGAGGTGTGCAAGGAAAAGACAACCATTGGTGTTTGGAGTAAGCTGGAGAAGGTGTATCAGACCAAGTCTGTCACCAACAAGTTGTTCATGAAGCAGAAACTGATTTCCTTCAGGATGAATGAAGAAAAGGAGTTGATTGAGCAACTTGAGGAATTTAACAAGGCTGCTGATGATCTGGAGAACCTGGGAGTGGAAATTGATGATGGTGATAAGGCTTTGATGCTCCTGAATTCTTTGCCTAAATCCTTTGAGAATTTCAAGGATACTTTACTATTTGGGAGACAGGATCAGTTGTCCTTTGATGACATTCTGGGTGCGCTGAAAACAAAGTCTCTTCAGCTACAAGGTTATAAGAAAAATTCAGTTCAGGCTGAAGGCTTGAATGTCAGGTTCAAGAAGGGCAAGAAAGAGTTTCAGAACAAGAAGAAGAAGAACACAAAGGGGTCAAAATCTGGTGATTTTGTTGAGAGGAGGAAATGTTTTTCTTGTCACAAAACTGGTCATCTCAAGAAAAACTGCCCTTACAGAAATAGGAATCAGGGAGAAGAACAAAAGGCTGATATAACTGTTGCTGCTGAAGAAGGTATGATAGTGCTGAGGTGTTGACGGTTACTAACCTGAAGCTGAATGATGAATGGGTACTAGATTCAGGATGTTCATTCCATATGTGCCCGGATGAATCATTATTCAGGGAGTTGAGGAGGTTTGATGGAGGCTCAGTTGTGCTGGGCAACAATCAAACATGTAAGGTGAAAGAGAGTGGTTCTGTCAGGATGAAACTGCATGATGGAGTAGAGAGGATACTCTCAAATGTGAGACTGGTGCTAGAACTAAAGAGGAATCTGATCTCCTTGGGTTCCCTAAATCAACGGGGTTATGAATTCAACATTGAGGATGGTTACATCCTGATAACCAAAGACAAGAAGGTATACATGAAAGGCAAGAAAGTCAATGGGTTGTATATCCTGATTGGGAGCATTTCTTATGGGTCAGCAAACAATGTTATGGATAGCACTGAGGCTATGATATGGCATAAGAGGTTAGGCCATATTGGAGAAAGGGGGCTCCAAGAACTTTCAAAGTAGAATGTATTTGGAGATGGAAAGGTACTGAAGATGGATTTTTGTGATCATTGTGTCCTGGGTAAATCCAAGAAAATTCTATTTCCAAAGGGTAAGAAAACTACTGATGCACCTCTGGATTATGTTCATTCTGATATCTGGGGACCAGCTATGGTAGAGACCCATGGAGGTGGAAGATACTTCATGACAGTCATTAATGACTTCAGCAGGAAAGTATGGGTGTTCATACTGAAGCAGAAGAGTGAGGCCTTGACAAGGTTCAGAGATTGGGCCAGTGAACAAGAAAATGAAAGAGGAAGATACGTTAAACATCTCAGGACTGATAATGGATTGGAGTATGTATCAGAGGAGTTTAACAATTTCTGCAAAGAAAGGGGGATCACTAGACATAGGACTGTTCCTGCAAATCCTCAGCAAAATGGTCTGGCTGAGAGGATGAATAGGACTATCCTGGAAAAGGTCAGGAGTATGTTGTCATATGCAAAGCTACCCAAGGTGTTTTGGGGGGAGACAGTCAATACAACTTGTTATCTCATTAACAAGTCACCATCCTCAGCTATTGAGTTCAGGACACCTGATGAGGTGTGGTATGGAAGGATCTCGGATTACACCAACCTGAAGGTCTTTGGATGCTCAGCTTTTGCCCATATCAGGCAGGACAAGGTGGAACCTAGAGCACTGAGATGTATCTTTATTGGTTATCCTAATGGAGTAAAAGGATACAAGTTATGGTGTTTGTAACCTGGTCACAAGTGGATCTTCAAGAAGAAATCTGAAATGGGGTCAGGAGGAAAAGAGA
This sequence comes from Prunella vulgaris, assembly GCA_026898435.1. Classification (NCBI taxonomy): domain Eukaryota; kingdom Viridiplantae; phylum Streptophyta; class Magnoliopsida; order Lamiales; family Lamiaceae; genus Prunella; species Prunella vulgaris. Next base: position 529,909 of record JAPKLY010000182.1, read on the forward strand.
AACTGAGATACAAGGCAAGGCTTCAGATGTTTCACTCAGAGAGAGGGGATAGATTTCAATGAGATATTCTCACCAGTTGTGAAACACTGTTCAATCAGAATTCTATTGTCAAAGGTAGCTTAGGAGGACTTAGAGCTTCAGCAGTTAGATATCAAGACAGCCTTTTTACATGGAGATCTGGAAGAAACGATACACATGCAACAACCTGAAGGTTTTATTATACCAGGAAATCAGAAGAAGGTGTGCCTACTGAAGAAATCATTGTATGGACTGAAGCAAAGTTCTAGGCAATGGTATAAGAAGTTTGATAGTTTCATGATCTCTATAGACTTTACTAGATGCAGGAATGATAGTTGTGTCTATCTTGAAAAACAAGGAAATGAAGTACTCATATATCTGTTGCTCTATGTGGATGACATGTTGGTTGCAAGTAAGAGTCCTGAGAGAATTCAGAAATTGAAGGTAAAACTGAGTAACACATTTGACATGAAGGATTTGGGAAGTGCGAAGAGGATACTGGGCATGGAAATTATCAGAGATAAAGACAAAGGAAGGTTGTTCTTAACTCAGAAGGATTACATCTTGAAGATACTCAGGAGGTTCAACATGCATGAATCTAGGATTGTATCTACTCCCCTTGGTCAACAATTTAAACTGACATCAGATCAGTGCCCTAAGTCAAAAGAAGAGAAGGCACAAATGAGTAAAATTCCTTACTCAAATGAAATTGGTAGCATAATGTATGCTATGGTGTGCAGCAGGCCAGATTTAGCACATTTAGTCAGTGTGGTCAGTAGATTTATGGCAAATCCGGGAAAGACACACTGGGAGGCTTTTAAGTGGATCATGAGATACTTAACTGAAAATCTGGGGTTACTCTTTGAGAAGACTAAGGACAACACACAACCTCTGCAAGGATATGTGGACTCAGATTATGCTGGAAGCATTGATACGAGAAAATCCTTAACAAGATATGTGTTCACATTATATGGTACATCAATTAGTTGGAGAGCAGTGCTCCAGTCAGTAGTGGCACTCTCAACTACTGAGGCTGAATATATTGCAATGACTGAAGCAGGAAGCAATGTGGCTCAAGGGTATGATTAAAGAATTTGGAATAAGGCAGAAGGAAGTTGCAGTTGAGTGTGATAATCAGAGTACAATTCATCTGGTCAAGCATCAGGTCTTTCATGAAAGGTCAAAGTATATTGATGTCAGGCTTCACTTTGTGAGAGATGTGGTGGAGAAGAAAGTAATTTCAGTGCGAAGGTTTCTACTGAGGACAATGCAACAGATATGTTGACTAAGGTCTTACCTATTTCCAAGTTCAGATACTGTTTGGAGCTGATCAAGTTACAGTCATGGGATGTACCATGAGATAGGTCCTGAGGTGGAGTGTGGAAGGGGAAAACTCACTTATTTTAAGGTGGAGATATATATATGTATCAAAAGCGCAAATTAAGATATCTTAGTGAGTAATTATAAGACATGGAGAGATTGTCGCCCGATCTTCATCTCAAGATTTTCTCTTCATTGGATCATCAACATCTTGCTTCAGCTAGCATCGGTATGTATATGTCCTACCTACATTTCACATCTTTTGGGTTTTGAGCTTCCAAAAATCTTAACTTGGTTTTGTTGGGACATTAAGTGTTTTCTTCCTTCATATAATTAAATTGAAGGATTAAGTCTTTTCTTTTTTTAGGTCTCTTTTGGAATAAATTGAAGGATTCTGAATCTTGTGAACTCTATGTGTATAATTAAATCCGTTAATGGATGGTGGTTTATGGGTCTCCCGATTAGTCAGTCTTTAGGCCGGATACAAGCATAGAAAATAATTTGTGTGTTTCATTTATGACATAGAAATTGCTAGATAAACATCTTCAAGATGGTTGCTTTGTGGTCCAAGTTTGCAGGAAATGGAGAGACTTAGCCTCCAAGGATGAGCTATGGTCCAACCTCCTCGGAAAAAAGATGGGGGGTTGATCGAGCCGAGCTGTCAAACTCCGAATCGTCCTGTGCAAGACCGAGTTGAAAGAGTAGGATTGTGAGTTAAACTATAATTATTCTCCATGGGATTGTATTACCTACGTGCTTTCAACTTGCATAACCTTTTCTTGCATTATCTGATCATTAAGCTTAATTATTCAAATGGAAGGGCATTGTTTGTTTGCTCTATGCTTTATTATAATATTCTGAAAAAAATGTGTGTGTAAACTTATGTTTGCAAAGGCAATCAGAAGTAGTCCTTTTGTATTGTGCTTTAATTGCAAATATGATCCAACAAGAATCATTTCTTTAAACTTTTTTTTATACAAAAATGATTTACTTTTAATAAAAGATGTGGGGCCACTTTGCATTAAAGTCCTCCTTTATTTTTAAAAAATACAATATAAAAAAATATACTCGTACACAGTGTTGTAAGGTGCAAAAATAAAAGTAGGAGAAAAAATTGCAGAAGCCCGAGAAAGGTGCTACCTCAAGCTTCTGTAGTACGTACCATCAAGGGTGGCAATATTGTTTCAAGTTTTATTTTGGTCATTTCTCATCATATATATATATTATCACCAATTTGGTGCCATGCATGTACCATATTTCTATGCATACATTTGAATTGTGAGTATAAACAGTCTCAACATTTTCCATGCAGAGGCATGAAGATTATAAGAGAAAGAGACGACTATTTCTTGGTTCGTCGGGGCCAAATCCACCGATGTTTGGGTTCCCGACGACAAGAATCTGAAGAAGCAGATCAGCCATGTTTGGGAGGCAAGATTCTTTTCTTTTTAGGAGACTTGGAAGCTGCGTCACGCCAAGCAGAACGACACCCGTCGTCATAGATTGTTGTCATGTATATAGATCTAAAGCTCATGTGTTGTTGTCGTGTATGCAATGCAGTGTTTTGATGTTTTAACGACTCATTTGTAAGCAATACTTTATTACCATACTAGAATAGTTTTGTAAAGTTGATGCCAACTCTCTCATCAATTCCAATAGTACCACTGTTTGTTCCAACTAATTTGTACCTTGTTATGGTAATGACTATTAAGATTGAGCTCGGCTAGTTCATAATTTAGTACAATATGTAGGTGTATAATGATTTTACATGAGTTGTAAATAAGTCGAATCGAGCAGATTGAAGCTCAAAATCCAATTTGAACTCGGTCAACCACAATTATGTTGAGTCGAGTTCAAATCAATGGCATACTCTAAATACTGATGGTTGACTAAGTTCAACAACTTACATAATATCAAATCAATTTGAACTGTCTTCGGCCATACTTCTTAAACACAGTATTATTTCCTCCAAACACAAAGTAAAACGCATTGATGCATTTCTTACACACCAAAACCAAGAACTGGAAATAGTTGGAAACTCAAACGCCAAAATTAATCTGGTTATATTGGAAGAAGCAGACGCGAGACTGTAATAAAAGATGTAAATTGTTCTCTTACACTTAAAATCGACATGTAAATCATAGATTATGATTAAAAATAATAATCATGAAAAATCTCCAAATTATGGGAAATATTCGACTATCCTTCCAGGACGAGACGAGAGTGATTGTTCGTTCTAAAGTTGCACGTCTCCACGAGAGAGACACAGAACTCATCTATCAGCATTTTCCATGCCTCCCTCTCCTTCATCCTAGTATGGTTAACTAACTTTCCTGATACTGCAATAAATTTAATCACCTGCTTCGCTACGCAAACTACTGGTGCATTCATTTTATGCCAATATATAAATGAGTTACTTGAAACTAATCAATCAAGCAACATTCAGTGGCTCATCCTCGCGGTTCATCTCTTTCATCATAGCCCAATCTTCAGTTTCTGACAAAAAAGAACAGAGAAAAGGAAGAACATACATCAGATGAAAGCAAACTATTTTTCATAAACGTGTAGTACCTGACTTCCAGGAAGCTAAGCAAATTTTATCACTTGATGAATGTAGCATCAACAATCCAATAAATGTGTGTATACCATAACTTTAAGCAACACATTACTCACTTGGTTTATCTCCAATAGCTGAGAGCCGTCTCTGCAGAATCGAGGCCACAAATAGGAAGATGGAGCACATTCCGAACATCACTGTGATGGGGAATGCATTAACCTACAAAAGTAAAAAAATAATTGTTATGTTATAATCCTTAAACTAAATATTTAGTAAAAATAGATAAACCATTTTATTATACTGCGATTTTGCCGGACATTATAAACACAATATAATCCTTTTCTCCAGGAATTGTGATTTGACAATCATTATATGACAAGAGGCGTGAATAAGTTATAGCAAATGACATACGTTGTATAGCACAATGCAAACAAAGATGTTGAGTGGGATTCGGAAGAAGTTCATGATGGTGCTTCGAGCCTCCTCAGGGATGTATTGGGATCTCATCTTCATAATGGATGGCCAGAAAAGCCCCACACAACCTTCAAAAGTGCAAAAGCCAAGAAGTTGAAGACAGCCTGGAAACGAGATGCCACCACCTTTCACTTTTGGAGTTGTTATCAAGAACTATCATAGAGCAATATAAAGTTAGATGTAGTCAAAATATTAAATGTTAGATGTAGTCAAAATATTAAATGTAAAGTACAAAAATAAATAAATGGTTGGACATTACAGTTGTCAAGATGGGAAGCAGAAGAGAGGCAGAAGAAATAACAAATACAATCTGCATGTAGCTCTCCACTCTAATTGAGTTGCGAGACAACAACCGAGAAGCGATTGAGCTTCCCAACATTGAAGCCAACATGAAAGTTGCAAAGATAAAACCATGAGGAATGTCTTCATCATTTGGGCTAAGAGCAGGTGTCCAGAGAAACACAAATGTATACATTGAGCCTTCAAACAGAGACTGTATAGCACCAAGCAATGCAATCTTCTCATCTGACCATGAAAACTAATGTATCAAGTTTCATGAAAAGGTCATTATACAAAGTAATAGAATTGCAAATGAAATGAAGTATTGAGTTTTGGCAGAATCAGCTCAAAAATGAAAAAGAAAAAGAATCTAACTTTAATTCAATCTGCTATTATAAAGTATTGTCACTGCACATCTTTTTTCTTGTACTTCTAGGTGATGAAATACGGACAGACGACAGAAACACTTTAACACTCGTATTACTGGGAAAACAATATTTAAGTAATTGAAGTGGGTGAGAAAAAAATTTATTCAGAGAACTAGGAATACCTGAAGCAATTGCTACAGCTGCACCCCTGAACTGAGTAAGTAAATCCTTGTTTTCTGATGCATCTCCATAGTTCTCAGTCCAGGATGATAATATTACAGCCATTCCAATAGACAGAAATATGGCAGCAGCATCAAAAGGAGATACAGGTCCAAGATTCATGGTATCAACCAGAAAATTCCCGAACAATCCAGATATAATAGCAACAAGACCATTGCCAAGGAATATAGCCTTGGAGAAAGTTAACGAGAGCCATTGCTGATCAAAGCCCCTCTGCAAATATTACGTAAGGTCGTAATCTATTAATGCACTAAAACCATATCAATTAAACAAAGTAACTTGAAGAAAACTTTCTATGCAAAACACTGGCAAAAATACAAGTCAGAAACTACAGGAAACAGGAGTAGAGAAACCAGCAAACAACCTCTAATGAAGTCACATAACAACCGAGTTTTTACATGCTGAAGTCATATAAACTGGCACCAATGCATATCCTACAGGAAACTCTGGTGAATTAGGAAGATAGTGGCAGGACCAACTTACCTTGAAGTGTTCTGCTACAAGCCACGACTCAAAGGAAGAAAACAAGAGAGAAGTGGCAATACCACCCAAAATACGTCCAATCATCAGAATTCTATACTGAGGAGAATGTTTAGTAATGCAACTCAGAATATATGTTATGCAATAAGTAACACATGCTCTCTTCCGCCCCCTACAAGTTCATTATGGAACTCATAATCAAGAGAATAATTAAGAATATAAAATAAATTTGCATTATTTCAGGAGTTTATCTCACTGTTTATCTGCTAGGGAACCAACAATGGTACCAAACAGCATGGAAGAGCCAAAGCCCGCAATAAAGAGCTGTCCGATGTCACCTTTCCCATAACCATAAGTAGTGTAAAGGTAGTACACATATGGACCCTGCAACCAATCACCAGCTGTACCCATGTGTAATGCAAGCCATCAGCAAAAGCAAAGATACCATTTACATATATTTACGTAATTATAACCTCTGCTCAAAAGCAAGTGTCACTTGAATAATAGTAACATCACAATCAATTGCATGGTGATGGGAGAACTTGATTAACAGTATGATGTACATGCATTAGCTTATAGATTTTCCAGAGACTATTTACTACAGTAAGAATGGTGTTGGAAGAATGGAATTGGAAATTTGAGCCCAATCAGAAACTAGATGATATGCAAATGCAACTACAATAGTTCCAATCTCCAATGTACCTATTGCACCAGAATAACATAATATGATTGAATGAGTCAGGTGTTGAATTCTAAATGCGCCACAGAAATAAATTACTGTTCTAGGAAAGAAAAGGAGAACCCCAATGGGGAATCGTACACATTTCCTCCGTTCATGCTAATGAACTTGATTTAAATATTTTTGTCTACTTCATAAGATGAAATACAACTGAATCAGGTTACTGCAATGACTATCAAACTCATAAAAACACAGTTTTAAGGTTCAATTAACATTATCAGAAGCATGCAGTTCCTTACCAAATTAACACCAAATGAGAGACACGACCCAAATAAGGTCTAGATCCACCCGAAACAACACTACAAAATCACTCACCCAGACATCGACGAAATCACCACATAATTCAGATTCAGAACAGAACACTTAATCACATGTCTTCAAGCATAACAAATGACGAACACATAATGCAGCACCTCACATTAAAATGAACCGTCCGGAGCAAAGATCCACTAAAAATAAGGAAACGAGTTAATCGTAGAATTCAATTAAGTTCTTCATGCAATCACAAAAACGCATAACTTTCCCCCGTAAATCGTAATCACCAAAATAAAATAACATGACTCGCTAGCATTCACTCAAATTGAACTAGATCAATTGAAATAGCGACAAAATACGAAATAAAAAAAGCCTCAGATCCGAGATCAGATACCAAATTACCCACCCATCATGAGAGAGTAAACGAGCAGGTAATTATTCTTGAACGAATTGAATGCTGAAGAAGTATTAATCCGATCCTTGTTACTTTTACTCAGCTCCAACACCGCGACCACCGCAGCCAACCCTCCGAACACCATATAGTAAAAAATCTCCATTTTTCTCCGCCAAAACACTCAGCTGTTCGAATTCCTTTCTCCTCCGATTATCGGAAAAAGAACCAATCAACGAAAAAATTAAAGAAGAGCGAAATAGTTTCGCAATGCAATCTCCGTCGGAGTTAAACGAGTGGCAAATCAGAGATGGATTGTAAATCTACGAATATTGTATCTATATATGTATATGCACATACACACTCTTTAGTGTGTTTCTGTGTGGAAAAATGGCTACGCTGCTTTGCCCGCTAGTGCTGTGCGATTAGTACTTTCGTGTGATTTCGACACGTGGCAGAATACAGATCGTTCGATTCTGTCGGTTGTTGGACCTTGGAGCGGGTTCGTTAACGGATCTTGAGGGGACCCGGGTTGGGATCTGTCTGCAAATCACTGCCGTCTGATTTAAACTGCGGGACCCACAATTCGCGGGTTTTTGCATCCATCACAAGTTCTTTTCTTTTTTCTCTTTAAACAAAAGGGTTCTTTTTCTTTTCTATTATTTTAAAAGGGTGGTTTGTTATAATTAATTAAATTTACAATAATATAAAATTATGATAAATATTTAATTGTAATGTAGTATTATAATTTGTTTGTTATGTATGAAAATAATTATGTAGTATGTTTGTTTTGAAGGAAAACATGGGATAATAGATGTTAAATACCACCTTTATGATTGTATTTTATATGGGTGACTTACATATAAGTTCAAAAAAGTCACTATATTTATAAATAGGTGCTGTGCAGAGAAAAAAATGTGCTTCTGTGCAAATATTTTGAACATATTTGTAAATATAATGACTTTCTTGAACCTATATGTAAATCATTCATTTTATATCTATAAAAAATGAGATTTAATACTATGGACAAAAATTATCGACCGGACTATATAGAAATAATCAGTGTTCTAAAAATCGGTCAAGTTGGTCGACTAGTTGGTCCTTGACCGATCCGATTTATATCAAAACGCTAAAAAAATGTTCGGAATAGTAGTCGGTGCCTAGAGCCGACTAGGCCGTCTAGGCACCGACTAGGCCATTCTCGATCAAGTCTGTTTCTTTCTCTTTAGGCCGACTAAGTGCTGTCCAGGCACCGACTAGGCCGTTTCAACTTAAAAAAAATTAATACAATGTTAACATTTTTAATAATCTCTTTAATTATTGTGTTTTTATTTTTAATATGTAGAACTTAAAAGTTTGAAATTTAAACTAATATGTGTCATCATTTGATTTTTAAATTATGACTTTATTGAATTCTGAGCTTCATATTTGCTATCACTTATAATTTTAATATTGAAAGGTGGTAATACTAATTTTTATTACTTTATGTATTATTAATTTATAAAATAATTAATTTTATTTATCGTTTAGGGGCTTCCGACTAGTCTCCGATTAGTCGCTCTACTCGCTAGACCCTAGTGATTCGACCGACTAACGTCTAACATTTTTTAGCACATTGAAAATAATAACCATGAAAATAAATATGGGAAAAAGTGAAAAATTATTATATATCCCTCATTTTCCAGCAAAACAAACAAACTCTAAAAGAGTGGTCCCTTGTGAATTTGAATTTATAACAATTCATTTTTTTAATTATTATTTATATAGATTACCACAGTTAAAAAAAGTATGCATTTAAGAATTTTTAAACAATAATAATTGTTGATATGTGTAAATAATAATAATAATAATAATAATAATAATAATAATAATAATAATAA